>OV725081.1:45429636-45797136 GCA_928085145.1 Nezara viridula
TCTTGGATCAATTTCTGTCGATACTTTTATGAGGTACTGTATTCTTTTCTCCCAGAAATGGTGTGATTATTAATTTTTGTTTTTAATTTCAGTTAATGTGTAATTAATTATAACCTGTCATCACATTTTTAGTGAATATTGGGAAAAAGGACCTGTCCATATCCCTTGTCATACAACAAATACGTTTAATAGTCTTATTTCTACCGAAAGGATTGACTCTGTGTTAAGGGATAGAGTTGTTACTTTTGGGAAACACCTTGATGTTACTTCCTATTCTGATGGGAAGAGAGAAACACATAACTTGGTAATGATTTATATTTATAAAGCTAAGCTTTTCTCAGAACAAACATTTTTAGATATATCTATTTTCCTTTTTATGTTTTAGGAAGGGAGAGCTAATGCCCATGTTGTTTGGGATTTTTATTCTAATGGCTGCAGCATTAGGCTTTTAAATCCACAATATTTTTTTCACAGGTAACATATATTAAATAAGGGTTATTGATTACAACAATCATTTATACTTTATATGTATATGCATGTGTATGTATAAAAATATATGTTCATAAAAAAATTTTTTTTTCTTATTTATGCTTTTCTCACTGCTGAAGGTTGGAAAGTAATTGAAAATAGGAAAATGCCCTCAGAATTGTAAATTTCTACTTTTCTTTTACCATGTCTGTCTGTAGTCACATCCATGTAATGGGAATCATAATCTCTACTATTGTTAATCCAAGTTCATGAAGTTCTCAAGGGTAATGGGGGTCTGCTCCTATTCTGATGGTTCCATATCAATTTTATCAGAGTCTCTCCTTTTATTTCACCTATACTGTTTGTGTCGATGTATTGCGCAAATGTGTTTTCTTTAACAGGTCCGTTTTTTAAAAAACGGCTTCTCAAATTTTTCTTGATCAAACAAGTTTAGGATTGGTGTAAAATTGGTTCAGTGTCAATTTTATTAAGCGTGCTCAAACTTATTTTCCTTAGTAAGGTTATATTTCAAAAATGGCTGATCGGATTTGGCTCAAAGTTTTAATAGAATTTTTTACTTTGCTCTGAGCTCTCTTAGCTATTTTAAAAATTATGTACCAGATTTGTTATTCAATTACATCTATTCTGTTACTGATGGATTCAAATTTGTTTGAAATTTATTAAAAGAAAAACCTGAGAAATTCAAGTTATTATTCACTTTTCTTTCATAACCCTATGGGAGGATTGTAAGAAGAATTCTTTATAGACATAAATAGTTTTTAAAAAAAATCAAAACAATGCAATTACGACAAAATAATAATATAAATTGAATGAAGTAAAAATATAAGTCTAAACTACCACAGACAAAAGATCATAGTAGTGAAAGTGTATTATTTGATTTTCATTGATCTTTGTGTTCTGAAGGTTACTAATCCTATTTCTTGTTAATCTTTTCAAATTCAGCATAGCGAAAGTTGTTCACTGTAACTATCTCTGTAAAAAATGGATTGATGCTGGCAGCAATTTTACCATGAAGGATGGGAGATATTTTGCATGTTATTCATGAAAACGCTCTTCCCACCCAGGAATTGTGGATGAGAGGAAATGAAAATATTTTGCTGGGAAGAATGGAAAACATCATGATGAAAGATTGGAAGGGAACCTACGGATATACTCTTTATGAAGAATGTTCCGGGAACTTGGGCTGACTTTTGCCATTGGCTGAATTTTCGAAATTAAAATATTTTTTGAGTTATCAACGCCACAGATTTTCAGTGGAGAGTATTGACCCACTTGATATCGTTCCCCAATTGTTACGCCGGTTCATAATAATTCATTTTATCATTCTCGTACATATAGTTTACCATATTTTTGTAATGAATTAATATAATTTAATTAGCAAATAATAATTTTCCTTTCAAAGAAGGGTTACGAAAAAATAAGTACCATAATAAATAAATAAATGCTATATTGTTATATTAGTATAATAAATGTCATATTTTGAATGGCTCTGATTATAACTATTTTATATTGATGTTTCAGAGAATATTTTATTCATCTTCAGAACTTTCATATTAACTTGTTTAAACATTAATATTTCACTATTTATTTATTGTTATTTTTTTTAATTTTGCTTTTACACAATTTAATAATATCATACTTTTATAAGGTTATTGTCTAAGGTCATTCATCTATATTTTTTTCTCTTGTTGAAAAAAGAAGAAGTAAATATAATATAATCATGAATTAAAAATTAATTTTTTTTTTTATTATTATTTTCATTTTAAAGTACAAAAATTGATTTATTTTTATGTTGAATAGTGCTTTAGTAGATTTAATTCTATTCACATAATTCTTTATGTTTTCTTTTCTTAATAAATTTTAGTGTCCACTGCTACAATGCTATGCTCCAGGAATATTTTGGTTGTTTTGTTGGCGCTAATGCCTATTTAACTCCACCAATGTCTCAAGGTTTCGCTCCTCATTATGATGACATTGAAGCATTTATTTTACAAATTGAAGGATCAAAAATTTGGAGATTATATCCACCCATGTAAGTATAAGTTCTCTTTCAAAACTCAATTTAATTTAATTGGTATTAGTTGTTTGTTATCTTGTTAATGAAAATTAAAGAAGATTAATGGATTCAAAAATTACAGACTGAATTTTGTCTGACTCCAAAACACGAGCTTTCCCAACATCTCCAAGAGACAATTATAATGAATGAAGGAATTGATAATGAATTGAATCCTGGTTGTTTCAGCCAAATCTGATTAGAATCAATACCTTGAATAAAAGAATAATGGAAGTACATTTTCCTTTGTGTTTTAGTATTGATTGCTGCCAATTCATAAATATTAATTAAGAAGGCATGAATTTATAGTTCATCTTCCTACAAACTCAACATTAGTGTTGAGTGATTTTAAATTTCAAATATATTTTAAATAAATTATTAGATAAATATGTGCTTAAAAAAAATTGTAAAGTTATATCCTTTGTCATAATGAATCTCCTATATTGCTTATCTTCAGTACAAACCAATTAAGATTTTGAATTACATTTTTATCTCACTGGAACGAATAAATCATAAAGGTTATGTTGTTTATGTCTAGAAACAAGCATGGTTATCTCCCTCGATATTCTAGTAGGAATCTTCTAGACGAAGAAATTGGAGAGCCTGTAATGGAGGTGAAACTGAATCCAGGCGACGTCTTATATTTTCCCAGAGGTTTTATTCACCAAGGTCGGACAGAGGAAGAACATTCCCTCCATTTAACTTTATCAGTTTATCAGAAAACAGCATGGTGTGATCTCTTGGAGAAGGTGATTACTTTGATTATATGATCCATTTTATAAAATTTGCATTTATTTATTCTCTATTATATCCAAAAGTTTTTAGTAACCGTGTTATATTTTATTTTATAAATACAAAGCAGGACAGACATAGACAATTCTTACAGACGTAGAAGCTGCTTTCAATCTCAAAAATAGCAGGACATTTTTTTCAAATGATTAATGAAGGCCATAGAGGATTTAAACCTCGGAATCATGCCTGTAGGGAAAAAGACAGAACATTGGTCATTGAAAAATCTGCCGTCATGAAAAGGTAGCAAGTCACTTCCAAAATCTTTTTAATAAGGGCAGAGAAGATAATACACCTCTAAGAGTCCTCGAAGATTGGGAAAATTAGATTTTTATTGAGTCTTTCGATGAACAAGAAATATAGGATGCTATCCTAAAATTAAAAGATAGCAAGACCCCTTTCCATTTGCTGAACAAGAGCCAGTGTGTGGGTGGGAAATACCAATTTGTACTCTGAAAAGGGAGATAAACAATAGATCAAATATTTACTCTTCGAATCCTGCTAGAGAAGACAAGAGAATATTAAATATATACACACCACCTGTTTATTGATTTTCTACAGGGCAATGTTAGAAATGAACGTTCCTGCAAAATTGATTAGGTTGATAAAAATGACTATGGAGGACAATATATGCTTTGTTAAAATGAACATGAAGTTATTGAGAGGATTTACAATGAGAACAGGTGTGAGGCAGTGTGATGGCTAGCCATGTCTAGTTTTTAAATTTTCTCTTGAAGGTTTCACAGATGATTTGGATCTTCCAGGAAGAAATCTGTATGCTTTGAGAGGCATTTCAAGTATTGGAGGAAGCTGGAACAACCCCGGTTCTTATTAAGAGAGTACAATCCTTAAATCCTTTTTTTTGTTTCCACCCCTTCCACACCTTTTAAGCTCTATATGGGATACTATATAGAATGGGATGGCCAGGCACGTTGAAGAATTTTGTGTGTTCGATTTCCATCTGGGTCGATTAATTTTCATTTATTGGGGCCCTGTGAAATGAATTTATACATTCCCACTCTTTCCTTTTTTGGGGGAGGATTCCTCGCCTTTAAGGCTGTATTTTCCCAGACCAGGGGGTGAGGGCAGAGATTTATAAGATTTCTCCGTCGCCAGGACACGAAATCTTGACAATTTTTATCCGGTTATCTGTATCAGGTTGCCTGGCAACGGTGCTATGCACACACATTAGTCCGTTCGGTCACCCCGCCCCCAAGACATTCTTATCATGTTAAGTATGTTGTGTCAACCTCAAGGCAGCCGTCAGGGATTAGCAAAAAGAGCCACGATAGGGCCCACTTACTGGACTAGTTCTGCCATCAGTAGCAGTACTAGTACCAGTAGACTATACGGGCATTTTCCCAAGAGAGAGGGCGGAGGTTAATGGTAAAGCCTCCTGTCACCTGGACCTGAATTCATAATTATTGGCCATCATGTAAACTTAAGTTTATCATGTGGTTGTTTAGGCAGCATGGCCACTCCTTCATATGTTTGGGATAGCAGGAAATCGAACCTATTTCTCTCTCCAACAACA
Organism: Nezara viridula; assembly: GCA_928085145.1. Classification (NCBI taxonomy): domain Eukaryota; kingdom Metazoa; phylum Arthropoda; class Insecta; order Hemiptera; family Pentatomidae; genus Nezara; species Nezara viridula. The sequence continues at coordinate 45,434,502 of OV725081.1, forward strand.
TTTAAAAAGCGATTCTTTGTTCAAGGAGTCAAAGGAATGAATATATAAAATAACCATTTGGCCTGTTCTAATTTAACGGTTCGGAATGCTGGACTATGACTAAACCACAAGAGAAAGTCCTCCTGAGGGTTGAAAGGAAAGTGCTATATCGAATATATGGTGGAACAATTGCCAAATTAAATAAAGAGTATAAGGAAGTAGATTTATCTATGTTGATAAAAGCATCAAGACTTTACTGAATTGTTCACATTTACTGAATTGTTCACATTGCAAGAATGGATCCGAACGAAATACCTTCCAGGATTCTATTGGAACAACTTTATGGTACCAGGCTGGTTGGGCATCCGAGGTTTCGTTGGTAGGCCTGCGAGATCTCTGCTTGGGGTAAGAGGATGAAGGACAGCAGCTGCTAAAATAGACATAACTGATGATCTATGATAGAACAGGCTGTGACTGAACAAATGGGTCGCAATGCCGAATGGATAGATTCTGTAATAAGAGTGTATTCTTCTTTGTAGTTTTTTTTTTTTTTTTTTTTTTTTTTTTTTTTTTTTTTTTTTTTTTTTGTTTTTTGCATTAAAGCATTAAGTTGTTGGGTATAATATTTATTTATTTTTATAAATTATGTTTAAGCACAATTTTTTTTTTTTTTTTAATATTTTGTTATTCATACTCCACAGCTCCTTCCATTAACATTGAAAAAAGCTGCAAGTCTAGATGTTGATTATAGAAAAGGTTTACCTTTAGGATATTTAAAAAGTGCAGGCTTGGTTCACAAAAATTCATCTTCAAGAAAAGAGATTGTAAAAGTATTGAAAAAACTTGTTAATAAACTTAATGATTTCCTTGAAACGGATGCTGCCATTGACCAAATGGGTCTTTCCTTCATTCATGATTCACTGCCTCCCGTTTTTACTGCATGTAAGTGTCATAAAATAAGTATCTTCTAATTTTGCTTGTAGAAATTGATCTTTACCAAGAGAAATTCATACAGTCATTCCAACTTTGTGTTATTAGTGATGATTTACTGCATGCAAAATTTATAGATATATTGTTTGTTGCTTACGAGAAAATTACTTTCTTTTTCATTGACAATTTTACAGTTTTGAAGTTTATTAAATAATGGTTAAATGTATCATGTCTATTTTCATAAGGCACCCTTCATGCTGTATTTTTACAATACATTAATATAGTTACATTTTTCAATATTAGTTTTAATAAATAATTAAATTACTAAAACAATGTGAAACAATAAAACTATGTGAACTTCACATTTTTATATTTTAGCTTAATTAGTTTTGTTCTGACTGAAGAAAAGTATTGGTCTCGTTAACTCCGAACACGCAAAAAGTTGAACATTTCACTATGGAATATTTGTTCCATCAATTTTACGAGTGAAAACATACCGATTAAATATATATCACTCCTATTAGTGTAAGATATCGTACAAAAATTTTCAACTTCTATTGTATTTGTGCTAAAGGTGACATTTTGTACTCTGCAACTGATATAAGCAGTCTGCTACGGTGGAAAATAGCAGAGGACAATAAAATATGAAATTATATTAATAAATCATAATGAAACATTTAGTTATTATGCTTTCCTGTATAACACTCAATTTTTACGTATGACCTTTTTGCACTAAAAGTAGTGATAATCATATTCATTATGCACTGGATTTTTATTTTTTTAATTGTGAATCATCGAATATGCAGAACTCTTTCGCATTTTACTATTCGCTGATGAACAAAACTCAGGGATTTCAAACCCGTATATGTTAAGGGGTTACTCAATTTCCGACAATGGCTTTTTCCAGAGATTTTATTCTCATATGACAAATTGTATACCTTGTAATATAGCCAATACAAATGGTGAGGAAGCTATACTGATCTTACTTGGCAGAAGTTTTATTTCATATAACAATTTTAGTCTTGATATAACAATGTCCCAGTCATCCGACTGATTCAAACTCAATTTCAAACAAAACTATGATTTACATATATAGTTACTGCCAAGCCCAAAGTAACCCATTCCTGGTTTATGGTAATGATATTTTTAATACAGAACATTTGTTTTTAGCTTCTAGAAATGTGGATGTAGAAATAGAACTATATGCAATACAAATTAGAAATGAAACAAAATAATCTCCGCTTTTTTAAAAAATAAAAAAGGAAAAAAAGATAACAATAAATAAAAAAAATCTGGTGCGCACATCACACTTCTTTCACTTAACACCTCTTAGCAGAAAGAAGTATTATCAGACAAAGGGGAAGTGAAAGTAAAAATTATAGACATTTTATTTATTTACATTTCATTGTGGATATTTTTATTTGTTCAAATACTCTATTATGTATATATATATATATATATATATATATATATATATATATATATATATATATATATATAAAATAGTGTCGGAGTCTGTATTATATTAAGCTCATGTTATATATGGAAGCCTGGTGTAATCTTTCGGGTGAGCTTGGCCATATTCCTTTGGTCCCTCCATTACTATTATTTGTTACGATCTCTTATTTCTCCTTTAGTTAATTACAAAATTCTTTCATATTTTATATTTAACTATTTTTTACACCAAAGATTAATTTGAAATGGTTAATTATTGTGTAGTTAATAAGTGGTAGTCACTTGGAGCTAGGTCTGGTGAATAGGGAGGGTGGGTCAAAAGGCTCCATCCAAGGCTCAATAATTGATTGCGAGTGACCAATGACGTGTGGGGCCTAGTGTTGTCTTGGTGGAACACAACACCCTTCCGATCATTCATAACTCTTGTTCAGGATGTTCTCCAAATTCGATGTTACTTTATCTGTTGGAAAGCTGAATTATTCCTTTTCAAAGCCGTATGAATGGTTTTTTGATTTAATGCCTAAATAAGGAATAAATAAACAAAAACTCCTTATAGGTTTTTATTTTTTATCTCCATTTGTAGTTTGTTTACGAAGGTCCTGTTGATGTGATTTTGTGTAGTTTATGTGGCCCTAAATTCCTGCTAAATTTCTTGTAGATAGCTAAAGTCGTATTGATGTTATAACATTGTTTGTGATTTTCGAAAATATATCATGTGAGGAGCCCAAACATTAAGCCTGGAAACATAGCTAAGCTTGTGAAATGGTTTTCTACGCTTGTGTGCGACACATTTAGGGCTATAGCAATCTCTCGCACTGATTGGGTGGGATTTTGATCAACAATGGCTTTAACATTGCTTGTTTCAATTTCATGAGGGTGACCAGTCCATTGAGCATCATTGATGTCAAAGTTTCCTGAATGAAATTTGGCAAACCAATTTTGACAGGTGCGTTCGATTAAGGCATTATCCCTATAAACACTGCAAATTTTTCTATGAGCTCCTGCAGTACACTTACCTTTTTAAAAATAATACAATAAAATATACCGATAATGAATATTTTTTTTCATATTCACAGTGCAATAGCAAACACAATACTAAGCTAGTTTCAACAAGAGTTAACAGATATAGTTGTTGACATATTACAAACAGGAGAAACAATCCACCTTAGGGATTAATTCATCAGATAAGAAGTGTATCATAGTGACATAAAAATAAACAGAAAAACTGAAAGGACTTATTTGCCAACCCAATAATTTTGTTATACTATCATAATTTAAATATTTATTTTATATATGTTTTAGCGGAAACAGTTTGTACTGTATTAGGGGATGGTTGGAAAATGAGATCTAATGGTAACCTAGAGGGTCAGGTAATCATTATGCAAGATACCAAAATTCGTTGGACAAGAGCTTTTTGTTACAGGTAAGATAAGTGTACTAATGGTTCTCTATTAGTATTCTTCCAAGTATACCTTTTAGTGGACCATTTTCCTTATGTGATTGTTAGTGTTTGTGTACATTTTGAAATTCCTAGAACAAGTTTGAAATTAATTGAGGTTATAACAAACCATAGTAATTTCTAAAGTAAACTACCAATGGAAAGTTATTTCCCTGGTATGACTAGTAGTTAAATAAATGAATGAAGTTAATAATTCTATTTTGAAAGTAGGTCTCCGAGAATAATTTCCATGCTATAGTTTTAAGTACATTGCTGGCTTACTATTCATTTGTCAAATATCTTGTGATAATTGTTAATTAGTAGTTATGTTAATTTGTTAGTATTATGTTAGGTAGTAATGAATTATAAAATGAGTGATTACAAAGTAGGTGAAGGATTACATTTTGTTTAAAAGAATGTATTAATTACTAGTTTCATTACAATTTTGAAGTAATGTTCGACCCACCTATCAAAAAAATGTGTTAACTACATTTTCTTGATCATAACTTAGATCGAGAAACTTAGCATGTTAACAGATTTATAAGGGCTGTGGTGATCTCCCCTGCAGGAATGTAAATATTGAAAATTAATTGTCGTATCTTTGGACCTGTTAAGATCGGTGATGATTTGAGAAGGAATACTAACAAGGACCTATATGATCTGTATGGGGAGACAGATGTCTTGAGGTGCATCAAGCTTGGGCGACTACGTTGGGCTGGCCATGTGGCCAGAATGCCAGAAGAGGAAGTCCCAAGGAAGTTGCTTCATGGGAATCTCTGCAGGACAAGAGGGATGGGCAGACCACGTCTAAGATGGGAGGACGCCGTCATCCATCCAGGACACCAGAGAAGTATTGCATACCCACAACTGGCGAGCGACTGTCAAAGATAGAGCCATCTGACGAGTGCTCATTGAGGCGGCCAAGGACCACACCGGCCTGTAGCGCCATGGAGTTAGTTAGTTAGAAAATTAATGTCAATTCATTTATCATATTTAGTTATCAAAGAAATCTCATTTTTATGTGATATAAAATACCAGTGAGCCAGCTTTCATTTTCAAACATTTTAAATTTAATTTTCTATTTTGGAAAAATATTGATTTTAAATGTCATATTTTAATATCGATATATTAATATAAAAAATACTTTTTCATTATTTTTTTTTTTTTATATAAGTCAGTATAATAATCAAAACTAAATCTATTGTATACTAGCTGTACACAGCCATGTGCTGCTGGGGCTCACTTTTGTTGAATAGAAAGAAAATTAAAAAAGAAAGATGTTTCTGATATATTTTATTTCACAATACTTGCGGATACACAATATTTTTTGTTGTTCCATTCTTTGTTTAGATGTAGAGATTATCTGGTTTTCCAACTCTAGAATATGCAACATATAATTGTCCATGTGAGAAGCAGTTGTCTCTAAATCTCTGAAGAAAAAGTATTAAATGTTTAGAACATTATATCTCTGCACCAAATCGTCCAATTTAGTGATTTTTTTTTTAATTTGCAGGAAATTAAGAAAGCTTTTAAATAATCATGGTTTTATATAATCCAACACAAAAATTGTGTATTTTTACTTTTACTTTATGTTATTCACAAATATAGTTTTGAACCCATTGTAATTTATTTTTTCATACTCTTTTCAGGGAAGCATGTTATATACATAACTTTAAAGGGCTTCTAGGAGAAGACTTTAGCCAAGTTCAATTAAAATCGTTACAGCCGTTTAGGCTCTACAGTCTATAGCGACACATGTTTTTCGGCCGCCTTTCCGAAACGAAAGGCCGGAGGGTAGTTAAATGTATATGAAAACATTCCTGAATCCAATAGAAACGTTATGTCAATATTTCAAAGCAATCTGTGTAGGAGTTTTGGAGATTAGCGCTTTTGAACAAACAAACATTTACGTTTTTATTAATATAGATTATACTGACCTATAGGCAAAAAAAAAATATATATATATATATATATATATATATATAAAGATGAATTTGTAAAAAAATCAAAATTCGAATATAATAATCATTAGTTGACCCATGCGAATAATTTGCAGAAAATTTTGTTTAGTGATGAAATAACAAAATAATATGGATATAAGTAGATCCTATGTATTATGTAAGGAAGGAATTAATATTTTTTCCTCGGTTGATTACAATATTCCATTTAACATAATAGACCAAAATATTTTTACAAATTGCTTTTCTAGAACCTATTTTAAACGCTGAATGGAAAGATAATAAAGACAAAATAAAGCCCCAATCATGGGATTTTTCTAATTATTAAAAAATATATAATTTAGAAACAAACTAATGCCTTTAATTAATAATAAAGTTAATATATATGCCAGAAAAAAAGTTTATAATGGTAAATGCAATATCTTTAAAGATAAAGAAATTATTAAGTATACCAAAACCTAATGGACTGTATCTTTGTTAATAATTGTCCGATTTTTTTTTGTTTTGCAGGTAATTTAGTGATCTTTTCTATATAGGTACAATCAAGAAAAAAATCATACTTTTTGAGTTATTCGCAAATAATGTTTCTTTTCCTTCATAACTTTTTCCTCATAAATTTCGAGGAGATAGGACTATTTTTTGCATGTTAAGGAGAAGAATATCTTCTAAATGAGTGGTCAATCACTAGATTTGATGAAGAATTGAGGAAGTTATGGCTTACCAACAAAAAAACTCCTTTTAGAAGTTTAATAATAATATATAGGATTGTTATATTTATGTGTAAAATATTAATACTTCAATACATTGATTCTATTCCAACATGCCTCTCCCATGGTGTTTTCAAAGCAAAGTACTTAACCACAGTTGGTTGTTCAAGAAACTTAACCGTGTAAACTGGCTTCTAGATCTGAGTTACATTAATATGAAATGTAATATTTACAATTTATTTTGAAAAATTAAAAAAAATATAGTTTATTTTATTATTTTAGAGAGAAAGGAATAGTTCAGTGGTAAGAGTACTGAGCTTCCAATGCTAAAGGTCCCAGGTTTGAATCCCAGCTCATGGCAGAAAATTATTTATTCTGTTTCATTGGCCGTGGGCCCCTTCTAGGGCACACCTAGCCTCTATAAAGCGGGTACCCTTAATTAAATAATTAATTAAGAGAGAAACCTGGTGGTTGAGCATGATCTCGGTCAAATTAACTCCTTGCTCAACTGTTGATCTAGAAACAGTGCTTTCCCTAAGTAGTACTATACCCAAGACCCTTCATGGGTTTTAGTGATCCAGGTTTTTTTTTTGTTATTTTTAGTGAGACTTGTATTTGGTTTGGTTTTTAAATTTTTTTATTCTAATATTCTTTTTAGATTAGTAGTCTTTTGTTTTCTGTAGTAATCTTTTTTTAACTTCCAGAATTGTAGAAGAAGAAGTCTGCAATGAAGAAGGTGCCATTGAAAAACAACTAAGAATTTACCACACGCTTGAAAACTCTAAAGAATATCATGCTGAGGAACCGCAGTATTTAATAGTTGACTTTAGCATGTTACCTTCTTTACGTCATCTGTCGTTCACCTATCCAGAGTTTACTAAAGTCTCTGATCTACCCCATGATGATGATGATGCAAAGGTATTTATTTTATTAGTTAAATTTATTTATGCCATAAATTTATACCCAGGGTATCGTTTTTAACAACATTGCATGCAACAATCTATTGGATATAGTGATGAATATTTCTGAACCTGTGATTTCCAAAACCTTAGCTATGTATTTTTTTTACTGAATGTAGAAACCACAGTTATAATGACTGATCGGTGATAACGTCTTATTCTGGTGACCTATTGAACAATAAAGAATCAGTTTCACTGATAGCATTCTCCAAACTCATTAGAAAGCATTGCAAAAAACAAGAAGCCTAATTTTTCTAAGAATGTTTCGCCGACTTTATACCCATTCTTTGAATAGAGGGAAATTTATTTTCTTTAGAGTGTTTACTATTTTATTATTTTCTTCAAATGAGATGCATCATCTCTTAAAGAAAATATTCATTGCGAAGAAAATTTTTATTTTCTGCTCTCTTCAAAAAGGTAAGAACATCATTTAGATAAAGAATTGAACCTAAGCCATTCTACAGTACCTTTATTCCGTATAATCAGGGCCTTGATAAAAGTTATTGTAAAAATGAGGATTTGTTAAACATTAAGAAACACTATCATCCTATTCATAAAGAAATTGAAGAGATATTCCTCAAATAGTTTTAAACCTAAAGAAACAACAGTATTCCTGTTTATGTACTGTTCAGCCAATATTTATGTTGTGTAAAGTAACTGTAACGATGAAAAAGAAACTCCAAACTTTATTATGTATTGGTATAAGAGAATCATGAACTAAAATTATAAATGATTTAAAAATCGGAAAACTTATTGTTTCTGTCACGAAAAATAAAACAAACAGAAATAGTGACAAAATAGATTGTAAAGACAGTTTAGACAATAGCTTTGTATGTTGCACCATCGTAAACGCCTAATGAATTGCGCACTACGATTTGTTTTCGGAATCTCAAGGGATACGCATATTACCCAGTATTACACTGAGTTGAGGTGGCTCTACCCATCCTATCGCCGTCAGTACTTCCTAGCCACCTTTCTGTATCAAATCATTAGAACCCATCGATCCTCCTATATTTTTCACAGCTTACAATTCAAATATTCCATCCAATCCCGTCCCACCAGATCTCGTACTTCCGACCTCTATCCTCCTCACCGAACTGCTGCGGTTGACAAATCCTTTGCAATACAAGCCGCCTCCCTCTGGAATTCCATCCCAGCTGATATTCGACACGCTCAATCAGTTTCCTCGTTTAAACCTCTCCTCTTTAAGCACCTATTCCTTTCTCAATCCGAATGATTGTGAAATATAGCTAAGAGAAATATCTGAGCACCACCAGAGACTACCTCAATTTATTAAGGTTATTTTAGTTTCTCATATATATGTACAATTTAATTGTTCTTTTCTTTCTCTTTTCTGTATTTTTATCGTAAGACAACTTTCATTGTAAATATACAATTTAATTGTAACCACACAGACATACAATCTGTATTCATATTTTGTTCTTAAGGGACAACAGTCCCAGAATAATAAAACATTTTTTCATTTCATTTCATTTTTTGTTCAGATCTCAAATTATTATTTTTTTTTTTATTATGTTCTGAAAGCTTCAAATGTTATCGAACTGTGGTAATCAAAATAATGATTAGCATTACTAATAAGTCTATTTAAATGAAAAGAATGATAAAATAAAATTATTCATTATTGTTTCAGATTCTTTTTGCATCTGATTTATGGGATCGTGGACTTCTAATGACTGATAATCCTCTTCAAATGTTCAACTCTCCTGAGCCAGCTGAAGAAAATGAGGAATGTTTAACTGTTGAGGAGTTGGAAATTTTAAATGATTTAGAGGAAAATATCCCTAAGAACGAAAATGAGGAATTTTCAAGCAGTTCTGAATCTGAAGCCGAAGAATTAAATAGTGAAGGATCAGATGAAATTTATGACTCAGAAGATGAAAACATGTAACTTTTTTTTCTAATGAACTTCACAATTTTGAGAAATTGATGGAAGTTAATGTAATACTTTTATGAAAATACTGCTGTAATGGTGAATATTACGTGATTTTGTTTTAAACTACCTGGTATTGCATATTGTTTGAATTGAAAACAATTACACTTCCCTTTTGGGATTTTAATCAGTTAGTTCTAAGTATTTGTTACTAATGTTTCTATTGATTATTTGATTGCAACAAACTATGTAGGCTTTCTAGAAAGTAACTAGCACTTTTAACCAATTACAAAATAAACCAAGTTAAAATACTATAAATTATTATCATTTAAAGGGTTGTTGAATATATATTTTTAAAACATTACTATGTACATTAAGTGAATTATATTACGACCATTCAAATTGAGAAATGAGTTTCATCATAATGATATTGAAGCTTCCATGTTACAGTTTTATTTAATAAACGTTTGGAATTTAAGGAAAATGAAACAACAGCTCTGTAATTATAAAATAATGATTTTCACAACTTTCTTTTGCTATTTTTTATTTTCAATATGTCTGTCATGAGGAGAGGCTGACCAGTGCAATCCTTATTGTGAACCGTGTGTGGGCTTTATTAAACATAATAGATAACTGTCTCTCCACCTCCGATCATTGTTACGTCTCAATTTACCTTAAAAAGTTATTGATGAATTGATTTGTTTTTTCGCCAATAAAAATCTTATCATTAAACAAAAATCGAAGAATTTTCTATCAAAGCCCATATTTTGAGAATTCATTTTGATGAAGATTCAGGAAAAACTTCAGACTACTGGCAGTTTGCACGTTTGAATGTGCAGTAACACCAGAATGCTCTTTTGCCCCACTCTCTACCATACTAGGTGGAAAATAAGTTACTTTTTGGGTAGCTCTCATTATGTATGTTGTGAATTGCTGTTACCATACAATGTTTCTGTTATTTTTAGGAAAGTGTTATTAATATGATATACATTTTTTCTATAGAACTGTGGTATCAGTTCACTGTTAGTGTATAAAAAATCTATTCTATATTATAATTAATTGATTGCTAATTTAGCGTTTTATATTTCAACTGTCCTATGAAATTTCTATTTTTGTCACATTAATCATGTTTATTATTTACGTTGGACAAATAGCAAGAATATTTATGTTTTCTTGTTACCTTTTTAGTACTTTTAAGTTTTCTCTTTTTCATCATAACTTTCATTTCAATGTAGCAATTGTTTTGGTTTTTTAAAATCTGTTATACAAGATTATTTCAGTAACTATTATCAATAGAACCATTTATTTTTATAATTTTTTTTAAATAGCTTGTGTATTTTTTTTAAATATCTTATGTTGTGGAAGCATTTTAGTACATCTATCATGAAATTGATATACAAAATCATGTTTGCATTTTTGTTAGAACATTTTTTGCATTTACAAATATTTGGTATGCCTATTAATTGAACCAAGGGCATTCGCTTATTTCTATATGTGATATTTTGTTTTTTACTTCTGATTAATAAAATTGAATATTTTTTTCAACTAATATTTCTTCATTTGCTTCATCTTTTGTGTTTGCATTTTATATTTATTAATGAACTCAGCACACATGCTAGATAGAACAGTCATATATTATAAATGTCTTAAAGTGAGACTAAGCTATCAACAACAGTTTGAAGTGCGAATTTGTTAAAAAGATCATTAATTGTATTGATTGTAGCATTCAATAACTAAATTAAATTTAAGGATTGACAGTAAACAATCAGAATTTTAATGATATTATTTATTAATAAAGATACATTTAAAATACTCAAACATAAACTATTCTTGAGAACATGATGTGCTATAGATTTCACTATGGTGTTATCATCCTCTAAATTATGAATAGAACGATTTCCTATTAAAAACTTAAGGATTGATGTATAAAACAGAAACTTTCTACCTCTTTGAAGATGGAGGTTGAAGACCAGACCACAATCCAAGAACTGTTATTTCAATAAACAAGAAATTACCATTTCTGTGACAACTGTGCATTAAGTTTTAAGTGCAAAAATTATCACCTCCGTAATAGACACATAGTTTAATCCACTAGACACAAAGAAAGAGAGAGCAATTAGCTTTTTCTAGTGATACGTTTCTGTGTATTGTGAGTTAAATTCAAAAATCATCACCTCTAATAGCTGCTTAACTTAGCCCACTAAACACAAAGAAAGAGAGAAAAATTATATTTCTAGTGATAACCATAAAAATTGCACTTAAAGACACTTTTCACAGGTGCCATAGATTTTATATTGGCAGGTCATGTTGCAAAAATCAACATTCAAAATATATGATAGAATACACATTACAAAATAGATAAACACTACATAATATTATAGATACACATTACAAAATATAAGATAGATAAACATTACAAAATATAAGATACATACACATTATAAAATATAAGATAGAAACTCTTTCAACACCCAAGAAATTGAAAAAGAAAGAAAAAAATGGGTTTTATGATGAAATAAGTTCAGAACTGAATGGTGACAGCATAGAATAGAGACTCTTTGAATGTTGATTGAGGTTGTACACCAGGCAAAGAGTTGTATAGCAATGCTATAGAAGTTCTGTTTGTATAAAGTTAATATATAGGATATAATATGCTTACTGCTCAGTTTGTTTTTATTATTCCTTCATTGTTCAGTTATAGGGTATAGGGTAGTGATTTTAGGGTGATAAATTACAGAAGTATTACACCCATGTTCAGTTATAGCATCCACACTCATTTGGAGATCCAGGACAATCAAATTCATCGAATACAGTACAGTAGTATCTAAATCTCTGTCTGCTCTTATCAACATTTTGTCCATTACATTCCACTGCTCCATTAATAGCTCTTGTGGATTCTCCGAACCTTCCTTCCTTTACTCCACGGATATTTCCTACTCGTGTTTTCCAGTACCATCCTGCTGTAATGAAAGCTATGTCTTCATCTCTGGCAACCTTATCAGGATCATTTAATAAGGTATCATCTCCAAAAATAGCTCTTGAAGCTTTCAGATAGTTTTCAGCCCAAGTAAGCTGAATATATCCTCTTCCATAATACCTTTTCCCAGGTCTGTCAAGATGACTGGTGTAAGGGTCAGAATAGGCATTTTTATATGCCAACTCTTCTTTAAATTGTAGCCCTCCAGATTCGTGGATTAATTGTGCTAAAAACATTGCAGCTTCTCTTCTGCTGTTTATACCCGCATAATCAACTGCACGAATAAACCCATTGTATTGTGCTTGGCTCGGTCTAGGAAAGCCATTTCTGGTTACTGCATTGAAAAACTGTTGAGATGAAATCATTTTTCCAGTATGTTGTTTCTGAAAATTGTAAAAAAAGTTATCATAAATACATTTAATTATTTTATTCACCATGAATAACTCATTATGATTTTGTGATATTCTAAAGGGACTTTGTTCCAGAATAAAATTATTAACTCCTTTAGAGACACTTAAGAGCTAAGATTCATTAGTACCCTATACGTATATTGTTAATTACATTGAAACGCAAACCCTTAAATATCTCAATTTAAGTATAAATGGTCTAGGGCAACTTTCAAAATAAACAGCTCAATTAATATTTTTGTCAAATCTATCACTACTGTCTAGTAGAGTTGAGCATCATAATCCTAACAACTTTGTTTTAGTAATAAAATACTTTTTTTTAATGTTTTATAAATAATTGATGGAAATAAAATATTTTTATAAATCTAACCTTAAGATAAGGTTTTGATTTATTTTTTGAGCACCTTTAAGAAAGATTTTGATAAATGTAAACTTATTGATTTAAAAAATAAATAACTGCAAAATAGATTGATATCTTCATAATTTTTTACCAGAACAATACCATAGCTTTTAAATTGTATTGCTTTTTCCTCCAAATCTTCCAATAAATCATTTAAGTAATGGAAATTTTCTTGTCAATAAAAGCTGCAAATTAAAATATTATTTTTAAATAAAAATTATATTATTAGATCTATCGTTTTCATACTGAATGGTTCCTTCGTAATATATTCCAGGGCAATAAAGTTCATTTTATATAAAAATCCCGCATTTTTATTTTCTTCTATTTTACCCTTCAACAACCTGTACCACTACAACCCATGAAGGGTCTGGGGTTCAGTACTATTTAGAGAAAGAGACCGAGAGACCGAGATCACGCTCAAACACCAGGTTTTTCCCTTAATTAATTATTTTAATTAAGGGTACCCACTTTATAGAGGCTGGGTATGCCCCAGGAGGGTCTCCCCACGGCCGATGGAACAAATAAATAATTTTTCTGGCATGAGCCGAGATTCAAACTCGGGACCTTTGCATTGGAAGCTCAGTGCCCTACCACTGAGCTACCCCACTCCCATTTTACCCTTCAATGTCATGTAATTTTTCATCAGCCTTAGCTCGCCCCTGGGGTTGAGAGACCTTCCTGGGGCACACCCAGCCTCTATAAAGTGGTTACTCGTAATTAAGTAATGAATTAAGAGGGAAAATCTGGCGGTTGAGTGTTGATTACCTCACTGCACAATCATTGGCTTTGAAAAAATACTTCCTAACTAAGTACTCTACCCAAAACCCTTGAATTGAAGGGTTGAAGTGATAAAGTTTTTTTTCTATTTTACTCTTCATGTTACTTGATAAATATGCTAATAACATCAAAGTGTTACAAAATCAAAACGTTTTTTCTTGTTTAAAGACATAACAATATGTGTTTTGGGGTGGTCATCTTTTAAAAGCTTAATATAATTTTGAATAATATTAAAAATCAAATAAGAATTACTGAAAATGAACAACCACAATTAATTGTTTGTAATAAAAATACATTTTAATAAAAAAATTAATGAATTGTTGAAATTAGCATATTTAATTTGGTTTATCTTAATATTATAATTTGTTTTTCACACGACTTTCCTATCTTTTTCAAAAGATTTTATAAATGTAGGTATGTCCATCAAGAAACAAAAACAAATTGAATTAGATTATTTTCCTGAAAATTGGTCAAAGAAAAGATTTGACTATGATTTATTCGATAAACTAAAGCAATTTAAACCGGTTTGAGGTAGATCAGTGTAAAAATTTCAATACCCTCTAACATTGCTGTTTCTGTTAAAAGTTGAAGAAATAGTGAAGCTTGTGTGATTCGGGCAACAATAGTCAAAATCCTACAAAATAAAAAAAGAAGCAACAAAATCGGTTCAGTAGTTCCTGAGTAAATCTTGGCACAGACAGACGACCAATTGCTAAAAATGTGTTTTTCGGACTCAGGCACAGGGGGATTTACGGGGGGGAGGGGAGAGAGGAGCTTTTGGGCTGAAGCCTCTCCCTCCAAAATGGTAAAATATAACCATGCTTTATAGAAAAACATATTAAAAACTATCTCTTAAAGTATTATTGTTCGTGTAATTACATTTAATAGAACTACAAGAATCGCTTAAACACTAGTCATATAGGTAATTAGTTTCTTTTTATTTTTTTCAAATTAATTATCGTTATGTATATGAAAAAAAAAGCTTTCGGGCTGAAGCCCTCCCCCCCAAAATTAAATCCTGGGTCCGCTACTGGATTCAGGGGGCTCTGAAACGTATAGATCCGTCAAAACCGCATATCGGAAATATGACGCGATTGCAATACTTTTCTTACCTAGAATAGATAAATCAATAAAAATATTGAAAGAACAAAAATAAATTGTTACTAAAATTAAAATGATTCTTTTTAAATAAATGAGGCATCGAAAGCCAAAATTTAAGCCATCCAAAACTGAAAATTTTTCAGAAAAGTCCAAAATATGCATAATTTATGGATTTATCTCAAGCTGAAATTAAATTCAAACTTAGCACGTAAAAATAGGCCAATTTTTTAAAATTTTAGTGGTTTAAAAGCATCTAAAGTGCAATAGATTAATGGGGATGTGTCCGCCCTAAACAGTGTGGGAAACATAAGAAAGTGAATCGAGAATCGATTCCTTTGAAGGAATCGATATCTCAAGCAATCCATATGAAAGAATCACAATCCACTCGGAATCGGTCTATTCAATAGGTAGTATTAAAATAAGTACAAAAGAGAAAAAATAACTGTACACATACATGAATAAAACAAACAGAGAAAAAATAAACAAAATACTTATTTAAATATGCGTAGATTATAAATGTCTGAAGTGCGGTATGCTAACAATAGCAGAGCAGATTCGGAAATTATACTAAACAATGCAATAAAGCTGAAAGATTTCCAACAACAAAGCCGGTGAAGCGATTCAGTTGGGACCGGCGATTCCCGATTCACCGGTTTTGTTTAAGGAAATCTTACAGTCGTTTTCTATTGTTTATTGGGTTGTTATGTTTACTTTCGGGATCTACTTTTTCACCGGTATTTCGTATTCTGACATTTATAATCTGCGCTTATTTACATTACTTTTTGAAGTGAAACTTCTTTTAGGCGCGTTTTGTACTTTTTTGGAGAGTGAATTAGATTGATCCGTAAGATTTCGTTAGGTATTAACGCTCGGGTAAAGTCGGCTAGATTCGACTTGTTAAAATATTTTTAAATATGGATTAAAATATCAGAAACTATACAACGGGCCTGTATACTGTAAGCGATGAAAAAGTTCAGCATTTCATCTTTTTGGTAATGAGCTATTATTTATAATTTTATTTCATTAATCTCGGTTTGTGGATGTTTTCACTTACATCGTGTGGTCTAAAGCAAAGATCTAAGTTTTTTTGTTTATTTTTTTCTCTGTTTAATTTATATATATGTACAGTTTGTTTTTCTCTCTTGTACTTTATTTTTAATTACCGATTATTATATAAATATTTAATTTAATGTATGGCCATATTGTCATGTTTTATTTATTTTGTATTTATAATTTATTGTACGGGGTCATCAGTCCCAGGATAATAAAATTATATTTTGTTTCATTTACGATTTATTCATTCAAAATCTAATGTGTAAAATTAAAAAAAAAAAAATTGTCTGTCCAACTTAAACTTTCTTTCTATTTATAAGATTCATGACTTCTTATTTGTATAAATTTGAAACTTTTAATTTCAATAAGTGAAAAAAAAAGAATAAGGTTTTTGCCTGAATAAATCATAAGATTTGAGAATGTTTGTTACCGTTAATTTTTTTTCAATAAAAAGTTCTTTATTAATTTAAAGAAAAAAGAATGAATCGAAGAATCGTACATAAGAATCGAATTCCCATCACTAGATCATACCCATTTTACATTTCCAGCCCTTCAATGAAATGTAATATTTATGATTTAGTTAAATTCAGGCTTTGTTAAAAATTTGATACAGAAGTATAAAGGGTTGCATTTGAAGTGAAAATAGTTATATTTTACTCTGTAATAATATGTCACCTTTGTCTACTTTAGTATTAAGAACTGCAGTTAGATAAAAGAGTAAGAGTAGCAAAAACTCACCAGCAAGCGAACAGACTGGCGATCAGCGTCGAACTGATTAACAAGGAATACGTGCGTGACTTAAATACAAGCGAGTAAAATCTTATCAGGCATTGCTCACTCCAATTTTTAAATCATTGTGATATATGCAGATAACGTAATACATTATCCGTGGCATAGGGATATATTACATTTTTCCGTACTTTATTGAAATTGTTGGTTCAAACACAGTTTATTTGCAAATTGGTCACATAAATTTTACATAATAAAGAAATAGGGTCGACCGAGTTTGATTTCTGATTCCTCGTCAGTAATTGTTACTAAAATTTCTACATTTCAAGGTGATTTTATGAATTGATTTTCTTTACAAACAACTATTTTTAATTTTTTCCATCGTATATAACTCGTGTATATTGGGCGAATATCTAAACTCAGTTATGAGCTCATCAATGGCATGATTTCCTTCTTTAATATAGACTAAACAATATGATAGATGAGCACAGCTCTCATTTTAGGAACTTGCCGAATCTTTCACCCAGTTCAAAAGAAAGATTTATATTTTCGTTAAATAAAAATGATATAACGGCTTACATCTGCGAGCAGAAATAAGGGCTGGAGTAGGAGCCGATAGTGATACATAATGATCCCAAACATGATATTGCTGCACCTCTCTCATTCATTTATAAAAGCTAATAAAATACATTTAAATTAAATATCTCCTGGACATGACCTAATTACATCCCAGATCCTAAAACTTCTTCCTCGCAAAAGCCATCCTATTCCTTACTTACATATATAATGCTGTACACTGTTCCAAATATTTTCCTGATCCTTGGAAACGATCTATTGTTAAAATGATCCACAAACCCAAAAAAACACCAGAATACCCATCCTCTTACCGTCCTATCTCTCTTTTACCCATCATGGGAAAAATCCTAGAAAAACTCATCTTAAAACGCCTGTACCCTATCCTAAATTCTAAACACATAATCCCAGATCACAAATTTGGTTTCCGAACTTCCCATTCCACTATACAGCAATGTCATCGTGTGGTAGACGTAGTCTCCTCTGCATTGGAGCGCGGAATGTACTGTACGGGAGTCTTTCTCGACGTTGAACAGGCGTTTGATAGAGTTTGGCACCCGGGACTGCTGTACAAACTCCGAAAACTCCTACCACCTACATACTTCCTCATTATCCGTTCCTACCTAAGTGATAGATACTTTAAAGTAAATCACAATATCGCCTATTCATCACTTTTTTCCCAGTCCGCTGGTGTTCCTCAAGGTAGTATCCTAGGTCCTATCCTCTCTACAGTTTATACATGACACATGTATCCTATCAGTAAACAATGACCCAGCAATTGCATCCCAAATGCTTCAATCACACATCATAAATCTAGAAGAATGGTGTCAATACTGGAGAATTAACATAAACTTCAATAAATCCCACCAAATTACCTTTACCCTTCGTCGTAAACCAACGACTTCCTGTCCTACAGTTTTCTTTAACAATATTCCACTTATTCCTGTTGAGCAAATCCGATACCTAGGACTCCACCTGGACAAACGACTAACTTGGAATCCTCATACTAGACTGAAACGACAAGAAACCGCTCGACGTTTCCGATTACTTCAGCACTTACTAGACAAACGCTCTAAACTTCCCATTAATTACGAAAGACTCATATACTTGACTATAATAAGACCTATTTGGACTTATGGAGTTGAGCTATGGGGCTCCACTAAACCATCGAATTCCTCTCGCATCCAATCCTTACAATCCAAAATCCTTCGTAAAATCCTCAATGCTCCTTACTTTGTCACTAATAAAATTATCCATAAAGATCTTAATGTTCCTTATGTTTGAGATCTGGCCCAATCCAGATACCTATCCTTCCATAATAAACTTCAGAATGATCCCAACCCTTTCAACAATTTAAAAAACGTATACAAAATGTTATTTATATTTTTAATGATTTTTTAATAGAATAATATGAATAGTTTCGTAGAGTACGTTTAAAACTTAATATAAATACACGAACAAATATTTAACCATAAGTTTTTTGACTCACTAAAAACTAATTTTTTTTTTAATTACTTAAATTACCATGAAGGATTAGTCGCATGAACAAATTACAGGTATCAATAGATTCACCGCAAACAGAGCTGTAAAAATCAATCAACTGCTAACTATCTCATATCGTTTGTATTTTACGGAGTTTTATCCACAAAAAGATGCTTTCGTTTCAATGTGCGGAGGAGGGGAGGGGGCGGTCAAATTAAATACTATATATTGATAAAGACCTAGAAAGATCGGCGTGAACAATAAAATACTATTATAATATACATTATTTAATTTGACCGCACCCCCAACCACATCCTTCTATTAATAATAATACTTTATTTAATCTGGGACAAGAACCTTTAGAATAATATATAAAGACAGAAATGTGGGCTTAAGAGCCTCAGAGATATATAAGAATGATCATAAAATATACAAATCTATTTGTCTATAGACATAATAAAACAAAGTATAAGTTACCTTCTAACTTTAATCAATTAAGAAAAAAAAAGTGAAATAAAATTATTAAAACTGTTACGGTCTTTAACTTGGAAAAAATATTTCCTAGGTACTTTCCGCAACAAACTTGCCGGACGCTCAGTGGAGACGGTTGGGTTCGGAAAAAAATAAAGAAAAATAATCAAGAGTCAATTAAATATTAACAACTAACAAAATGGCGTCCCTGAACAGGGACTGGAGTAAATAAAGTGGATATAAAAGGAAACTTTAATTTATTTTTTAAATTTAAGACATGTTTTTAAAATATTAACTTTTTTAAAGAAAAATCTTAATGGGATTAAAATGAAAGTCGACAGGTTAATAAATGAAGAGCTGGAGTATGAATTAGAGATTCGTGGAATTATCGGAATAAATACAATGAGGAAAAACTTAGGAACTATTTTGAAATTAGAGGCTGCGGGAAAATATGTCGATCCTTACGTAGAATTTCCTGCCGCTTCTGAATTACGGGGTTGAGAGGAAAAACTTACAGTGATCGAGAAAAAAAATTTTTCGATATCAACTTCTAGTTTCGGTGGGGAAATTCATAATTAATAGACTAAACCTAATCGCGACCACAGATGCTACTGAAATAGGAAAAAAATCGGAGGATGTTTCAAAGTGCCTAGATCTCATTGAAGAATCTGAAAAGAAATCAGAAGACGTTACGAAAAAGAAAAATAAGAACGTTGAAGTATAGAATCTATGCAAAAAAAATGTAGCATACCATAGTACAACTCCAAAAATGTAAGACAATAGTTGAAAATGGGGGCGATAGACAAAAAAAAAAATGGGGGGGAGGTAATTATTTAAACATCCATTGTGAAACAAACAAATATAATATTGAATATTTAAAATTAATGTGTTTATATGTTTGTATTGTTGATGAATGATTTTTATTTTGTAAAGTTTATCAAAATGAAATGACGAGATTTTAATTGCCTGCCATGGATAGGTCAAAAGTTGTCACACTAATTGTAAGTGGATAGTGTTGGGATTTCACGAAGAGAAAATTCATCAAATTATTCACTAATGTAATTTTCTAAAAGGTTACTTGATGATGTATTGAACTCATTGTCGAACAACGGTCCATCTTTGTTATTATTTTTCGTTCGAAAATTCTCAAGCTATTGTTCATCAAGGCGGTGAGAGTCCAAGTTTCGTTACCTTAAGAATGAACTGGACTAACAAGAGTTTTATGTAACACACACAGATTGTGTGACGATCTGAAAAAATTTATATATCCATAGGACGCTCTACTAGCTACCATAACTCTGTAGTTTACATCGTTTACTATTTCATTTTCCTGATTCAATTATGATCCCATGTAGGGCTACTAGACGGATGTCATATGCATAAACATATCTACTTTTCACGAATGTATGACATTGTCGTTTCAATTGCTCCCTACTTTACGTAGGGCTGGGTTGAACAGAGTGGCAGAAAGAGAGTCACCTTGTTGTTTATTATTGATGTTACTTCCAACCAGTTCCTTAAATTCAAAGGTTTATTTTGATTGAGTTTCATTTTGATTGAGGGAGGCGATGGACAAACAAAATGGGAGTGTCTATAAAAATATTTTCTTAACCAACTCCTGCTCCATATGAGCAATGCCTTCCACATTTCACAGCCATTATATTATTAACATTATTTATATTAATTTTAATTATTAAATGGAAATCAATGAAATTAATACTAGGTAATTTTTGGTCAAACCGAACATTTTTCAAACTACAGGCTTATCAAAAAATACATTCTCTGATCTAAAAGCGGATTTTTTATTTTCTTTATTTTATTTTATTTTATTTTTGTAGCGGATAGAAATTGATAAAATTCATACAAACTTGATTATCTGTTTTCCAAACTTTAACCAAATTAGAGCCAAATCTAACATGCGGTTTTAGAGATATAGACGTACCAATAAAAACACGTATATATAAGAGGAAGTAGCGGACAAAATTCAATAAAATTGACACATTATTTTTTCACCAATGCCTATCTTTCATCCAGCTTTGAGCCAAATTGAACGAGCCGTTTCAGAAATATTGGAATATCTAAAAAAATATGCGTGCGCGTGCGTAAGCGCTGGAGATGTAATTTGATGAAATTAACACGGAACCATCTAGACACCAACCCGCACAATACCTAAAAATTTCATGAAAATCGGATAAACGGTAGGTGATAATATGCTCGTTACATAGATTTGACTATAGACAGAAACCCAACCAAATTTGATCCTTGATATCTGAAACGTAAAACGCGAATGGAAATTTTCTATAGTTCTGACTTATCTTTATCAACATCTAAAAGAATTTATTAAAAATATTCGCTAAAACGGTAAAAAAATAATATAGTAAAAATAAAAATACTTATTTATTTTTAATTTTTTTTGACTTATTACCTCAACCAATCTCCTCTTCAATAATATGATAACATTGAACAACAGAAATGTATCACTGATTTTAAAACAATAGTTTTAATTTTATCTTGTGATGTAAAACTTATAGTTCACATATGATAATTATTTTTTTCGAGTTTTGCTATAAATAACAATTTTAAAGAAAGATTGGAGGATATGAAATACTCTTCGTCATCTTTCCGATTGTTACTAAAATCCTAGTCCGGTCAATGAATGCTCGAAAAGGGGGTAAAAAAGGAAATGGCGGCGACACAATTTTTGACTTTGGAAAATTGTTTGCACTAGTAAGGAAACATACTATAAGTGCCCACTTCTAGGTGGTGAGCCAGATGTGGGGGGAGCGCCTTAAAGATCACTTTTTTTGGGTTTTCGCTTATATCAGGTAAACTATCCATCCAATTGACAAAGACGTTCTATACAAAATTAAAGCTGACAAAATTTTCAATGTGATTAATTATGTACTTTTTCCCACTATCTTATTTAGTTACCGAGATGTCCGTCGTCAACTACGGCTAATTTAAAAAAAAATAAATGCCTCATGTTTATTGCTGTTTTTCGAGTTTTCGCTTATATACATCAGATAATGTAGCCAACGCATCGACAAAGACGTCGTATACAATTAATTAAAGCTGACAATATTTGCAATATGATAATATACTTTTATCCGCTATCTCGCTTAGTTTCCATCCTCAGCTATCGCTTATGTGGAAACTAATAAAAAATAATTTTTATAATATTCGTTATTATATATATATATATATATATATATATATATATATATATATATATATATATATATATATATATATATATATATATATATATATATATATATATTCTGTAAGACAATTTAATTATTAAAAACTCTCTTCCTCATGACTTAATCGTAAAACGAAACAATCAAAAGTTAGCTAGTTAAATATAGGAAAAAACATGAGGTAAAAAAAATTGCATTTATTGGCCATGGATGTGGTGATATGAAACTGAGGAAAACATTTTATTATTAAACTAGCAAATCAATTTCAGCAACCCGTTCCATAAAATTTTTTTTTTTAATGAATAATTTATCTAATCTAAAATATATATTTAAATACGAAATATTTGTGAGTCAGGTTATTTCCCATCCATTTAGCAATTTAATTAATTCTGAGCAATCATCAACTTAAACAGTTATATCTTCCTCTTGGGTTTCTCCCGAGAGGCGCGTCACTGCAATGTTTATTTAAGGTTACCAAAATAGATCATCTTTTATCGAGAATTTATCTTTCTTCTTTCTCTCTACTCGCTAATGGAGGCTTTTTTTTTAATTTTTATTAATTACGTTAATTGTTGAATTAAAAAAATATAGCTTTATTATAACTCAAAAAAAAAAAAAAAGACACGATGTCTATACATGTAAATTACGTGCTTCCTCAACTGCTATTTAAAAATTTCTTTTCTTTTGTTGTATTTTCAAGACAACTAGTTCTGGCCAAAATGTTCTGTGGAATAAGCATCAGTGAAGCTTCCATATTCGAAATTCCATGGAATAAGCATTCCAAAGCTTCAGTAAAAATTTTATATTTCAGTATTTTTTTCTTACTGTTTTTCAACAACGTTCATCTTTTTTCAAGTTTATTATTTAAATCACAAGAGGAAAATATAATATTATAATTATAAATTTAATTAAACTAGCAAGAGTTAAACTATTGATGTATATAGATAATTATATTTATAAAATGATAACTTACTAAATAAAAGTATTAAACTTTTGGGTAGAAACATTACTGAATGGAACTTATGTTGAGCCTTAATGCATTCGCAAGGGTCAGCCAGTAATAACAAAAAGCTCAAATTTTCACCTAATGAGCAATGTGTGTCTAAATATTTTTACAATATTATCAAAATAAAAATATTTTATCAGTTTTCGAGAAACTAGTTTTTCAGTTGATTAAACCAAATTTGAAATTAATAAATTTTAAAAAGTATACAATATCTTATTTGACGCATAAATTAATAATGTCTTTAGAAGCTAGAACAAATACTTTTAATGCTAGAAAGAAAAAAAAATTGAATTTTATAATAAGTTATCTCACATTATACACCATAGTGTCATTTATTTTCTAATTTACAAATATTATTTCTGATAAAATTTTACATTACTTGGATGGAGTAAAAATATAATAGAGTATACTTAGTAATGATGATATAAAACGAAGAAACCAGAAAATCTGTTAAAAAATAACGGAGTTATAGAATATTGACAAAAAAAAATCGAGTTTGGGATAGCTGTGTGGTCTAGTGCGCGGACCGGAGGCCGGAGGTGAGTGAGTGAGAATCAGCATAATATACATGTCTATAGGGCGAGAGTATAGGATAGGGATGGGATATCCAAAGTCCAATATTGATAGAAATATCGGTCTAAAACTATCGATATCATTAAGAGTCGATATTATACATATTTTGGAAAAAACAGTAATTTTTATATGTGAATATCAATATAAATAACCATTCTCAACATCAACAAAAAAAATATAGAGAACCAGTGAATTAGAATACAGTACAAATGATCCTAGTGATCGGAACACTTAAATAAATATTGATTCTCTAGCAAATAGGCGCATCAAAAAATATTTTATTACTTTCCTACCTATACTAGGTAAGGAAAGTATTGCAATCGGGTCAAATTTCCGATATGCAGTTTTCGACGGATCTATACGTTTCAGTTAGTCTGTGGGCCAGACCCCCTTACCGTGCACCCTCCCCCACATCCCTATAAATTGCATATCGTTGTATTCCTTGTGACAATTTATTTAAAAAAAGTCAATGTTCCCACAAAAAAAAGTGAACGAACTGCCCCAAAATGGCGTCCAAACATGGCGGATTGACGACTTTGACTTTAGTTAGGTTTTTTGTTACTGAGAATCAGCATTTGGCTTAATTTCATAATAGTTGGTCTTTTATTAAAGCTGGATAGTCATAGAATAATAAAACATGAAAAAATATTAAAAACTAATTGGCTTAGGCATTTAAAAAAATCGGTAAAGTCAATTTTTTTTACAAAAAAATTTTCAAGTTGAAAATCAAGCGTCGTTTGTAATTAAACGGTCAACAATAATGCAAAACGTGCTGAAATAAAACATCTGGAGAATACATTCCTCTTTCTAAAACACTGATTACTTTTTACTTACTGCCTCAGGCCTCTACCACACCACTCAGTACTCATAAATGGCTTAGTTATAGTGCTATATTTGTTATATTATATTGATTGTATTAACGAACAAATATTAATAAAATAATTTAATGGTCAAAAATTTTTTTTTTTATTTTATAATTATTTTTTTTATTTATTATTATTTATTTTTTAAAATTTAACTTCCTTTATTCTATATGGAGGTCGCTTAAGAAGGCCTCTATTATAAAAATTATATAATTATAATAATACAACTTAATTCAAATATACTTTGCAGAATATCTTGAATTTTTGAGATTGATCTAATATCTACGTCTTTCACAAAAGCTCGTTTTCCTTTCAGATTTCTTCAAAAATCTTTTGCAATTGCACTAAACAGGAGGAGAGCTATTTTCCTTTATCGATAGACCTCTCTATAACCTGCTTCAAAGTGAAGATAGTCCCAACGTGCAACTTCAATAGCAATCTAAAATAAAGTGATTTTCATTATTATAAACCTCGTTTACTTCCTCCAGACCTGCTTGCCATTTGCTTAGAACAAATCTTTCTTGCAGATGAAATGGCTTCACCACTTTGACTTTCTTTGGTACTATAAACAGTAAGGAATCTCGAATAACATTTCCTAGTATCTCATTTCCTGTAAAGGGACAAAACTACAGTCCTTTCATATCATTTTCTAATACATTTATAGCCTTTGTACGCACAGCATTTCGGGTTACTTCGTCCAGACCAGCTGACTTGCAAATTGCTTAGAACAAATCTTTCTTGCTGATGAAATGGTCTTCACCATAATAAACCTGCTTAATATCATCCAAACTGATCAAGCATTTTGACCCCCTTTTAGCAGCATCTTGAAATATTCTGTTCATTTTTCTACTACATATTCGTTTAGCCTTATAACGGATACTGATCCTTGTTTTCTTTTCCGAAATTTTGGCACTTCCTTCGTCGTTCGCTTAATGTATTTTTTCCAATGTTTGGGTTCAATTTCGCTTTTTCCCTCATTTTGAGACCAAATACTAACAATCAGTTCCAGTTACCTAGAAGAACTTATAGCTTCGCCCTTTCCATCCTTATTTTGTGCAGAGGGAAGAATGCATTTAATATTAAAAGTTCATATTTTTTATGATATGGTCTAACTTCCGAATACAATTAAGGAAATAAAAATGATTTTTTTTATAACGATATATGAATTTTACTAAACAATCCATCACCTATTCATTAAAAGTAGTTCAGATTAGGTATATATTATTTTAGTTTATAAAACAGATATTAATATGACTCATTTCCGGGGAAGTATATACAATTTAAATTACCTCTAAGAATCAGCAAATATATAAAAACAAAATGTTAAATTGCAAATATTAAATAAAACATTCAAGATATTCTGCAAAGTATTTTTTAATTAAGTTGTATTATTATAATTATATAATTTTTATAATAGAGGACTTCTTAAGCGACCTCCGTATAGAATAAAGGAAGTTAAATTTTAAAAAATAAACAATAATAAATAAAAAAAATAATTATAAAATAAAAAATTTTTTTTTTGACCATTAAATTATTTTATTAATATTTGTTCGTTAATACAATCAATATAATATAACAAAAACGTTATTATAGCACTATAACTAAGCCATTTATGAGTACTGAGTGGTGTGGTAGAGGCCTGAGGCACCTACGCCAGTAGCGCTTTTCTGCCGCTTATATACATTTTATACGGAACTACTTCAAATATTTTAAAAAGTAATCAGTGTTTTAGAAAGAGAAATGTATTCTCCAGACGTTTTATTTCAGCACGTTTTGCATTATTGTTGACCGTTTAATTACAAACGACGCTTGATTTTCAACTTGAAAATTTTTTTGTAATAAAACTTGACTTTACCGATTTTTTTTAATGCCTAAGCCAATTAGTTTTTAATATTTTTTCATGTTTTATTATTCTATGACTATCCAGCTTTAATAAAAGACCAACTATTATGAAATTAAGCCAAATGCTGATTCTCAGTAACAAAAAAACTAACTAAAGTCAAAGTCGTCAATCCGCCATGTTTGGACGCCATTTTGGGGCAGTTCGTTCACTCCTTTTTGTGGGAACATTGGCTTTTTTTTAATAAATTGTCACAAGGAACACAACGATATGCAATTTATAGGGATGTGGGGGGGAGGGAGGGTAAGGGGGTCTGGCCCACCGTGTAAGTCCCTTGAGTCCGAAAAACACATTTTTAGCCATTGTTCTGTCTGTCTGTGCCAAGATTTTCTGAGGAACTAGTGGACGGCTTCTTATTTTATATTTTGTTATTCTTTTCTTTTCTAAATGTAACTCCTTTAGAGAAAGTTAAGTGCTAAGATTCATTAGTATTCTATACGTATATTTTTAATTGTATTGAAACGCAAACCCTTAAATATCTTAATTTAAGTATACATGGACTAGGGCCACTTTCAAAATAAACTACTCAATTAATATTTTTGACAAATCTGTCGCTACTGCCTAGTGGAGTTGAGCATCATAATCCTAACAACTTTGTTTCAGTAATATAACACTTTTTGTTATTGTTGAAACGCCGTTTAGCCTGTCGTTTGAAAGGTAATGAAATTCTCTACAAAGCCATATAAAAGTCGTTCATTTTGGACAAATATTAACGAAGTTAGAGATGACTAAGTGAAAGTAATAAAATCTGTTGCCCGCATCACACAATCTTCACTATTTCCTCTACTTTTAACAGAAATTATTGTTTAACAATACTAAGCTATGGCAAAAAAATTTTGATCAGCAATATTAGTGAGTATTGAAATTTTTATACTGATCTACCTTAAGCCGGTTTGCATTGCTTTAGTTTATCAAATAAATCGTACTCAAATCTTTTGTTTGATCAATTTTCAGGAAAATAAATCTAGTTCAATTCTTTTTTGTTTCTTCATGAACGTAAAGTTATAAAAACTTTTCTGAAATAGATAGGAAAGTCGTGTGACTAGACACACCAGATATTTTTATCTTTAAATTAATTAACAGAATTATCAATTAATTAATTCTTCAACCCTCGTTAGTAAAATTAATTTCCTGATTCCTGTCCATCTTCGTCATCCTCAGCTTTGTTCTATAAATTTCCATTCGACCAATTCTGCCTTCTATTCACACATAGATGGGATTCAGCTAAATGCTAATTTATTTGCATCCCACATAGATTTATTTGACGATTCGTGGCCTTGGTTTCAAAAAGTTTTAACAAATTTGGGCAAGTTGAGTTTAATCTCCGAAATCAATCATGTATGTTCGAAATGAATGAATTTTAGTGCGGGTCCTATGGCTATAACTTTATGAAGTGTCCCGCTATTCAGCTCTACAGCCAAAAATAAAAAAAATATCGATATGTCGATATTATCTACTAACGATGACCATCTCTAGTACATGGACAAGTTTGTTGTAATATGAAACGTGTGGTGCGATCGTTTCCTACAGCTCCCATCACGTCACCTCAGAGACACCTCCCTACATGCGCGGATGAAAGACTTAGGATACCTCAAAATTTGGCTGCCACGAGCACCCTTGCCTCCCTTCCAAAAGATCGTTGGGTCATGAACCTCCCTACCGTCCCCAAGATATTTTATTGCTCTCCTCTTCTTAAAAACATTTTTTTTTTTTTATTTCTTTATGACATTTACAACTGTATTACATAAATACATCAAGTAAATTTGGACATAATTGATATAATGACATGAATACACTTGCTGAGTAACTACCCAATGGTAGCACTCTAATGATATGACTACATTAGGAGATCACGGGGCCATCTTCTTTTCAGACGCCTCGGAGGGTTATCAGGAATTGAAGAGGAAGCAAGGTTAGAAACGAGAGGGTTGGGATGATTCTGAAGTTTATTATGGAAGGATAGGTATCTGGATTGGGCCAGATCTGAAACATAAGGAACATTAAGATCTTTATGGATAATTTTATTAGTGACAAAGTAAGGAGCATTGAGGATTTTACGAAGGATTTTGGATTGTAAGGATTGGATGCGAGAGGAATTCGATGGTTTAGTGGAGCCCCATAGCTCAACTCCGTAAGTCCAAATAGGTCTTATTATAGTCAAGTATATGAGTATTTTGTAATTAATGGGAAGTTTAGAGCGTTTGTCTAGTAAGTGCTGAAGTAATCGGAAACGTCGAGCGGTTTCTTGTCGTTTCAGTCTAGTATGAGGATTCCAAGTTAGTCGTTTGTCCAGGTGGAGTCCTAGGAATCGGATTTGCTCAACAGGGATAAGTGAAGTATTGTTAAAGGAAACTGTAGGACAGGAAGTCGTTGGTTTACGACTTAAAAACATTAAAAATAAAAGTACCGTAAATTATATACAATAACACGCTGACGTTTTTCCCATGCATTTCCTTAGTATCTTTGTTTGGAACTATTCAATCCTAAATATGGGCCAGTTTGCGACATAAAACCTTGTGGTCACCTCTGGCCACGGTGTACCAAAATATGACACTGACATTGATCAACCTTCGAATGAGTGATAGCTATAGAAGAATTAATTATAGAAAAAACTAAACAAACAGTGTTAATCTCATTTAAATATGAATAATTAATATAATTGTCTATATGAAACATAAGCAAATATTTGCTAGACGGGGTATAAGAGACCTTCATAATATGTCTTCCTTCTGACTTCTATCCACATATTCAACAAAGAAGTAAGTACATTTTATGCAGTTTAATAAAACAATATAAGATATTTGTATTTTAGGCATTAAATACCCTTTGTGAGACTTTATACATTTTTTGTAATGCACGCCACATCAACCAAGGGTTCCAAACAATTAAGAAGCAAACAACTGCACCTATATTCCCCTGTATCATGTCATCTTAACAACAATTATTTCTACAAAGCATGGGCACTTGTTTTTTTAAATAGTTTTATTTTTAAGAATTTGAGAGTATACTTGCATAATGAAAACAGTTAATAACTATAATCTATTGCATATAACATGACAAGGAGCAACTCAGTGTAGTGGTGAGAGACATGGGAGTATCTCGGGGCACCAATTACAAGACTTACGTAGCTGTTTATTAGTCTTTTCAGTTTGTCACGGAGCTCCATCAAGAGTCAATCATACACCACACAGCTTTAGTCAATGTGAGGGAGATAAAAGAGGAAACCAAGAGTCTACGCGTATGTTGAAGTAGGAGATGGCGGAAGTGATGGAGTAATTTGAGGGGGGAAATTGTCCGTCGGGAGATGTGAGAAATATGGTGATTCCAGGAGAGGGTTTGATCAATGGAAAATCCTAAATTTTTAACAGCGGAGTAGAAGGATATTGGTTGCTCATTAAGGTTTAGTATGGGACAGTCGGTATAGAATCTAAGAAGAGGCTTGAAACAGATTGCAATGGCCTGAGTTTTGGGAGCATTTAACCTTAATCCGTTCACATTTGCTCAGACACTGATTCCATCAAGATCTTCTTGAATCCTGGCAACTAATACCAACAAAGCAGGGAGAGAAAAGGATATAGGTAGATTTGAGAATTGTCGGCATAAATGTGATGGGAACAATGGGGAATTGAATGATGTAGGTCATTAATGTAGGAACTGAAAAGGAGAAGAGATACGCTTGATCCATGGGCAAGTCGGGAGGATAAAGAAAGGTAGGCAGATAGCGGTTGATTGGGAACGGCAACTGCTTGGGTTCGTTGTGAGAGAAAAGATTGGAACTATTGGAGAAGGATTACACGTATACCACATGACTATTAATGCCGACATGGATAAGAATTTTTTTTATCCTTTATTCATTTATCAAATTCTTTCAAAAGTTATATTTAGCCTTTTTTTTTATAACTCCTAACATTGACAGTTAATTATTTAAAATAAATCAAATTAAAGGTACTTTAGAAAAAGACATTTGGCATTTAAGCCTTTAAAGTGACATCAATGGGGATAAGACCTAGCTGATATTAAAGACCACTTAATAATAAACTGATATACTTAGTTTAATCAAAATCGTCGGAGCCACTTTTGAAAAAATCATAAAAATATGTAACATTGTTCATAAAAAGCACCACTTCCGGTTGGCCAATTTTGACGAAAATGTTTCTGTGACATCGCAGGAAAAAAAAACCTTAAATAAGCAAATTTCAGTTTCGTACGCCTTTTCGTTTTTTAGCTAGGCTGACCACACACACACCATTTTGCGAGACTTGGTTATTTCGACTCAGAGGACCTCACAATGTGTATTTCCATTGAAAACTCAGATTTGAAAATTTTCACGATCGCAATACTAACCTTACTATATATTACATAAATAGGTAAGTGAAAGTAAAAAATTAGTAAGCTATTTACCTTCCTACATAGTATATAGAATATTTGTATATACTTCTAAATCCGTTGTGTTTTGGTTTACGGTAGATGTGCTTTCCAGCCTTGGCTTTTTTAGCAGTTGCTGCATCCACCTGTCTTCCAGCGCTTGCTGAAAAGGCTACCACTTGCCCGTGCGGATGGATTAATCAGGTAAGATTTTTAGCTTCAATAAAAGTATTGGATTAACTAGAAGACTGTCTATCAATATTTCATAGTGTTCAAACAGTTTTAAATATTCATTTTAAGCACTAAATAATTATTTTTAGAAAGTTTCATAGAAGTTGACCAGTATTTAATTGTTATAAAAACTGATTGTATATGTATCGGCGGTACATTCAATGCCCTTGTACCTACTAGTATTCAAAGTAGAGCGATTGTGTAGAACACATGCGGGCTTATGGGAAGGAGCTTTCGGGCTGAAGTCGTCCCTCCCAAATGGTAAAATATAAGCATATCTTATGAAAAAAATGTTACAAAAATTATCTCTTAAAATGTTATTGTTCGTGTAATTGCATTTTATAGGACTTCTAGAATAACTTCAACGTCATTTCTTATAGGTATTTAGCTTCTTTCTTTTTCTTCCAAAGTAATAATTGTTATATATATATAAAAAGCTTTCGCGCTGAAACCCCCATAACTAAATCCTGGATCCGTAAGTGGTGTAGAGGTAGAGTTATCTGAGTCTTTTTAGTTGTTCTAAATATCTATGATGCGTAATCCAAATAGGTTTTTGTAGATAATTGTATGTGTTAAATTTCAGTCTATGTTGTAGTTTTGTGTGTTTTCAGAAGTGAATTTAGAAGTCGTAGTTTTTGACTTTTTTTTCGTGATATGAGGGCCTCATCTAATTTTTAGGACAAATGTCAGAACAAGGTAGTAGACATTGCCTGTATGTGGAATCTGTGTATTGTCAAGGAAAACCGAAGAGTAAACGTAATGTGCTGTGATTTGTCTTGATTTATTCGGATTTCCCAGAGTTCAAACCAAGTGTCTGTGAGGCGTATGTTGGGTTTTTGTGTCTTGCTAAAATTTCTGTGTCGTCTTCATATGTCTCTGTTAAAATGCTGGAACTACAAGTATGAACAGAGACACTTATACCTTGTTAACTTATACAACTTCTGAACTACCTCAATGATGGCATAAGTTGTTCGAAAATTAAATATTAGCTTTAATTTTTATTTTAAGAACAACACAAAAAAAGAGAAACCTCAACATCTAAAATATCTTCTGAAAGTCCAAATATATAAAAAAAAAAAAAAACGCGATTTTCAAGACCTTGAAACATAACAAGTCATACAGACAAAAACGTGTACACACTAATTGCTAAATATGACTGACCTTGTTTTGATGACGGCAGGTACAGTATTAATTAAGTTTTAATAAATTGTTAACAGAAAGGTTGCGACCAATTTACGTAAGTGTGGTCTTGATATCTTCATATTTGTTGAAGTAAGTTCACTTCAAGTTTTTTAAAGTTTGGAAACTTGATATTCACAATAAAATCGAAGGATAAAGGGGAAATAAAAGTAATATAGGCTTAAGAGCCCAAAGGCTAGCTACCAATGACATCAATCGCTGTTGTCTGCATAGATCCATCCACCATCCAACGTCTGAATTATCAGCCACCAGTCGTACCGCCTAAATTTCTGAAATAATCGGCTTACATGGATACAGATATTTTCCCACCCAAATCCAACGCATTTTCCGGAACACATTACTCCTCTAATGGCATAATTTAGGCCTAAATAAAATAGGACAAGTGAAAGAAAAGCAAACCACCTTACTTCAAACCCCAACGACCTTTAACATCTTGTAAAAATAAATACAGACTCTAACTGTATTGAATATTTTCGTCATACATTTGGTGTTCCCAGCTCAATCAGAATGGTAAACAGTTTCTAGAAATAGAATAAGTCGATTAGCTGGCTAGGCTAATACGCCTAGAAGTAAATACGCAAATATTTAATTACGACCGAAATATTCCTATTATTTAAATTTAGAGATAAAATTATGTTCAGGTCGTATTAATAATTTACATATAGAGTTATTGATACTAAGATTTTTCGACGATAATTATAGGTTTCAAGATGTTTCTTTTTGTTGGATATGGCTATCAGGACTTGCAAATATGAATAGTAGAGATATGGCTGACCACAGATTAAATAGAAGATTTTAGGAGTTAAAGATGCAAGTACACATAAATAAAAAGGCTTAATTTCCTTTTATACGTATTTCATAGGCACGTTTATACATTTCACAAACAAATATATAAATGGTTATTTCACTATGCTCGTATTTTTGTTTCGTGTTTTTGATATTTTCCACCTACTGTCGGTACCAAGAGAAATAAAATAAATAGTCCAGTTCAACAATAAGGTCTCTAAGTTAGATAAATGTCTTTTGCATAGATTGTGAAATCTCTAAACGCACCTTGATATTTTTATAAGAATAACGTAAAACACGACATAGCAACCGGTAAGAAACAGTTAAACTATTATATAAGAAGATAAAAAATATGATAAAACATCATGATTATTTAGATAATTTTAAAATCAATTCCCTAAATTTTTATCTCTACAGAAGGCCTAAACTGAAGCCAAAACGGCACACAGGAAAATAAAGCTATATATTTGTGATTATTTCATTTTAAAGGTCCCTTACACGATCAATGTTATGGAGTCAGTATTATTGAAGCGATATATATATATATTGATGGAAATCCCTCACACCAGTCAATTGTATTGGGTCAATATTATGTCAGTTGCGATCTTGCTTACTTCAAAGTAGTTGCCATGATTCATTTTCCTGAACATGAATAATAGTGAATATCATATTATTCTGATTTCCTTAGCTACAATATTAAAAAATGAGGTTATATAATAAAAATATTGTAGGTTTATTTCAAAAAAAATCACTAACAAGGGGAGGTTACGGACGCGGGGTCACCGATTTCAATGAAACCTTTTTTGTTGAAACTATTATATTAAGCTCATACTATGCATGGTAGCCTGTTCTAATCTTTAGAGCGAGATCGGCGAGAAATATACGATCTCTTATTTCTCCTTTAGATAATTATCGAACTGTTTCATATTTCTTATTTAACTATCTTTTATATTGTTCCCTAGAGGGCAAGCCTTGGCATGCTTTAGAATGCTCACAGAGCATGATTTCATTCAGAAGCACCTCCACCACATCCCTATAAAAGATAGTCTGACATGCTATAAAAGATATGCCCTCTGTGTTCCTTGGATATTATGACAGGAGAACATATTGATACATGCCCTGCATTACAAGCCATAAGATGTTCCTTTAGAGGAATGGACAGCCCTTACCCTAGGAGAGCAAAATTATATTGGACTGCAAGAGCATCCATGGCTGATCAAGCAGGCATTACTTAGGCCCAAAAAAAACGTAGGAAAAAAAAAAAAAAAAAAAAATATATATATATATATATATATATATATATATATATATATAAGAGATCAATGTGAAATTGTGAAATGGTCAATTGTTTCAAATAAAAAAAAAATAAAGGTACTTTAGGAGAAGCTCATTTTGAAAATTAGCCATTTAAGCCCTGTTAGAGAACATCAATCAGAATAAAACCTGCACTATATTTAAAACTGCTTAATTTTACACCGATTTGATGAATTTAATCAAAATCGTTGGAGCCATTTTAGAGAAAATGTTAAGTCCACCATATAAAGTTCCTCTTCCGGTTAGCTGATTTTGAAAAAAAAAGTTGCAGTAACATCATCTCAAGCAGGGGTGGGGCTTTGGGGCTGAAGCTCCTCTCCCCCTCTCCCTCCAAAATGGTAAAATAAAACCATGTTTTATGGAAAAAAATATTAAAATATTATCTATTAAAGTATTATTGTTCGTGTAATTACATTTAAAAGGACTTTAGGAATCACTTAAACACCATTTCATATAGGTAGTTAGTTTCTTCCCTTTTTTCCAAAGTGATTATCCATATTTTTATGAAAAAAAAAAGCTTTCAGACTGAAGCCTCCCCCCAAAATTAAATCCTGGATCCCCTAGTGATCTCAAGCACATAAAAACCTTAAATATTTAATTTCACTTACGACTTCGTTTTTGAGCTTAACTATTAACACACAGAGACCATTTTTCAGGACTTGTTTATTTGGACTCAGGGGACCTCAAAACTTGTATTTCCGATGAAAACTGAGATTCGAATATTTTTACCATACTTTCTTTAACTATATATTTCATATATGGGTAAGTGAACGTAACAAATTAGTTTCAAGCACACTAATCATGGAAATGCATTTCTGGTGGTCTTAAAACTCTTCTTAAATAGGTAATTAATTTGATGAAGTAATCAATTACGTCATAATGATGAGTCCATTCAACATACAATTAGTTTACCTTCTGACTATTATTTCCAAATATTCATTTTCAACCTGGATAAGCATTTTTCTTTTTTTCTTCTTTATTTAATTATCAAATTCTTTCTAAAGTTATATTTAGCATTTTTCCATAACTTCTAACAATGATAAATAGTAATTATTAATAATAAACCAAATTAAAGGTACTTTAGAGGAAGACCTCATAATGTTAAGATTTCACAAAGGGAAAATTCATCAAATTATTCACTAATTTAATTTTCTAAAAAGTTACATGACAGTTTTTCGGAATAAACGTTGATACTTAATTATTTAAATATAATATCAGATCTATAATCACTAAACTACAATAAATGTATTTAAGGTTGTGAACATATGCTTTATACATCCATGAAATGATTTTATATTTTACTTCTTCTTTCACACAAGAATAATGAAATAGTTTTTTGAACAATGCCAGTGCCTTGATTAGGTGGATTTTAAATACTTTTTACAAACATAAAAATATGTTGTAAAGTTTACATTTAGTTGGTAAACTTCATTTAATTTCCTTGAAAACATGTGATTTACGTTAAATATTATTAGTTTTCATAAATTTGTTTGCCACTCTCCGTTACCTTCTACAACTTTCTATTTTGTGAGATTCATTTTCGACCTGGATAAACATTTTTATTTTTTTTCCCTTTATTCAATTATCAAATTGTTTTAAAAGTTATATTTAGCATTGTTTTTGTAACTTTTAATAATGAGAGATAGTTAGTTAATTATTTGAAATGAATCATATCAAAGGTACTTTAGAGGAAGACGTACATGAACATTGGGCATTTAAGCCTTGTAAAGTGACATCAACGGGGATAAGACCTAAATGGTATTAAAGACCACTTAATTATACAATGCAATACACCGAGTTTAATCTAAATCATTAGAACTTTTTTTGAGAAAATTGTAAAAATGTGTTTCACCATTGATATAGAGTGGCACTTCCGGTTAGTCGATTTTAAGGGAAAAGTTCTTAGGACATCAAAAGTATATACCTATCTTAAATAAGTAATATCAGTTTTGCACGACTTTTCGTTTTCGAGCTAGAGTGTTCACATACATTCATTCATTCATGTATGGCACAACATCCCGTCACCGAGACTGGGCCTCCTCCAAGAGCCTCCGCCAGTTGGCTCTGTCTTCTGCTGCAGCTCTCCAGTTCCGCACACCAAGCAGGGTTCTCGCATCATAGGCCACGTTGTCCAACCATCTCGTCCTCGGCCTTCCTACCCGTCTTACGAGGTGCAGCTCCTCCATCATTATTTTTTTTGGTATTTCAAGGGTGCTCATTCTGGCCACATGCCCTGCCCACCATAGTCTGGCCAGTTTAATATACGTGACTACGTCGATGTCTGCATAGAGAGAACTGAGCTCCCTATTTTTTCTTTTCCTCCAGACATCACCCTCCTTTACTGGACCATAAATCCTTCTGAGGACTCCTCGCTCAAAGACACTCAGCTTCATCTCATCCCTTTTAGTCATCATCCAAGCCTCTGAGCCATATGTCAAAACAGGCCGAACAAGGGTCTTGTATATGATCAACTTGGTCTTTTTTGAGAGGTACCTACTTCTTAAGTGTCGGCCAAGTCCAAAGACACATCTATTGGCAGCCGTGATCCTTCTTTGTATTTCTTGAGCCATGTCATTCTTGCTATTGATTTCAGACCCAAGGTATATAAAACTTTTCACTCTCTCAAACTTAAAAGAACCTACCTCAAATGGAGAGTTCAGATCCACCTCACCGCCAACTCTCATATACTTAGTTTTCCTCTCGTTGACTTCTAGACCAAGTGGTCTTGCAGCTGCTTCAAGGCTTATAAACGCTTCTCTGAGAGCCCGTTCAGACCTACCTACTATGTCAATATCACCAGCAAAACCAAGAAGCTGTGTCAGGCGATTGAAGATTATATCTTTGGTCTGAATACCGGAGTCTCTTACAGCTTTCTCCTCTGCCAAATTGAACAATAGACAGGCGAGGGCATCCCCTTGCCTAACCCCACTGCTCACTTTAAACTCTTCGGAGTCGTCAGAACCGACGCGTATTCTGCATCTCGAGCTGTCCATGGTCATCTTGATTAGGCGTACGAGCTTCTGAGGGATGCTTAGCTCCTCCAAGGCACAGTATAGTTGCGTTCTATCAACGCTGTCGTATGCTGCTTTAAAGTCCAGGAATAAATGGTGGGTGACTACCTTACGCTCCATAGTCTTTTCTAGGATCATCCTCAGAGAGAACAGTTGATCAGTCGTTGAGCGTCCTCTTCGAAATCCAGCCTGATATTTCCCCAGTTCCTTTTCAGAATACGGGAGGATCCTCTCAAAAAGAAGTGTTCACATACACACAGACCATTTTTTGGGACTTGATTATTTGGACTGAGGGTATCTCAAAACGTGTATTTCTGTTGAAAACTCAGACTCGAAAATTTTCACGATTGCAATACCTACACTTACTATACATTAAATATATAGATAAGTGAAACGATATTTAATAAATAATAAATCTTTTTATGGTTGTTTGGTGTGAAAAGGTTGACTTAAATTTTGCTGATGATAATGTACATCCTTCTTGCTGTATCAGAGTAACCAGCACACCTAATAACTATGAGCATCTTGGTTTCAGCCAACAACTAATGTCATTGGAGGTGATGACGTTAATGCCCAGTATCCTTTTATGGCTACAGTTTACAGAAAGATTAGTTGGAAGAAGGAACCTATCTGTGGGGCCACCATCATCACTTCTTCAAAAGTGATTACTGCAGCACACTGTGTAGATGAAACCTCCGACTATTTTGTGCTGGTTGGAGTTACAGATTTATCCCAAGCAGGTCTGTTAAGTGCATATAACGTAATCATGAATTCTTCTAATCACTAAAATAAATAATTTATGGTTGAAATAGTTATATAAATAAAAATTAACATCGGTCTCAATGATTAAGGGTAATAAGCAATAAATGTTCCCCTGTATAAAATAAAACAGAAGTTCAAAGGTAAGGATAGTTATAAATATTATTTATTCCTGGTTTGATGCCGATATCAGGCTTTCCTCAATACTAAAAGCAAGACTTAGAAAGAGTTAAGGTGGCCAGGTGCAGATGGGCGGGGTGGCCGAATGGGCTAAAGCGTGTGCACAGCACCGCGAGTTGCCTGGCAACCGGATAAACAGATTTGGGAAGATTAAAAAAGTACGAGTTCGCGTTCCCTGTGCCGGATGGGATTTTAAATTCCCCCCCCTCATCCCCCGGCCCGGGAAAATCCCGTATAGCCTAAAAGGCGAGGTAGCGAAGAACAAAAAAAAAATAAAAAAAGGTGGCCAGGTGGCCATCACTAAACTATAAACTTATTGGCTATGGCCATGGACCAGAGAATTTGTGAGAAAGAGTTGACCATTTTCTGGATAAAAATAGTTGAGTAGCTTCCTTAAAAAGAGCACATATCCAATTTGGAAAACTTTTCAGTGAGGTGAAAAAACCAATGAGAGTACTAGTGAAACAATAAATCAAGTTTTTTTAGACATAGTAATAAATAAAATCCAACAAATAATTTTCTATAAAAAAAAATTTCACCCAAAACTTTAGAAGACGTGGCAATCATTATTTTGGTTATGTGGCTTTTAGACCACAACACATTCTCTACTATAGAATTAAATAATATATATATATATATATATATATATATATATATATATATATAGGGAGTGGAGTAGCTCAGTGATAGGGTACTGAGCTTCCAATGCAAAGGTCCCTGGTTCGAACCCCGGCTCATGGCAGAAAATTCATTTATCTGTTTCATTGGCCGTGGGACGACCCAGGGTTGGGAGACCCTCCTGGGGTACACCCAGCCTTTATAAAATGGGTACCCTTAATTAAATAATTAATTAAGGGGGAAAACCTGGCGGTTGAGTGTGATCTCGGTCAAATCACCTCCTTACACAACTGTTGACCTAGAAACAGTGCTTTTCCTAAATAGTACCGAACCATAATACTAATAATAATATATATATATATATATATATATATATATATATATATATATATTAATTCTAAATAATTTATAAAACATTACCAACTATTGTGTTTGAAAGTGTGTCATTGCCATGAAATGTCAACTTATCTACATTTAGTTCATTGTAAAGAAAAATAATAAGAAACTAATATGTTTGTCATAATACAGAATTGCAGGATCCAAATTATGGAAAATGAATGGAATTAGGGTATCTGTAATTTGGACATTTTACAGTATAGTAACTATACTGTTTCCACAGAAATGGGACATGATGGCATGGGAGAAACACAGTGCAACTAAAATGATTACATAATTCATTAAAAATAAGATTCATACCTTAAACTCAAACCGTCCAGTTAAACTAAAATATTAATTAATTTTTCAGGCCCATCAGATTTTATTCCTGTCTCAGACATAGAAAGATATGGATTTGATAAAAAGACAAATCGTAACGATATTGCAATTCTTACCCTCATCACAACACTACATTTTGAGGACAGAAAAGTTGGTCCAGTTTGTCTACCTAATTATGGATTGGGAAAAGAAGTACTGCCGAATACTGTTCGAATCTTAGGCAGGTATTAAAATAAAAATATATTAAATTTTAAGATATGTTAATTGAACCAAAATTTGAATAGGATGGGCAAAAGCTGCGCATAAACTTTCCGGGAAACTACAAAGAGTGGATTCACATGTGGTAAATATAAAGGAATGCATGAAGGAATATCCACATATCAATGAA
This sequence comes from Nezara viridula, assembly GCA_928085145.1. Lineage (NCBI taxonomy): Eukaryota > Metazoa > Arthropoda > Insecta > Hemiptera > Pentatomidae > Nezara > Nezara viridula. The sequence continues at coordinate 45,474,897 of OV725081.1, forward strand.
GAAAAACAGTTCTGCACGTATGATGAAGGAAAAGGACCTATCAAGGTAATACAGCAGAATTTTAGAGTATTATTAGATTATGAATCTGGAATGAGTGAAGTTTAGCTAACATATCTATAAGATATTTGACATTCCAACAAATATAACATATCAGCGGCAGAGAACGAAACCTTGTAAATCCATTTCGGTAAATTTTAGAGGGCAAAAACTGTATAAAGTGATACAGATTAGGATCTTTTAATTTTTGCAAAATAGTACAATATTTATACATTATATATATATGTATATATATATATATATATATATATATATATATATATATATATATACATGCAATTTCAAACCTTTCTTCGAACTCCAAGACTGGAGTTATGTGGTTCAAATAGATTAATAGGCTTTCATTGCTCATTGTCAATATAATAGCCAATCTAAATTGAAATATATCAAATAGAAACTGAACAGCAGGAAACAGCTGAAAACTAACGGCTTATCTATAGGTTTTATTTCTTTTCATAAGAACAATCAAGCAGTACAATGCTAAATCTGTATTATAAAAAAACCAACAACCTTGCTCAAAGGCACATTTTTTACTGATCTTCTATATAAGGAAGACAAATCGCTGACCAACAAACAGAACTAAAAATTTATGGTATTAATATCAAATTTTAAAACTAAAAGTTATTAGATTTGTATACCCTAATTATCAAAAAAAAAATGTATCAATGATTTAAAAAAATAATCAAAAAGAGTTTTTTTTTATTAGGAAAAAGAACCTCTTATCTCAAATATTATTTTAAATCATTTTAGTGTTTTTGGTTTTAAAATTATCAGCGCACTATTTTTTATTTTTCTTCCTTTTATTTTACCAATCACAATTATGTTCCTACCTCAATTCCCTTCTACTGTTTAGAATAGAATAGAAAAAGAAACTTTATTCTGGGACACTGTCCCCTCAGAATGATTACAGTATAGTCAATTTGATAAAGTAATTAACTGCAGGGAGATTCAGGTGGACCAGCTCTGTGGTGGGATTCAGAGATAATGGGCTATACACTGCTTGGAATAGTCTCAATGGGACCAGAACAAGAAAGTACAATGCCAATCGTACATACACTCGTTCCATTTACTAAATACTTGGAATTTATAAATGTCCAGACAGAAGGTAAGTTTACTTTTTTTATTTATCAAACTTTTAATAACTAAAATTCAATTTTCTATCCTCATAGCTTAATTTATATGACTATAATATGCATAATTGAAAACTGTTGGAAAATAATCGAACGTTTTATCTTTTATACGATACCATACAATACGTTCCCTCCCATTGCCAACCTTTGATACTTCATTTAATGTTGCAGCTACAACTTTAAACTGTTTATTCATATTTATATCTCTAAAACTAAGCCCCAAGTGGTATAGCAAGAGACTAGTACCACTAACGCAATAGCAATAATTTATCAATAAATCTTTAATATAAAATGTTAAGTAAAAAATTGAATTACAGTTTTACGAATTATGAATATTACTTTATAAACATGAAGAAAATATATTACTAAACAACAAGAAATATTTCCATTGTTACATCGTGAACTGTTTCCTAATATTTATTAATTGTTTTTTCAGGACAAATTTGCACTAAATTTTAGCAGCATAATAAAGCAGAAAGAAAGACATAAACTGTGAAATGATGTAAAAATTAATAAAGAAATTTATGCAACAAAAATATTTATTTAATTAACAGCTTTAGAGTGCTACCAATGGGTAGTTTCTCAACATGTGATTTCATGCTATTTTATTCCTTTGTTCACATTTACTGAATGTATTTTTACTTGTAATACAGTTGTAAATATCACCAATAAAAAAAAAAAAAAAAAAAATTAACAGCTAATGATGAATACATTCTTTCTTCTTCAAGATTTCAGGAATAATTGAGTAATAGAACAGGAAGCATTTTGGATCTTTATGTATATCAGTTTAGGAGTTTTTAAATTTGGATGAAAAATAAAAAATTTATATTCAAAATGAATCATCAATCTTCTATATACAACTAGTTTGGCCGTATGAATAATTCACAGAAAATTTTGTTTAGTGAAGAAATAGCAAAACAATATGGAAATAAGTAGATCCTATGTATTATGTAAGGAAGAAATTAATGTTTTTTCCTTGGTCGTTTACAATATTCCATTTAACATAATAGACCAAAATATTTGTACAAATTGCTTTGCTTGGGCCTATTTTTAAACGCTGACTGGAAAGATAATAATTTAGTAATCTTTCTAATTATCATGGGTACAATCAAGAAAAAAATGCTTTTTGAGTTACTCGCAAATAAAGTTTCTTTTCCTTCATAACTTTTTTCAGAAATTTCGGAGGAATAGGACTATTTTTCGCATGTGAAGGAGAAGAATATCTTCAAAATGAGTGGTCAATCATTGGATTTGATGAAAATTGACAAAGTTATGGCGTACTGACCTTTTAGAAATAATACCCCCACATGTATTAGAGTAAGGCTCGAAATCGGTTTTGTACCAAATATACGTTCCTGTCATACTCAAATACCATGAATGGGGTACAGTTGGATTCAGAATTTCATGGGGGATTAGCGAATCGTATTCTCCACTTTTTTTTTTCTTTCTAAAATAATTAAAGTCGATACAAACATTTTGCTAAGCTTCAATGCTGGAATGGTGGTAGGTCTGTAGATCAATACGGGACAAATTGAACCTTAAAGATTTTGATGCGTACAGCAAAGACCCGGATAGTACCTTAGGATCCTGCGTTTTTAAGCCCAAAAACGTAATAGTTTTGAGATAACGCAAGGCATAGGGTTCGCATCCACACAACCTTACGTTAATTGTAGTACTATCATTGAATACATGTCTCATTTCGTCGACTTGAGGCCTCTATCATCGAGAGAGGAGGAGTTTATATTATTTATCGATGGTGTTTTTGATTGGCAAGACATATCATTATTAATTCTTCACCAAATCTCAAGATTGAGCCACCAATTTCGATGGCTTTCTTCTCCTTCAGGCGGGCAAAATAGTCCAATCACCCTGAAAATTCAGGCAAACAAGTTATGAAAGAAAGCAAACTTTATTTGCGAACAACTAAAAAATAACACACTTTTCCCTTGGTTACACCCATGATAAGATTACTAAATTCCCTACAAAAGGAAAAAAATAATAGAAATCGGACAATTTTTCTCAAAGCTTATTGAAATTTGTAAACATGTTGGTTCCAAACATTAATGAAGAATTAAATTAATTTTTACTTCCTTTGTCGATTATAGTTATCGATAAAGTAACAATTGATTTCTTTATCTTTTGATACGTTGCATTATTTTCTTTTCTTATTAATTTGGCATTTGATAACAATATGCTGTGTGAATTTTTCGCACGGGCCTACTAGAATAGGATAATTTCTAGCAACAATGATATATTATTGTTTAAGCATAAAAAGAAACACAAGAGATACAAAAAGAATAAAATGAAAGAAAATTGCAAAAAAAAACTGGCAACAATACAAACTTGCCGCTACCTTTTGAGTGGCGCAGGCAAGGTGGGATGGTATATATCCCGGCCGCACTAGTGACCCAACTCCTAACGGGAAGGCATGTATCCCGTCAGCAGTCAAAGGGTTAATAGTATAATATAATAATAATAATGGCTTAGCGAACCCGAAGGTATGATGCCGACACTATCAATCAATAGTTACTCCCTCTTAGCATCTCCCTCCACTGGTCTCTGTTCAAACCCAGTCCCTTCAGATCAGCTTAAATGCAATCTCAGATTTAATAAGACTTATAATATAAGTTGGTGTTTAATAAACAGTTATCATTACCAGTTTTGACATTCTTGTTAACTCTTAGACCGTCACTTTGACCATCTCCATGACTTAACACACGGTCAGGTCAACTATTATAACACATGATTTCATTTTTTTATTTTTGTGAAATTAGGAGAGGGGGGTAGCTCAGTGAGGAAGGCACTGTGCTCCTATCCTTCTGTTCTCAGGTTTGAGAGATCATTATGGAACACATACAGCCTCTATTAATCCAGCCTTAATTAATGGTAAAAACTTGGTGGTTAAATTTGATCCTGTCCATACCACCTTCTTACACAATTGTTGGCCTAGAAAACTACTCTCTAACAGAATACTAAGCCCCAGACCCTTTGCTGGTTGTTGTGGTACAAGTTCCAGTTCTAAAGCCATGTGAAACTGTTTAGATCATAATGTATTATAAGGTTGATATTTCTTTGCATCAAAAGCTTACCATTTGAATACTAAATTTGGCAATGTTTAAATTTATTAAATAATACCACTTTTATATTTCTTATTTTAAATTATTCATGAAATCGGGCTTATCAAAAACAAGAACAAAAGGAAAGAGTGACTGACAATTTTTAATTATAAATTCATATAATCATAATAATAAAATTAAAGAGTATTAAAGTGATAAACGAGGATACTACTTAAAACAAAAAATAAATAAATATTCTAATTACCTTAGTAACAAAGTGAATTAAATATATACATATTAACAAAAGTCAACTAGACATCTTGAGTATTTTGTATAAATTTAATGACCTCTTGAGCAATAATTTTGTATTTTTCTGCCTGGAACAAAGTAAATTATATTTTCAATATAGATTATAAGTATATTTTCATTCAATTTTGTTCAGAAAATATTCCTACACTAGATATATTTGTATTATTTATTATACACAACCTGTTAGGGACCACCGCACTTTGTGGCTTGAGGCTAGGCTATTCATTTAAAAGGGTGAAAGAAAAGAAAAAAAAAGTTTCTCAATAAGAATAAAAAAATTGGCAAGCTTAAATAAATAAAATGATAACAAAAATCAAAACAAATCAAAAACCAACCAGATAACAAATAGCTATCAAAATAAAACTATAAATAAGAAACTGAATTTAACCACAAATTATTTAAAAAATAAAAATACTTAATAACCAGAAAAAACAATAACAAAACTTGCCAAATACCAAAAAGGTTGACAATAATTTATATTAAAGATTTAACACGAAAAGTTGAAAGGACTTTAAATGAATATGACTAATCAGAAATTTAATTAAGGAAAACCAGTAAATAAAATAGAAAAAAATATATACAAAAACCAAAGACAATATACTAAAAGATATGATCACTAACATCATATATAAAATGATAGTGAAAATTACACTAACGAATCCTATTTTGGACAAACTGGACAATGGTTTTAAAAAAGAATAGAACAACACAAACAAAACTGTAATTCTAAATCAATAAAACCAAATACATAACTGGCCCTGGTGATAGAAGTAGGACACATTTGATGGGATCGACATAAAATTAGAATGACTCTGGATCAGGTTCCTAGGATGGAGTAAAAGCGGATGAAAATTCGATCTTGAGAATTCACAGCTGGAGAGTGCCAACAACCAATAGAAAAGACAGGCAGACTAAGCTGCAAGAGGCCTCGAAACTGCATTAGTTGTGGTGCCATAGATGATGGTGACAAGCTGGATGGGTGTAACTGCCATTTCCAAGTACTTAAAATACATTAGATAAACAAAGTTTGTGTTAAAATAATGCTTGTTTTTTTCATAAAGATGTTTTTAAATAATGGAAAATTAACAAAAGGTTTACCTGATTGTTTTCCCGTTTTGACAGTACAACTGGAACTCCAGCATCAGAAGAAACAGATATTTTAGAGTCTAGAGGGATGTTGGACAGTAATGGAACATCTAAAAAAAAAAATAAGATATGTAAATAATAACATTTTTATATTTGATGTTTGATTTGCAGAAAAAGATATTTATAACAATCAACTCAATGTTATCTGACATGAAACTATTACTTATTATCACTAAAAATATTGCTCAGTAAACATGAAGGCTTATAGTCCATGGTACAGACCCCTTTTTATCAAATTATTAACATCCGGCTGAAACTTTGTAAATAGCTTCATCTCATCGTAACCTACAAATATTTTATTTACGAAAATTCTCGGAATTGAGGCGTTTTCAATCTGGAGGTTGGCAAACTTTCTCTAATTAATTAGGTACTAAGAACTCGTAAATAACCATTTGCTTTCCACTTTAATCGTAAGATAACAAAAACACAAATTCGAGAAAAAAGGTGGTCTACAAAAATATTGAGCCGTTTGGCGTAACCTACACCACCGAATTGTCAAAATAACGAGGTTATATATGCCAAACGGCTCAATATTTTTGGAGCCAAAATTTTTTCTCGACTTTGTGCTTATGTTATTTTACGATTAAAGTGGAAAGCAAATGGTTATTTACGAGTTCTTAGTACCTAATTAATTAGAGAAAGTTTGCCAACCTCCAGATTGAAAACGCCTCAATTCCGAGAATTTTCGTAAATAAAATATTTGTAGGTTACGATGAGATGAAGCTATTTACAAAGTTTCAGCCGGATGTTAATAATTTGATAAAAAGGGGTCTGTACCATGGACTATAAGCCTTCATGTTTACTGAGCAATATTTTTAGTGATAATAAGTAATAGCTTCATGTCAGATAACATTGAGTTGAGTGTTATAAATATATCTCCTAAGCATATGTCGAAAAGAATAGCAATATCTTAGAGAAATGTTTCAATTGCTGATCTTACCTAATTCTACAGCCAAATCTTTTGTATTATCTCCAAATATTGAAACTTCATGACTGCAATTCGGACACTGGATAAAACTCATGTTTTCAACAATACCAATTATCGGAACTGACAGCTTCTGCAACATAGAGGCTCCTCTTCTCGTAACTTGAACAGCAGCTTTTTGTGGGGTTGTAACTATTATTACACCTACAACATTTGATTTTAAAATAAATTTACAATTTAATAATTAAATATACAAAATTTATTTATATATGAACCAATTTTACAGGAAATACAAAAACAATTGGTTTAAGATTAAGTAACTGACATTATTTTACATTGAAATACTGCAAGTAATTAGTAAAAATTATGACCTGTTCATCATACAACCAAAATCCCAGATTTGCACGTCTCCTAAATTTTTGAACTCGCAAGCCAATCATTTAAAGAATGTGAAGCAACTCCTAATGTTACAAGATTTGGAAAAGTAAAGGAATTACTCCTTGGCTGTTACTGGAAAATTATAACAGATAAAAATGATAGAATCAATTGTTGATTTAAAGAGGTCACGAAACAGTTAAGCGAAAAACAATTGAAATCTATTTTCTACCTAGTAACTAATAAAAGCATTAGGAAGATGTTTTAATTTAAAGTTTTGGTAAATTATGGATCAGAAGCAATCACTGTCAATGAGTACTAAAAATAAATTTTGTGGTATTTGGATGAAGAGATCTATTTTTTTTTTATATTGTAAAAATGAATTTAAATCATATTGTGTTTGTTTTTAGTGAACTTTGCCTTTGAGAAAAGGCATATAATATAAGTAAATGAAATAGTGTCCACAAAGATTATAATTAATGTTTTAATGATTTGGGTAGATTTATTTCTTTATTCTTTATTTGGATAACTGTATTTTATTTCTTATCCATTTAAACTTACCAGATATTGGCAAATTCTGAATGAGTGAAAGAAGTGTATCACCAGTCCCAGGAGGGGTATCGACAATTAAGTAGTCTAAAGAGCCCCACTGTACCTGCCTAAGGAGGCGATCCAAAGCACTCATAACCATCAATCCTCTCCAAATAACAGCTGCCTTTTCAGTCACCAGAAAACCCATTGACATGCTAGATAAAAACAGACATCTTCAAATGTTATGATAGATTTAAAAAAAAAAAAAAATGAAATATGTACAATACCATTTAACTCCAAAGTTGGTGGGTGGTATCATTTTATTATCTGGAAAAAAAAATCATTGAATGCCACAAATTTCATTACAATGATGTTTTTATTCTTTAAAAAATGTTGGCTATTAGGTAGAATATTCCAAAATTTAGAGAATATACTGCAATAAAAAAAACATCAAAATTAGACTTCCAATTACTCTCTTTAACCTTCACTTATTCAATAAGCTAAGAAAACTGATAGAAAATTATATTTTTATTGACTCTGAATTTAGAAGAGGCTAGATGAGTTTCAAAAGTGCATACTGATCCCTTTATTTCACATATAAAAACCATAATTATGTCAAATTACAACATACTAAATTTTCATAAATAAGATAAAATTAATAATATCCACAGTATCAATTTCAATGTGAATTTTGTTTTCGTTATTCCCATTTTAATCATGAATAATATTCAAGAGTACTAGATTTAGAATCACCTGAAATCTCAGAACTCGCTAATATCTTTGTTGATGATAAGGTTCCAGACCATTGTTCAAGATATTATATGCTTTTTTGCACTGAGAAGTCATTTCTAAACAATTTCTTATTTTCTATCCTAATAAACTCAGTTTATAAGCTTAGCTTTCACAATTTGTATTTTTGGTATCGGTTTACTAGTGTTACTCCACTGTTTTTTAATGTTACAACTATGTAATGATTTTTTACTCCTAAAAACTTTTTTTTTTTAATAAACTCTCAAATTTAAATTTAAATTTGTCATATCTTTAGTAATAAAAAATAACATTATATAGGCATTTTATTAGTGTTTTGCGGTTCTAGATACAGCATTCTGGAATATTATCAAATGTACTTCATAAGTGTTAGTCTACAAAAGAACCATGATCATTCTATAAATTGGTAGAGTTGATATGTTCGAAGCATAACCTACCTGAAAGAAGGAAGCGTGGAAGGCCAAAGAAGAAATGGATGGAGGACGTGGAGGAAAGCATGGCAGCCAGAGGGCTTCATGAGAGAGATTGGATGGACAGGGAGCAGTGGCTTTTGGGTGTTGGGGATATGACTCCTTGAGTTGTATAAAACCCAAATAAAAAAACTTCATAAGTGTTAGTCTACAAAAGAACCATGATCATTCTATAAATTGGTAGAGTTGATATGTTCGAAGCATAACCTACCTTTATGTAAGTTTTGATTTGTTTTTATAAAGAGTACTCAAACAGCAGACTGGTGCTTTTCAGTTAAAATCAGAGCATTAATTGCATTACTGCATTCGACAACCCTGCCAGAGGTTTGGTTAACTCTGTTTACTTTGGGGCACTTGGCCATTCTCAGATTCTATTTTTAGTGTTATCACGAGGTCTTGGGTACCATTATACTCCACCTAATTCAGTGGGCCAAGATCTCATGTTTCCTGTATAAATGGGATTGCGAGAATAACGGAAGATTTACGATATGTTCACAGTATAATATCCTTCTATTTAGATTGTAATTTATTACTTCAGCAAACTCCCAACTGTTCCTTTTCAGTTGAGATCTGAGCTTTACCAGAAGACGGTTCAGTCACTTCCATCTACTTTCGAATACACTTGACCATTCTCAGTGTTCCATTTATGGAATGATCACGAGATCTTGTGCCACTATTGAAAGTGAAGAGACATTTGAAGAGTAGCACCAGATCTCGTACCACCCATCAAAGTGGAGCAAAACATTGGGTTGTAAAGTAGTACAAATATAACTTTAGGAATATATATTTGTTTACCATCAGTAAGGAGAGGAGATTCATCGAGATCCATCATTAAAGGTATAGAAGGGCCGAAAACATCAGCATCTAATAATCCAACATTTATCTTCATGTCAGCTAAAGCTACTGCAGTATTAACTACCACAAAAGGAATCAGATTGTTTAACAGAATGCATCACTATGAAAAAATAAGCAATAAAAATAAGAGTAAGAAATAACAAATAAAAAAGTAGTAGTAGACCAACCAGCAGTAGTTGACTTCCCTACCCCTCCTTTCCCAGAGACAACTAGAATTATATTTTTAACACCTTCAATAGGTTTCTGTTTTGGTAAACCTCTAGCCATCACCTGTTGTTGATGCTGCTTTAACTTTTCTCTATTACTGAGCTCGTTCTTTCTCTATTTGAACATGAATGATAAAATAAAAGTGTAAAAAAATAACTTTAATGATAAAAATCAATTTACTTACAGCATCTGAAGTAAATGAAGAAGACAAATTCTTGCCATTATTTACACAAAGTCCCCTTACAGTATTAACTATTTTAAGAGTTCTAATACCTTTTAACATTCTGAAACAATAAAATCTCCAATTCAATGAATAAAAACCTCTCAAATAACTTATTTTTTCGTCCTTATTTGTTATATAATAACGATAAATAAGTAATCAGGCATATTATAACATTTGCTAATGATTTGTTTGTGTAGTTGTGGAACGCGATAAAATAAATTAATATATAAGTATTCTGTAACCCATCTCAGATCAACTACACTACAGAATCTTATGACAGTTACCTCCTATCAAATTAACATCACCATAACCTTATCTAAAGGTTTCTGTTTTAAACGCGGGAATTTAAATCTACACCGGAAGATACTATAAAATTGAGATACTGTTTGAAAATAGGTTCAGTCTCTGATTACATTATCAGCTACTTTTGCCGGAGTAGTTTTTATGTAAAAATCATTTAAAATATTATAATTTGAAAAATCTTGAAAATAACCTGTATAACAGCAATTTATCCGCAATAACCTCCTAGTACTTATAAGCTATTCAAACTTCTTGAATTATTATTTGACAATCTGCGCTGTGTTTTTCCTTGTGGTTGATTAATTTTGGCGCTTAGAGCACCATTTAATTCATTTAGTAAGTTATTATGTTGTTAAAGTTTTTATTTTCCATTATAAATGGTGTTTAATTGAGAAGGTTTTATTTAACATTTGCTTGTCATGTTTAAGTTCTTTAAATGGTTTGTCATTGCAGATTTGAATTTGCAAATTATCCGGAAGATGTCTACAGATCCGTTAAATGCCATCCCAAATGTAGAAATTGACCCTCAGGGAACATTTAAGTATGTTCTTATTAGGGTGTATGCACCTCAGACTCCTGATGGTAGTGAACCTTCCAAGATGATAGTGAGAGGAAACCGCAGAGGAGCATATCATGGTGAGAAAAATGTTTCATATTTTTAAAATAAAGATTTATTGGAATTTTTTTTAACCATTTATATATAAAATATGATATATCAGAAACTATCACTATCAATTAATTATGGAAAAACAGGTTTTAGTATTTAAATTTATTTTTCTGCTGTTGGAGAGGGAGCGATGTGGATAAGATAATACATATACTCATAGGTAGTAATAATAATGTTCTTATTTTATTTAGCTGTGAGTTGGGATATTTTTTATCAATAAATGTAATATTAACTTTGGTTCTAATATAATGCTACTACTACTTCACCAAACTGTAAAGCAATTCTGAAAATGTTTGAGTAAGTCCTAATATATAAGTCGTAATCAATCCCCTTGTAATGTTCTAATCACAACTGAATAGGACAGTTAAGGGTGTGTTTATTTGTTTTAAAGCATAAGTCAAACTTTTTGTCAGTACTACCATACTTTTTGATTTGCATCAACATTGTGGTTGATAAACCTTGTCCCAGTGACCATATTGAAAAATTAAATCTGACTTTTTTTACATACGATTGATCAATTATCTAAAATATTTGGTAAATATATATCATTATCATGTCAAGTTAAGTGTGTTCCAAGATCATCTGATCACACTGTTCTTGGAATGCCAAATCTAACTGAACATGTTTGTTTTTTGACAGGTTAGGTTACATTTCATACACAAGCAACCCAACAAATTAGATTAAATTAATTGTCTTGTAAATTTTAATTCAAGGATTTAGTTATTGAAATAATAAATAAATAAATAAATATATACATGCACACACATATGGGGTTGGGGTAGCCATGTGGGCTAAGGCTCTTGCAATAGGTAACCAAGTTAAACAATGCTGAGCGTGGTTAGCACTTGAATGAGTGACCTCCCGATTTGGGTGGCTGTCCATCAGGGAACGGCACGTTGCCCAAGACCCCTCCCTCAGGTATGTGAGGCCTCCCTCATCCTACTGGAGGCAACTCACACCGACCGGCCATAGGACTGAGGACCCTACCCCTGTGTACTTAAATCAGGAATCGGAATGTGGCCTAGGAGACCACATCTCGCGGTCAAAGATCTGCACAGTCTGTAGTGCCAACCAAAAAAAAAATATATATATATACATATACCCAACGTGGGGCACCATATTGTAATGTTCTCGTTCCCTTCAAAAGTAAACAAACAATTATTCATTATTCAATATATTTGGGTGTTGTGGATGCACAAACACGAAGTCGATGCAATTATGTTATTAGGAGACTTCAATGCCAAAATTGGGAGAAAAGAGATCCTAAAGGAAGTCACTGGAAGACTTCCTAATTTATTGCACATTTTATTCGCTTACATGTAAAAACTCCGGACCGGAATATCTATCTGTTTCAGGATTTGTAGAGTAATATATTTAAATTGTATAATGCATGTTTTGCCGTTTTGGGCTTAAATTGTATGATTTTGATTTTTGTTGCATTAAATTGCACATTTCTTACTAGATTAAATGATTTATAAATATAAATATATATGTGTGTAAATATTTACTTTTTTATTTTACTATCTTGTCTATATTAAATTTATAATATAGTATTATAATTTATAATTTAAGAAAGAATAATATGAAGGAGATAAATGATTCTATGACTGGTAAATATTCGAATTTAACGTTACAAAAGGACGAAGTAAACACAAGTGCAGAGAGAATATTCGTGGAATAGAACTTGCTTGAGATAATTCAATAAAAAAACTGCCTTCCTTGTTTTGTCTTGAATTCTTCCTCTTTCTTAAGACCTTCAGTATCCCTTTCGTCTTTGAAGTGAATTGTAGACTATCAATAACATTCGATTTGACATTCATAAACTCACATTAGTCACTTAATAAACAAATTGAAATTATAGAAACATTCGTAGAAAATCTTTAAAAAATCAATAGTGAAATGACAAAATTTATATTTAGAAAAAACTCCGTAATAAAAAGATGTTGACAAAGAACCAAAGTGATTGCTTGTTACAAAATGAGTTCCCTTACATCAGTTCATGTAGAATGCTCTTTTTCTCAATTAAAGGATTTACCTAGTGTGCTATACACCTAGTGATAGGAGAAACAATTTTTCAGAAACAAATTTCAAAATCTATAGCATTGTAAATTTCAACTCGATTAAAAAATAAAGTTTTCATTATAATGTGGACAGTTTATATTTATGTATGTACATCTATTATATTTAATTAAAATTAAATATCTATAATAAATTGGCCTGATCTAAATAATACATCCTCATTCTTCATATCTTAAATCTTTTTAAGTTCTTCTATATTACCTCATTCCTGATATGTGCCAGTTAATTGAACAATTTAAGAGAAATTTAAACGAATATATTTAATTATTTGTGTTTTAATTATTGAGGCCTTTTTGTTTGTTTCGATGTTTAGGCGCAAAACATAAGGTCATCAGCGCCCGATCAACTAAATAACTTATACTGTTTGGATGGTTGGTACAAAAAAAAAAAAAGATGAGCAAATAAATAAAAGGATTAATAGAATAAAATAAACAAATAAAAATAACAATAAGCACTTATAGATAATAAGATAGAATAGATAAATAAATAAACTTAAAAAAAATAGTAATAAAATCAATAAATGAATTGAAATTAATAGACAAATGAACTTTTAAAATAAAAAAAATGAAGTGAATAAAGAAAAAAAAAAAAAAATAATAAATCTGCAAAGGATCATTAGTTATAAACTTGTCATATATGTTGATTAAGTTTTTCATTGTCTAGAAACTTGATAACTTTGGTAACGATTTCTTCTTGATTTCCCAGGGATGCTGATATATTCTGGGGTATTCCGAGATCTTTTAACCTTGCGGTGTAAAAAGGACGCTCTTCCAAAACATGTTTTATAGTTAATAACTGGTCGCACTTTTGACATCTGGGGATATGATCTTTTGTTATGAGGTGGAGGTGTGTCAGTCTAGTATGTCCGATCTTCAGCCGCGTGAGGACGACCTCTTCTCTATGACTGCTGCGTCTAGAGCTTGTCCACGGATGCACCTCTTTCTTTATTATCTTTAATTTGCTAGGTGTGCTGTTGTTCCACCGTCTTTGCCATTCTTGGGATATGGATTCTCTTAGTTGAGGCCTTTTTAATTTGTGAATTATCTTTGTATTTTCTATTATTTATGTTAGTCGTTATTTCTGTTTTTTTTTTAATTTCTCTTTCTTAAAGATTTCGGTTAATTGTAATTTATTGTAGTATTACATAATGTATTGTTGTTAGTTGATTGTAATATGGATTTAAATTTTCAATGTTGCATTTCAATTTTTTTTTGTGACTCTAAATTTTAATTCAAAAGCTTAACATAAGGTTTGATAGGATTTATATGTATTAATATTAAAAATTATTCAAAATAGATGGTTTTTTCACGTTTTAGGTGTAAATTAAACAATTTTACATATTTTGGGTTTGCACTGCACGATTTGGGTTTTTTTTTTCTGATTTTTACTACATGAAGATCCGGTCTTTAGTTATAATATATCAATTGATTTTTTTTTTGTGTGTGTAAAATAAAAAAACATATTGCTGATTGTATTAAACTAATTGAAATGTATAAAAAATTATAAAAACTAAATGACGCTTCCTGTACAACTTCAACCGTTTGAAAGCTAAATTTATTACACTTATTTATTTTTTATATTAAAAAAAAATCTTGAATCAGAAAAATAATTTTATTAACTAGCATTTTAGACCGCATTACATTTTGAAGTTCTTTGGCATGATATTTTATACAAGTTGGATCAGAAATATTACAGTGTAGTTTCCAAATTTCAGTAAAACAGAACTCTTGTGAAGGTTTTTTAGTCTAGTCAGACTCTTTGTCCTTTTATCAAAGGTTTTCTGGAAGTTAGCTACCAATCTTTGTCGAAAACAGGTGGTCTATAGCACTGAAAAACCTCTTAATGTTGGATTTATTCAGATTACCATCTTATTTAAAGTATTGGATTTTAATAGTATTGATAATAAAAATGAACCCTCTTAAAGCACTCTAACAACTGTGATTTCTTTACAAATAAAGTTGAGACTGATTAATGATTAGGAGCTGAGGCTTCCTCCCTCCAGATGCCTAAAAGAATTTATTAAAATTATAATTAAGTAATTTGATTGATTTGATAGGGATCAAATCAATCAAATTACTTAATTACTTAATGTAAGCGAATGACACAGCAAAGTTTTTATTTTAATTACAACAATTTTTATTAGTCTCTGTTGTACTGGATATTTTCCTGATATGTTGAGGAAAACCGAACTATTAGTGATTCACATGCCAGATAAAAACATTAAACAAGGTAGGAACTATAGGTCTATAATTTTAATGCCCATTTTAGGAAAATAACTGGAATCATTTATATTAAGGTGTCATAATTACAGAATTTCTAGCAAATTGTATTGAAGAAATAAAAAACAGAACAGACACTCCAATATACTACAATATGTTAATGAGATTGGTACAACAATTTTAAGATGGTAAAAAAATATAATAATGGAGGGAAAAAGTCATAGAAAGAGAATGCTTTATTTAGATTTCTTGATTTTAAAAATAATTTTATAGTGTAATAGCTCATTTGAAATGTATTGAAATTAGCTTTCATTAAATATGCAAGCCAGAAAACATTAAGTACCCCAAAAATTTAATTTTTTTAATGTTTATTTTTCGAAAATAATGTTTTCTAATTCTTATACATCGACTTACAAAATTTTAATATTATAATGAATTTGACTTATTAGATTTTAGAAGCTGCAGAAATGTATCAAATTTTAAATGGTTTCAGGAGGAGTGAGTATTAATATGTATCATTTTGGAAAAAAATAAATATAAAAGAAAGCATTAATTAGTGATATAATTTTTTTTCTTCTTCAAGCCTCTCTGCCATACTGTAATTATCTTATATTCTATGATATTTTAAATTCTTTTGAAATGTTGTTATGACACCTTTCTGGTTCTTACTGAGTCCCAAAATGGCAATTGTAGCCCTTTCTGCATTTCCTTTTCACTAAGCTCCCCTGTCATGTCTTAATTATTAATCCTATTAAATGCTTCAGCCAGATTGACAAACCATGTTTTTTTTTCAGATTAGTTCGCCAGTTATTTTTAATAGTAACCTGTTATTTTACATGATTAAAGAAAATCACATGATATCGAAAGGTTTGATTATAATTAACCGAATTCACATTTTTTTGTAAATTTATGCACATGGCTAAAACTCTTTGATATTTAATAATATTCTCTTAAACAAATCCTTTCTGTGGTGTCTTCTCTGGCAAACAAAGTCACATAGATATTAGTCTATCATATTTCTGGTTGTAGTATATAAGATCCTGGATGATTTTATGTAGTTGGAAGTCTAGAAGTTCTTCTTCAAGGGCTGGTGGCTCAGTTATTATCTTATTCTTTTTTTGGATGTTGTTAAATAATAGTAATTAGTAATAGTAATAGTAACAATAAAAATTAAATTTTGTTATATAGCTGCGTTATTTGAAGAAACAAAAACAATATTTCGGCCATTTTGGTGGTGTTTTTAAAACACATACATCTTATAAATCATATTTATTGTTTCTTTAATTGGAAACCTGCTACTAGAGGCAAATTGAAATATAGAATTATGATTTAAAATATCAATATTGTTTTAGCACGAATGCTTTACCTGCCCATTTGAAAAAGAAGATTTTTGGGGAAATTATGTAGTCATATAGGGATCGGGGTAGCTCAGTGAGTGAGCACTGTCTTCCAAGAGCTCAGGTCCCAGGTTCGAGTCATGCTGATGACTAGTAATTTTTCATCAGCCATGGGTCGACCCTGGGCCGGGAGACCCTCATGGGGCAAATCCAGCCTTATAAAGTGGGTACTCTTAATTAAAAATATTTAATTATGACGGAAAACCTTTCGGTTGAGCCTGATATTGGCCCATCACCTCCCTGCACAACCGTTGGCTTTGCAACAGTACTCTCAACCACATTGTGCCGAACCCAAGAAAGACCCTTGATGGGTTGTTAGTGGTACAGGTTTTTATATAGTCATATAATTTTTTTAATGTTCTAGATCCTATATATCTATGTAATATATAGATCATATATAAGCTACCTTTCTTATTCTCCCACTCAGCGCATTTGCTTTTTTCACTGTACATTTATAAAGTTAAACTTAATTACTTATAAATGGTTATTAAATATATCTTATTGATTTAATAATGATTAAATCTTCTTTATAAATTACTATATAAAGTTATATTCATTCAATAACTTTATTATATTAATTATTGTTTTTAGGTTTAAATAAAAAATGTCAAAAATAAATAAACACACATTTCTTAAAATTTTTTACTTATACATAGAATAATTTAGGCAATATAACAGAATACATTTTTATTGAATTCAGTGATAACAATTTTATAAATTTTTAATATTATTTAACATACATCAAGATACTAGTATTTAGTATTTAGCCAAGTGTAAAAATTATCCTTTAAAAAAGATATTTACATTTTTGATTATTTACTTTTAAATATTGCATTGAAAACCAATGTTGGGGAGAGGGGAAAAAATTCAAATTTCACAATACATACTCTATTTCTTATAGACACAATATTACTAATATAACCTAAATAAGACATATTTGACATGATAATTGCTTATCTTTTCCTTCTGATTTTAATTGATAGCGTAAATCTTTTATGCTTCTGAGAGCATTCTAGTAGAATTCATTTTTAGTTAATTCACCTCTCATTTAGATATGTTTGTTTAATAAATTCAAGGTCATATTATCCTGATTTAAATAAAATGATCCAAATAAATTTGTTGACATTTTTTTCTTCATAAAATGTTTTGTTAATGTTATAGCTTTCTGTATTATTTTTTTAAAAATTTCCTAAGGTCAGTTATAGCTTTGACCCAATACAGTAACGTGAAGAAAGAGCAACATTTCACTCTATGAGTGACTTAAAAGCTGAAGCATTTCTTATAATTGGTCACAACTATTAACTTAAACAAGTTTCAACACGTAAAGCATTCCAAACTCTAATGTTCTATCAACTGGAATAATTAAACGCATGAAAATGTATATTTAATTTTTCTCTCATTCCTTCACCCTTTTTTCCTTTTTTACTTCTGTTACTTACTACGTTGTATTTGTTAATGGATATTTTTATTAAGACCATTTAATGATTATCAAAATTGGATTCCGTTTCTTGTTAATATGCCAAAGATTATAAACCAAGCATTTTTAAATTTATGAGAATTGCCTTTGAAATTTAAGTTTAATATTGGTTGAGGTAATGACAAAAAATGGATGAAGCTATCTTGCTTATACTTTATCTAAAAATGTTGAATCCGTGATTTTAGGCTGAATTCAAGATGTTGAGTTTTTTTAAATGTTAAAATTGTAAAATTTAACATTTCTGTTAATGATTTCATATGTATATGTGAGCAGTTGTGGGTTAATAAAATTAAATAATAAAATTATTTATTACTGCTTTATTTATATCTTTACAATTTAATAATTCTTTTGTTTTTTATTTTAATGTATTATTTTCAATCATTCTTAAAGTTTACCTACTTCTGCCAATACAATGTATTGGAGTGTGTACCATTAAGTCAATTAAACCATCTTGAAAATTGACACTAGTTGTTCCTTTTCTATTTTTTGTTATTATAATAATTTTGATATCAAGTTTTTTTTTTCTATTTATCCAAAGTCTAGATTCAAAGTTATAATTGACAATAAGTAAATTACTTTTTAAGATGTATAACTACGTATATTTGTATTTTATCATGAGGAATATTAATTATATATAAAAATGGCATTCAATATTTATTTCTCCTAAATAAGGCAATTTATTTCTATATTGATTCATTACTCTAATGAAATTGGTCACATTATTTTTCTTAACTATTCTATGAATTTATGACCTTTCATAGACATTACCTTGAAAGGTGTGAGCTAGTCAATGCAATCAGCATCAGGTATCAAATGCTTTGAATTTTACCTAAGGGGAAAAAAAAACTATAAACATATACAAAATTTCTCTTCTTATTTGAAAATTTATATTTTTCACCTTTAAAATTAAATATTGAGCAAGGCTATTAAATGATATTGCATTTATAAGTTCCGAAGCTTTTAAAAAAAAAAAAAATTTATCGTCATGTAAAATCTTTGTTTTTAACATTATGTTTAATAGATAGTTACTGTTATAGTATAATTTGAAGAAAATTGAATCAATTATATTATTTTCATGAGCATGTATGCAGTACAATCTCAGTAATCTGAACTTCGGTAGTTTGAACACTGTTTTTTCAACGGAAAAATGGACACTGCGAGCTAGCAAGTAACAAATTTTTGACTCTTACTCACTACCTGCTCTTCTCCATTTTTATTTTTTGAGATTTTTTCATCTTTTATAAGACACAATGACAGTAAAACTTGAAGATGCAGAGAATCTCTTTTCAATAACTTATTCAATGGTAAGTTGCATGCAATATTTACAACAACACATAAAAGAAGATGGATTGAAATAAATGAATTCTTAAAAAAAAAAAATATTAGAACGTATAAATTCAATGTTTTCAAATAATTATACTTGCATTTATTCAGTTAATATATTTGTGAACGTTAATCATTTGTTGTAATTAGTTTTCCTAATAATTCCTGTAATCCAAACACCTGCGACAATTTGTTTTGGATCACTGAGATTGGACTGTATTTATAAATAATTAGTCTTGGAAGTTTTGTGAATTATTTACATTCATGTATGGTGTCATAATTGAGTATTAGAAATATTTCTTGGTCTGATTAATAAAAGGAATATCATATTTTTAGATTTCTAATCAAAGTAAATACAAATAAAATGAATAAAGAAATAAAAAACTTATCACTTTTGCAATTATGTCTGGAATTGGTGTTTCATTAATGTCCACATTTATTTATCTGAAGATTTATCAACATTATGCACAGTTTATAATCTTTAAAAACTTCCATAAGCAAAATTAAAAATAATGTCTTTATCCCACTTTTTTTGTTCATCTTGTAGGACACACTTTGTCAAATATAAGTCATAATTATTTTACAAATATCATACCAACAATTAAATGGTCTTATGATTGTAGAAATGAGTATCCATATACCAAATATCCTTATAATATTAGTTATCTGTTATCATTTACAAAAATAGTTTCGTCTTTTTGTTTTACAATAAGCACTTTCTGAAACATGATATTTCATATTCTATTAAAAGTTTAAAGGACCAATCAAATTTATGTATCGTTGTGTGTTAGTCCATGATTCCCTAATTCACTTTCTATCTTCCACAATGGTTGAACTTCTCACCTGGAAGAATTAAAGTGATTGATTACATTGCCAATTGCTGCACTAAGTTGAATTGTTTAACCTTAGCACTTGAAGTGTTCACATATAATAATAGTGTTTATTCCTTGGCAATGAAACAATAAGAAAATGCTTTGAGGCAATTGAACGATGCTTCGTCAGTGTGACCGTGCGAAACAGCAGAAGGCCCTGTTGAGCCGCAGCTCGGTGACGATGCTCCCCCGCTTAGGCCTGCCTCAGGTGTTCTGCTCCTGGTCCTCGGGCGGGGCGGGGGCGGCCGGGGAGGCGGGGGGCGTCGGCTCCGAGGGCACCACCAGCTCCGTCGTCCCCGGGTCCGGCTCCGAGGGCGAGTGCATCAGGACGAAGGGCAGCTTCACCGACAGCTCCCCGCCCATCGCCCCCACCAGGGCCTTCACCTTCACGTAGTACGACACGTAGATGGCGAACACGTTCCTGTCTTCCGGGGAGTTGCAGACCACCGTCGAAGCCAGCGAAGTGTTGGCCTTTGTGTAGGAGTCCTCCAGGGCGATCCAGTTCTTGGTCGCTCCCTTCACAGGTTTCAGGACGAACGTCTTCTCCAAGCTGCCCCCTGGCCCTATGGGGCTCCTTCCTATGCAGTTGATCATGGCTACCACGTTCTTAAACTTTCCATTTGAGAACATGCAGACGTCTACGTGTTGAACGATGAATGCCTGAAAAGAAAGAATTCAAATAAATTTAATGGTTATAATAGAAAATAATTATTTGAAGAACCTAATGAAACTTAGTGAAGAGAACATTTTAACTACCATAAATGTCCAAAGTGCTACGATATTGATATAAACTTTGAGCTGGACATTTCGTTTTGTTACTGTACATCTGGGGTCTCCATGGTTTTATCATTACATTGAAAAATAATAGATATTTGATTTCTATCATACAATTGAATTATTGTGTGCTTACGGTCAAGGAGATTGGTTTTAATGGTTTGACGTAATTGGAGCGCGTTGCTACTTTTATTGTACCATTATCTACATATATGTCTGTTATTTTAGTTTTTTTTTTTTAAATTTTATTATGATATTTACAACTGTAATAGTATGAATACATCAAGTAAATGTGTACAGAGGAATATTATCACATGAAACACGCTTGTTGAGAAACTACCCATTGGTAGCACTCTAATAATTTGTCTACATGAGGAGATCACGAGGCCATCTTCTTTTCAGACGTCTCGGAGGGTTATCAGGAATCGAAGAGGGAGCAAGGTTAGAAACAAGAGGATTCGAATGGTTATGAAGTTTATTATGGAAGGATAGGTATCTGGATTTGGCCAAATCTGAAACATATGGAACATTGAGGTCTTTATGCATTATTTTATTTGTGACAAAGTAAGGAGTATTGAGGATTTTACGAAGGATTTTGGATTGTAAAGATTGGATACGAGAGGAATTTGATGGTTTAGTGGAGCCCAATAGCTCAACTCCATAAGTCCAAATAGGTCTTATTATAGTCATGTATATGAGTCGTTTGTAATTCATTGGAAGTTTAGAGCGTTTGTCCAGTAAGTATTGGAATAAGCGGAAACGTCGAGCAGTTTCTTGTCGTTTCAGTCTTGTATGAGGATTCCAAGTGAGGCGTTTGTCCTGCTGGAGTCCTAGGTATCGAATTTGTTCTACAGGGATAAGTGGGGTGTTATTAAAGGATACTATAGGACAGCAAGTCATTGGTTTACGACGAAGGGTAAAGGTGATTTGATGGGATTTATTGGAATTTATTTTAATCCTCCAGTTTTGACACCATTCTTCAAGGTTTGTGATGTGTGATTGAAGAGTTTGGGATGAAATTGTTGAATCATTATTAACTGACAGGATACACGTGTCATCAGCATACGTTGTGATGACAGTGTTAGGATGGGTTTGGATATCAGCTGTATAAATTGTGTAAAGGATAGGACCAAGGATACTACTTTGAGGAACTCCAGCAGATTGAGAAAAGAGGGATGAATGGGTATTATTGTGATTTACTTTGAAGTACCTATCAGTAAGATAGGAACTGATGATAAGAAAATATGTAGGGGGAAGGAATTTACGGAGTTTGTAAAGCAATCCCGGATGCCAGACTCGATCAAACGCCTGTTCAACGTCACTTAAGATAGCCAAATAATGGTAAATCTCTAGAGTCAGCATATTTCTCCTGACTGTATAAATACCCCTCCCTTACCCGCCTAGCAAGTAGTCAGACATTGTCACTCATAGTAGATAGTTAGATACCATAGTTAGTGTTGTTGTTGTAACATATATATTTTGTTCATTGTATACTTTTTGCCAAATAAACTTTTTTTTTAAGTCCGAGTGAGTATCGAAGATTTAATTGTCGAGAAAAACTCCAGTGCAATACATTCCGCGCTCCAATGCAGAGGAGACAACGTCTACCACACGATGACATTGCTGGATAGTGGAATGGGATGTGAAATTTGTGATCAGGGATTATGTGGTTAGAATCTAGGATGGGATACAGGCGTTTTAAGATGAGCTTCTCCAGATTTTGCCCATGATGGGTAAAAGAGAGATAGGACACGGTAAGAGGATGGATATTCTGGTTTCTATTTTAGTTTTAATTACAAAAATCAAAAACAAAGCAGCAGTTTGTGCAATGGATGATAGCTTACCTTAAGCCTACGTACAGTCTTGTTAGAGTTGTTGTGGAGTGCTAAGTTGATGAGCACCGGGTCGCCGTGGTAATAGACCCCCTTGTTGAGGGAGGCCTCCAGCTTGAGCTTGCCGTCGCTGAGGAGGAAGGGCTTCTCGGCGGAGGCGTGGGGCGGGGTGCCCTGGGGCAGGTCCTCCGCCCCGCTGGGCACCTGGACCACCCGGATCCCCATCCTCACCGTGCTCCGTCTGTGCAGCTTCTCGTCCGCCCTGTCCGCTGCGAACAGTACCGCGCTCTTAACTCTACTTTAGCTTCAATTATTTGTTGACTAGTTAATTAACAAATAACTAAATATTCCTGCAGAATCCCAAAAGTTACCTTGGGGAAGGTATGATAGTTTACTTGAAGCAACTATGCCCCGAATCGTTAATTATGGAGTACATGTATTTTTGAAAATTAAATCATTCACTTACGTTAAAATTTATTAAACCCTAAAATTTCTGTGTCCACCTATTTTTCTTCGTACCTTGAAGACTCCTGCCCCTTTCAAAAGTAGCGCTCTGGGAAGGTGACCATTTTGCGCCTTTGCAAATAATGGCCCTATGTAGATGCATAACTATGTATGGAAAATTTCTGAACTTAGCGTGATAATTCCATCAACGGAATGTATCAATTGATTGAATCAAGCAGTGGTAGATAGTGATCACCGCTGATTTTAGAACGACTAATCACTTCTAGGTTTAAGCGGAAGTTTGACACTCTTGAAATCTTCCAAAACTTATGAATAAAATAGATGAAATAATTTAAAACCAGAAACAATTATATGATGTCATGGAGATAATTAAATTATAATTTGATAAGTCGAGAGTGGGGTCAATATATAATACTATATGTTGACCGCACCCCCTTCCCTCTCTTCTTTCCCGAACAACTTCTCAAAAAGAAATAAATATGGATAGAAAGTGAAACATATGATCACGGATCCATCCATGAGTTGTGAATGTTTCAATCGATAAATAAAGAAACGTTATTATTTCCAACGTTGAGATTAGAAACGGTCTGATATATTGATGGGCTGAGTCCTGGGATTGAGTCTAAACTTTCTCAACCTTTTCCCCGCTAGACTATACTCAGGTTCATTAAACCATAGATTTTTATTTTAAGGATAACAAATTGTCAGGATGTGCAGTGAAAAATATCTTTAAAATTATTCGATGTTTCGATCCAAACATGTGTTCATCCTCAGGGCTAAAAATTAAAAAACACAATAACATCAGAAAAATGATAAATATATAAGCGTAAGCGTAAAAAATAACTGTAATAAGAATAAATAAATTAGATAATAGTAATAAGAGTAAAGATTAACATCAGAAAAACTAACTCAATAAAGACATTTTTGACTGCATATCCTGACAATTTTTCATTCTATAAGTTCATAGTACAAGTATTCCCTTCAATAAAGATTTTATTTTATTATTATTTGTATTTTTTAAATAATTGCAATGATAATTGATTATCTTTTTTTTTTGTTTTGTTTTTTCACTGAGGATACGTTGTTATCGAGAAAAGCCACAACAATCAGTGTAAAAGCTCTAAACTGCCTTCCGACTCCTCAGGCTGACGGATGGATACGAACAGGCTCTGTTCCTGGCTGAAAAAGGACACCTATTTGTCTACCATGCCTTTGGCAAAGATCCTTAAGATCCTTTTTATAGTGATAGCTGTGCTTGTATATATATGCCCATTTTATTTCGGCTTGAGCATTGATTTTTCTTTCTTTATATTGAAAAAAAAACCAAAAAACCGTAAAGTTTGGAAATTAAACATGTTTCCTTTAAAAATACCTAGTATTTTGGTTTATTATTTTCACTTATGAATCATTGTAATCGTCGAAAAAATTAAAAAACTTAACTCCTCAAAAGTGGGGGGTTTTCGTTTCACGATACGTAGAATTCGAAAATCGAATAAAAACTTGTTTGTCCGTCCGTCGTCCGCGCATTTTCATCCTAGATTACTGTACCGATTTTTTTCAAATTTGGATTTAAAGTCAATGGTCACCCAAGGATGATCCTCCTACATCTACATTACTGTCCGCCCTTTCCTTTCAAGATGGCGGCCGAAAAACCTATATAACCTACTTCAACGAAAAGAAGCTGGAAAAGAAGTTACGGGGGCTGGTAAAATTAGATTTGCGAATAACTCAACAAGTATACATTGTTTTGATCATATTGCTATGTTTATTTAAAAGTTTACTAAAAAAAACGGTAACAAAGGAAGGAGATGGTCCGGGGTGGCGACCATAAATAGGCTAAATAGTGGCAAAACTATTTTATTAAAAGCCTACGTTTCGACCCGACTTTGCAGGTCTTCTTCAGGGAGGTATGTTCAGCCAGGAGTTTCACTTAGAACTGAACACAGTATGCCACTATTTAACCTATTTATGACTGCCACCCCGGACCATCTCCTTCCTTTATAATGCAACGGTCAAATATTAAATATTCAAAAATCGTTAACATCTGACAATTTTTCGCAAATGTTATATCCTTTGTTTTGGTTTTTGATTTTTGAAAGTGTCACTGAAGTAATGCTTTTTTTTTTTTTTTTAGCAAATGATGAAAAAAAAATGTTTTGGCCAATAATAGGAATCACCTTTTATTATTTTTTTTTAAGTTACTGGGAAAGCAATGTTATTTTATCTGTATAATTGTTTGTAGATAACAAACCATTGTGAAATAATTTTGCAGCTTTTATATTTGATTTTAGATTCTCTGAACAGAATTAGTTCTCTGCAGATTTTTTTATACTCGCAATTTCTAACGTATATTGGATTGTTTGTTTCATGTCGGTATATATAAGGGGGCGCTCGTTGGAGAGGCCGACCATCAGGGACACTCGTCACTTAATTTAAAAAAGATATATAAAATAATTTATTTTATCGTATCAATAAAGCAACCGCATTGGAGGAATATTGTATGAGATAAAGTTTAATGGTCCTGTTTTAAGACCCATTATATTGACTATATCTCTTGGAATTTATAAGCGTATACAGGCACTCCCTGTCAGTTACTGGCAAAAGTCTCCATTATAAGGCTCCAGAAGCTGACACCCATTAAATATCCAATTCATTCATCAAGATAAGTTAAAAACAAATAAAACATAGTTCAAAAATAATCCAAAAAACAAACAAACAAAAATTTTGGGATAAATCTGAGTAGTAACAGAAAAGGGGAAACCTAAGGTATGGTATTCCTACTGAAAGATGGTTGTTCCTGGGATACTAAGTGGACTATGAGGGACCTTCCTAATTTGCCACTCATTATTTTGTTTGTGATTTTCGGCTAGACTAAAGCTAAAGCGAAGCAGACAAATATACAAGGGGAAATTACAGAAACAAAAAATATATGAAATAGAGGTCAAGGAGGTCGTGAAATTTTATTATTGCCATTTTTCGAGAAGGATGTCTGGTGTTGTTACATAAGTCAGCTATTGGTGCTTTTACTCTAGTGTTTTTCATTGAATTTTTATTTTTAAAAATCATGCCAGAAGTATTAGTAAGTGAAAATTGATGGTGAATATTTTTTCCATACTTTTGAAAAAAAATCTCTCTTCTTAGCGGAAAAAAGGTATTTTCAGACAAAGAGGAAGTGAAAGTAAAATTTTAGACGCTATATTTATTTATATTTGATTGTGGGTATTTTTATTTGTGTAAGTACCCTTATATATCCAAATTTTAATATTTATATTGCTGTAATCTCTATAATTAAATATTAAATAATACAACAATAGCTTATATGAAAACCACATGTGTACATTTATGTAATATTGTCGGAGTTCGTATTATATTAAGCTCATGTTACGTATGGGAGCGTGTTCTTATCTTTCGGGCGAGCTCGTGTGCGCTCGTATTTCTTTGGTTCATCAATTACAACTATTTCGTTACGATCTTTTATTTCTCTTTTAGTAAATTAACAAATTATTTTATATTTAACTATCTTTTATATTAGAAATTAATGTGAAATGGCCAATGTTTTCAAATAAAAAAAATTAAAGCTGATTTAGGGGAAGCTAATATTGAAAATTCGAAAATGGATTTCGAAGAGGACGCTCAACGACTGATCAACTGTTCTCTCTGAGGATGATCCTAGAAAAGACTATGGAGCGTAAGGTAGTCACCCACCATTTATTCCTGGACTTTAAAGCAGCATACGACAGCGTTGATAGAACGCAACTATACTGTGCCTTGGAGGAGCTAAGCATCCCTCAGAAGCTCGTACGCCTAATCAAGATGACCATGGACAGCTCGAGATGCAGAATACGCGTCGGTTCTGACGACTCCGAAGAGTTTAAAGTGAGCAGTGGGGTTAGGCAAGGGGATGCCCTCGCCTGTCTATTGTTCAATTTGGCAGAGGAGAAAGCTGTAAGAGACTCCGGTATTCAGACCAAAGATATAATCTTCAATCGCCTGACACAGCTTCTTGGTTTTGCTGATGATATTGACATAGTAGGTAGGTCTGAACGGGCTCTCAGAGAAGCGTTTATAAGCCTTGAAGCAGCTGCAAGACCACTTGGTCTAGAAGTCAACGAGAGGAAAACTAAGTATATGAGAGTTGGCGGTGAGGTTGATCTGAACTCTCCATTTGAGGTAGGTTCTTTTAAGTTTGAGAGAGTGAAAAGTTTTATATACCTTGGGTCTGAAATCAATAGCAAGAATGACATGGCTCAAGAAATACAAAGAAGGATCACGGCTGCCAATAGATGTGTCTTTGGACTTGGCCGACACTTAAGAAGTAGGTACCTCTCAAAGAAGACCAAGTTGATCATATACAAGACCCTTGTTCGGCCTGTTTTGACATATGGCTCAGAGGCTTGGACGATGACCAAAAGGGATGAGATGAAGCTGAGTGTCTTTGAGCGAGGAGTCCTCAGAAGGATTTATGGTCCAGTAAAGGAGGGTGATGTCTGGAGGAAAAGAAAAAATAGGGAGCTCAGTTCTCTCTATGCAGACATCGACGTAGTCACGTATATTAAACTGGCCAGACTAAGGTGGGCAGGGCATGTGGCCAGAATGAGCACCCTTGAAATACCAAAAAAAATAATGATGGAGGAGCTGCACCTCGTAAGACGGGTAGGAAGGCCGAGGACGAGATGGTTGGACAACGTGGCCTATGATGCGAGAACCCTGCTTGGTGTGCGGAACTGGAGAGCTGCAGCAGAAGACAGAGCCAACTGGCGGAGGCTCTTGGAGGAGGCCCAGTCTCGGTGACGGGATGTTGTGCCATACATGAATGAATGAATATTGAAAATTAGCCATTTAAGACCTGTTAGAGAACATCGATCAGAATTAAAACTATATTTTATTTTAAACTGCTGAATTTTACACTGATATGGTGACTTTAATCAAAATCGTTAGAGCCATTTTTGAGAAAATTGTAAAAATGTGTATAGTCCATCATATGAAGTGCCACTTCCGGTTAGCCGATTTTGACGAAAACGTTGATGTAACATCTCTAGCGTATAAAAATCTTAAACATGCAATTTCACTTTCATACGACTTTTCGTTTTTGAGCTAGACTGTTAACACACGCACACACAGACCGTTTTGCGGGACTTGGTTATTTGGAGTCAGAGGACCTCAAAACGTCTATTTCCATTGATAACTTAGATTCGAAAATTTTCACGATCTGAATACTTTCCTTTACTATATATTTCATATATAGGTAAGTGAAAGGAAAAAAAAAATTCTAAAGAAAAAACAGAAATATAATAGACACTAACCTAGTGAAAAAAAAATGTTAAAATTGTAATTATCCATTCTTTGAACTGAAAGGCTCATATGTTGTGTGAATCAATAGGGTTACGTCCATTATCTCTATTTTTGGAATGAGAATATAGAAATTTACTTCTAATATTCCCCACCCTTCTCTGCTTAATAAGTTATGGGAATGTGACAGTCTTCTTTTATTGTAATGGATGGACCTTAATTATATGTAATAAATTAATAAAATGACCTGATATATATTCAATTTTTGAAACCTATCTATTACGTTTTTATTCAAATTAAAAAAAAAAATCGCGTTTTATTAACTTTTTCCCTCGGATCAAGGAAATAAGCCAATTGTTCTATTAGACTTTTGCTAAATTATACTTCTGTAAGAAGTTGTCCTTTTGATGGAGCGACATTATTTCAATTGCAATCAACTAGAAAAAGCCTTGGGCGTTTTCTTATTTACCGCCCTGTCCATTGAAGAGAATCTCTACTGGAGATCTTTCAGGGTCCCGGGATTATCTGGAATGGGTTTCTGATTGGAACGGGGATGGGTTTACAGCCACCATCTCTTTGGTTCTTTCTTAATCTGACGTTAGCGTTTTGACATTATTTACTCTCGGGTATGGCTGGCGCTGTATGTCTAACATACATTGAGCCTCCAAGAATGCTTACAGTTATAAAGCTGCTGTCAGTATACATTTATTAATTATTATAAAATAAATTAAATTTAAATAAAACGTTTGGGAAGTTAGGTTATTGTTGTAGTTCAGAGTGATAAACGCAAATAAAAAATATTTTATTTTGTGTCGACGTGTTTCATGCCTTCGTCAGGGCTGAGGAAAAACAAGATGCAAATAACAGAAATATTAATAAAAGTATTATAAATGATATGAAAACAAAATATATGATATCTGCTAATAAATAAATCTTAAGAAATGATTTAAAATATAATTATGGATAAATGGTTGACTGTCGTGAATAATGAAGAGAAGAATTGTTGGGGTGATCGGTCAAATAAGAAGGCACTCTTCGCTGATAATCACAGATTCTTGGAGAGGAAAAGAAAAATCTGGTGCACACTATAAAAATCAATTATTTCACACACAAAAATCCTTAGCGTACCTTAACACAGTATGTATGTATTTATTCTAAGATTGCCATTTTAATACTTGTGTCACCTTTTTTGTTTATTTTTACTTCATCATTCCACACTTCGTAGCGGTTATTATTATTTATCTCTTAGTTCTTACTATTGTCATTATTCTAACAACTTCATTTTACTCTAATTTTTTTACCTACACTACTTATGCTTCTCATACCTTTTTATCCGGTTCTTTTCTTAGCCCTGATGAAGGCCTGAACTTCAGGTCGAAACGTCGGCAAATGTCAAAATAAATATCATCATTTATTTTTGCCATTCTTATTTGACTGATCACCCCAACTTTTCTTCTCTTCATGATTTAAAATATAATATAATTATAATTGTATCGCACAGTCCGTTATCCTCTTACATTAAAATTAAAAATAAAATAAAAAAATTACTACTTATGATTATATTTTACTTGTACTTGCATACCTTACCATTAAATGCAATACTTATATATTTTAATTTATTTCACACTCGTAATTTTGTATTCAGCTGTTATAATTTACATATTAGCAGATAACGTGTATGTAATGTATGTATTTTGTTTTATTATCTATTAATAATAGGCTTTTAATATTTTTTTGGTAGTCATCTTTCTTCAGCCTACATGATGTCTTTGTACATTTGCTTCTTACTATTTTATTGCAACTTCACAATCATATTACCTACAGACAACTATTAGGGGGACCAGAAAGTAGTATCGTTACTATGCATTTCACTATTTGATTGTCATTGTGTTCTTACAAGTCGTGACAAAAACATTCTAAGATTGTAGTGACTTTTTTAGTTGTAAATGATTGCGATTTTTGGTGAAATGGCCAGCCAAATACAAGAAGAGGTACATATCCGGCATTGCATGCTTTTTGAGTTTTGCAAGGACAGTAACGCAACAGTTACTACCAAAAACATTTGCGATGTTTGACCAAATGCATTAGACATTCGTTTGTGCCAAAGGTGGTCTCCAAGTTCAAATCCGGCCATTTTTATCTTTCCAACTCTTATCGATCAGGAATACTTTATTGGAGTTGTGTGTAGACAGTGTTAAGGGCAGAACTCGAAGCAAATCCGTGTCAGCCAATTGAGGAACTGTCAAACAGTCTTAGCCGACCTTGGTCAGCCATCCAAGAACATTTGCAGCAGTTTGGGAATCCACCACATGCACCTTATTGCTTCAACGGAACAATACAGAAGCGTTTTTTTGATAGCTTGATCACTGACAATGAAAAATGTTTCCTCTATGATAATCCAAAAGGCAAAAGGCAGTGACTCTATTCAAATGAATACCCACAAAGTACTGCTAAGTCAACTTTACACTCCAATAAGGTCCTTTTGTGTGTTTGATGGAGAATTCGCGGCGTTGTTCATTTTGAAGTGCTAAAACTAGGTCAAACTGTGCAGATCTTTACTGTGAATAATTGGATCTTGTAAATCAATCTTTAATTGAAAAGAAGCCAGCGGTTGTCAACAGTAAAGACTTTATTCTGCAACACGAAAATGCAAGCTTGCACTCCAAAAGTCGAACTCTGGAAAAATTGATGAATTGAGATAAGACGAACTGCCTCGCCCAGCGTTGCACCATCGGACTTCCATTTATTTCGATCGCTTCAACATTTTTTAAGTGGCTAAAGATTTGCGAATTTAACGATATCCAAAATGCCTTCTCTATACATTGTTCTAAAAAAAAATTGATTTTTATCGAACCGGCATTGAAAATTTGCACACTAGATGGCAAAAGGTTGTTGAAGATGAGGGTGATTACATCAATGATTAAAAATAAAACAGTAAAAAATTTCTGTTTGAATTTAGTGTAAGAAAACGACATTACTTTCCGCTCTCATACTAATATTTCTCTCCTATTAAATAAACATAGATACTATAAGGAAATAACGGTTCATGTGGGTTGCATCATGAATTATTTGATTGTAAACCAGATTAATTACGGGTTTATAATAATAAATGATAAATTATTGATTTATAAAATAAATTGATGATGTTTTATCGTGCAGAGAAGGAGGGAGAAGAGGGCGTTTCATTAACGCCATAAATATCTAGGTTGTCCGGAAAATAATACAGTATTTTGGTTTAAAAAGAAAAAAGAAAGATTTGCAATTGTTTTATTTAATCAAAATAGTCTCCTCTACTATCAATACATTTCTGTTGATTCAATTTCAATACATTTTAAATTTATTCCCACTAAATAGAATTTTCCGTCTTTAGAATTGATAATCTCCAAAAATTCATTTTCTAATTCCCTTTGTCCATTAAATGTTTTGTCACGTGGTTATATGTCTAAAAAAAAGTTATAATCCGTAGGCGAGAGGTCCGGAGAGTAGGGTGGATGTGGCAGAGTTTCATATCCAAACTTTGTGACGTCACACACCGCAGGGCGTTGTCATGCAACAAAATGGGCCCCTTCCGATTTACCAGAGATTAATCATGATTGCCAATTTCTAATACATTGCATTAATTTGGTTATAATAGGATTCGGCATTGATGGTTTCTCCAGGATTTAAGAAGCTGTAGTGTATCAAACCAAATGAAGCCCACCAAACAGAAACCACCACCATTTTTTGATGAGTTGGGGGCTTTGCAAAAGTCTGCTGCTTCTCCTTTGTCGAGCCACTGTCCAGAACGTCTACTGTAATCGAAAAGTATCTAATTTTCACCACAAGTAACAATTCTAGACAGAAAAGGGCCGTTTTTGTTTCGGCAAAGAAGTGTAGCACAAACTTCATAACGCTCTTTTTTTTTGGCGGTCGTTTAATTTGTGTGGAAGCCAATTTTCAAGCTTTTTTACCTTCCCAATCACCTTGAGGTGGTCAAGAGTTGACGTTCATACAAATGAATAATCCAGTAAAAGTAAACAGTTTGTTGTACAGAGGGCTCTAATAATCCTTATACAGAGGGAAAACTCAAAATCCTGTATTGTTTTCTGGACAACTCAATAAAAATCCAGTACAGTGCATCATCACACATCTTTCGCCTACCTACCTCCTTTCAATGGATTTAAAAAAAAAAAAATATTAATCTTGCGAATATTAATATATACTATATATTTTTGGTTTGTCAAACTGAAAATAAATTTCCATGTTTTCCATTTATTTTCTCTGGAAATTCCATTTAGTTTCCATTAATGAATTGATTTACCTTTCAATAATATAAAGGTCGACATTGCTAACTATAACATATCAAGTTTATATTTGAAATTCGAACTTGTGTACGAGAGTATTCATTAATACCCTTCCTCTCGTTGTAAATAATCTATTCATTATACTTAGTAGAAAAAATAATTTACTAACTGATCGTATGAAACGTAAACCGCACTTCTTTTTAAGCGACACAACAGTTTATTTTAGTCAGAAGTGACTATACTCTAGACCGCTGAAAAAACTAATTCCTGTTTGAGTAAAAGGCCTTAGGAATTCAACTGAGACAGTTAAAGAAGAAAAGTGTATTAAAGTTGGACGCAGCTTAAACTTCTCCCGCATAATGATGATTAATAAAGTTGTTGGACCTCCGAAAGTAGTTTGTTCCATCTTGAAAACTTTTCCTAAATTCACAACATTATTTCTCCTAATGGCTGGCCTCCTTTTGCTCTTATATTTTTCCTCTAGCTGCAGACAAGTTCAGCAACAGTTGGTACCAAATAATATTCATTTAACATAACTAGTGTTCGCCCATTGGTCGAAATTCGATCATAATCATTAAAAAATTGAGAAAAACATATAATTAAATAAAAAATAAATTCGATAAATAAAGAGTAAATTAAGATTAAAAAATCTTCATTTATTTATAAAAAACATATTTCAATTAAAAAT
The DNA here is from genome assembly GCA_928085145.1 of Nezara viridula. Taxonomy (NCBI): domain Eukaryota; kingdom Metazoa; phylum Arthropoda; class Insecta; order Hemiptera; family Pentatomidae; genus Nezara; species Nezara viridula. The sequence continues at coordinate 45,508,614 of OV725081.1, forward strand.
CGAGCTTAAAATTATTTATAAGTAATACAAATGAACTCATTAAAAAAAATATAATTTCCATTTTAATTTATGTGTGTTATTATCATAGTAAATTAATGTTGTGATTAAGCAAGTATAAAATAAATTTAAATTAGCAATTTTAATTCGGTTTAAATCAGTTTTTATGTAGAACTCCTCTATAAGCAATGTTCTGTTGTAGTTAGGAAGTAGAATTGCACATTGCCATTGGGAATATAAATTTCAAAATTTTAAACGAACGTGCTCTACTTGTTGCCACATATAATTGTCTAAAAAGAATCACGTTTTTCGGCAGCCATTTCGAAAAGAAAGGCCTGATGATATTGAAATGTATACAAAAGCACTCCTAAATCTGATCACGACGTTGTGTCAAAATTTCAAAGAAATCGGTGAAGAACTTTCGGAGATTAGCTATTTAGAACAAACCACCATTTATATTTTTATTTGTATTCACTACTTCATATTTTCATTTATTGATAACACTGAAGCTCGTCAATAGCTATTAAACAAAAAAAGAAGGAAGAAAATCGGTTGAATAATAGAGGAGAAAAAGGGGCCGTTTTTTGTTTGCCTGTTTATATAATGATATCGTGATTCGAATAATTGACCAAAAAAATAGATTTCTCGTGTTTGGTTTCCGGAAAAAATCTTGTCTGATAAGATATTGAACAGTGTTGGTTCAAATTTTTATTGAAAAGACGTTCATTTCCAGAGTTGTTTGGAAAAAAAATCCCATTCTACAACAAGAACAATTTTTGGTCGCATGTCTCCAAACCGAATCTCTTTGATGGAAGTTTTTTTTTGTTTTAGAATGCATTTAGAATAAGAATTCTGGGCTTCAGTTATCGATCAGCTCTTTTTCACGTATTCTCGTCAAATTTTGTTTGGTAATTATTTCGACAAATAATTACAGAAAATTATACAGAAAAATAATTATAGAAAAGTTAAAAGCCTGTAAGAGTGTAAAAGGGCGTTAACTTCTTATGAATAAATTAAAGAAAACGTTTGGTTTCCTTATTCTTAAAATTTTTTTTTAAATTGGTTTTTTACTTTTTTTATTTTTTATTCATGCTGGATTCAATAAAGGTTCCTTATGTAAAAAATAAACAATAAATAGTGTTGAAAAGCCATTTATAAAGATCTACTAAACATTATTATGTGTGCAACTTATGTCATTATTAATTTAAGTTTTGTTTATTTGCAGGTAAGTTCTTACATCCATTTTTAAGTGATACGCAATTTTTCTGTAAGTAGAATTTAAATTATTTGAATTGTAAACATTTTCATCACGCACGATGCACAGTGTGGCCGACAGCTGATCTAGGAGGACAAAATTCATTAAAAAAATGTTTGATTGAAAATCACGAGTTCGTCACAAATAAAATTTTTTATAGTCTTAATTATGTATAATATAAATTTAAATTATGACAAAAATTTAATTTAAAGAAAATTTAAATTTATAATTTCAAAGAATAAACAATAAGAAACATTGATATTAATAAAAAGAAAAACAGTACAGAAATAGTCAAATTAATTCAATTTATTTCCTTATCAAGATCGTTAGAAAGCTCACTCACTCTCTGAAGTTCCTGATAATCACCCCCTAGTTGGTATTTAGCTTTAATTTCCTTCGTATTTTTTTTTCTTTGTCTATGCAGTTTGTAATGTACCTTCCCTTTCAGCCTCCTCAAAAATCCACAATTTTGTAGAAATGTGGTCCCTGAAAATTTTTGATGGCGCATTTTGCGATATGTAATCTTCTTCCGGGTACACCCGCTATATTATATCATGTATTTCCGTTCGTTAGTTTTTCCAAATCATGGAGAAAAACATTGTTCGGCCTTCCTAATTTATCGAAACCTGGAGAAGATTGATAGTTATCAGTTCTAGAATATATGTTTCAGCTCTGATATATAAAAAAAAAATTACTTTCTGAGCATTTTTTCAACGCTCATTAATTTTGCATATAAGAAGGACTACATCGATGTATATCAATGCCTTTCAATGTAGTAAGCTGTGCGAGTATTATATAATTCATAACGTTTTCATAGGATTGAAAAAAAAAAAAAATTGAGCCCAGAACTTATGTTTGCGCCTTCTGAAATATATAAAAAAAAAATTTCTGAGCGCAAAGCTGCGCAAAATGTGATAGTTATTTCTTCAAAGAATATTTTAAAAAATGAAGAGAAAAAAATTATAGCGGCGGAATGCCATTCAGTGCTGTTTATGTATTTCAAACGCACGATTATAGCCATTTTTAAATGCTATTGTAACCTAAAATAAACTGGTCGAACATAAATTAATGCAGTAAAAAAGAAAGATAGTTTACTGAACTGTCAAAAGCAGTGTCAAAACTGATGTGACTGACTGACCCAAGCCAACTTATACAAACTGATATAGAAATGATGGTATATTACATTTCTCATATAAGTTGTCTTTGTCCTAGATCGGTAATCGGTAATCGGTCCCACTGTGCGATGTTTTCAAATTTTTTTTTTCAGGAAAAATCAAATCAGATCTGATGATTTGCGAGGCTTAGAAAATAATTTTTATATCACCTTTTTGTGAATATAACTTGCTTTTAGATGTAAATTGTTTCTTCTCTATTTAATAAATAAGTCAAATAAATTATTATTTCTAAATAATAAATGTGTATGTGTTGATATCTGTTAAATTGATGAATAGCATAATAACAGTTTACGGCAGGGGTTCCCAATCTTTTTTCACCAGCGGCCCCATTTATAGATTATTTGTTAGTAATTTTTCTTTTTTTACTGATGTTTATGATGTATCGATAAATGAGTTTTTTATTTTCAAATAATCCATTTATACTTTCGAATTTTAAATCAAGAATATCTTGATAGATTTTTATGTTTAAAATGTCGAAATTTGCCTCCATATAAAGTTTCAAAAAAAGTCAAAATTTTGATCGCGCAACTTGCACCATGAAATCCCCTTCTGATCACCCCTACTGCAGACAACTACAAAAAGCATGTAAATTACAGTTATACAATTTGAGCGACGAAAAGTACAATTAAATTAAGTATTATAATTTGTATAATGGGGGTTGATCCGCTGTTAGCTGAACAAGGGGATATCCTCTTGTATATTATAATTTATTTTTTTATTATTATAAGACATGGTTTTTGGGCTATATTTAGAATTTTAATACATACAAATGTTTCAACTTAAGGTTTATATCTATGGACTCTTTTTCTCTCTACTAATATTTTTATTTATCTGATTTTTATAGGATCATTTTTGTTTGTATAATACTTCTGTTCTTCTCTCCCTTTTTCCACTCTCTAAATAAATGTATGTATCTATATTTAAACAGCGTTCTGGTATTGTTTTTTAATTGGCTTGACACACTTACGTATTAAACGAAAAGGGAGCTTGATAGCTCAATGAGTGAGGACACTGTGCTCTTATGTTCGAGATATCTCGGGTTCGAGTCCGGCGTTGACATGTAATTATTTATTCTGTTTTATCAGCCGTACTCTTAATTTAATAATTGATTAAGAGCGAAAAGTTGGCGGTTGTGTGTAATCTCCTTGGACAACCGATGAATAAGAAACAGACCACAAACCCTTTTCGTATTATCGTACATTAGGTGGTTCTGCTACATCAATTATAAAACCACAAACTCTATAAGCAATGTATTAAAGTATTAATTATTAATAAAATTGGTAAATATTAATTTATTAAAATTAGTGAAAATTTACTTTCTCTTTTTTATTATTATTTTATTTTGGCCAGATGAAGTATTTTAATTATGTTCTATTTTGTTATTCTAAAGGGACTTTGTTCCAGAATAAAGTTATTTTCTATTATTATTATTAAAATAGTAGCGAATTCAGGATTTATTTTTGTTGGAGGGCAATTTTTTTTAAACCAATCGTATTCACTCTGGAAGAAAAATAAAGAAACTATATAAAATGATGTTTAAGTGGTTCTTGAAGGAATGTTAAAAAAAATATATGCTTTTAGGTATATTTTTTTTTAAATATTTTTTTCTTGACGTGTGCTTACATTTAATAGTTTCCTAATTAGAAAATATTACGTGCTGAGATTGTGTTGTGTAAGTAATTTATAGTTCAGATCACTTAAACACCATTTCATATAGGTAGTTAATTTCATTCTTTTTTTTTTCTAATTAATTATTGTTATATGTATATGAAAAAAAATCTTTCGGGCTGAAGCCCCCCTCCCCAAAATTAAATCCTGGATCCGCTAGTGACTCAAACAAACATGAGCCAAAAAAAATAATCTATGTTGAGACGGTCTCAGCCCGAAATCAATCTTCTCTCACCCTCTCTCTTCCTGGAACCACGAGTACTAAGAAATTATCATATCAAAGGTATTGGAATAATTGTATGCTTGATTTTTTTTTTTTTTATTTGTTGCCTTCAGGGGTGTACAGAAGGGGGTTTTATGGCGCAATTTGCGCAATTTTTGAGAGGAGCACATTTTGACGGGATTTTAAATTTTTGAGGGGGCCACTTTTCGACGGAGTTATGAATTTTCGTATTGGAAAGTTTCAAACAAGGAGGCTAAGGGAATAGATCTTACAAACCTCAACAAGTGTAATTGTAGGTGATTTATGGTACTTTTGTTTCTACTGTTTTTAAGAAGAGGGGAGCAACAAAATACCTTGAGAAGGGAAGGGGAAGATTCATGCGCTATTGATTTTTTGGGGGGGGATGTGCACCCCTGGTTGCCTTATCCTGGATAATAATCATATTAGTTGTGGTTAATAAAACATATCGTTAATAGGTAATTTCTGTTTTTTACTTTATTAATACTATGTGTGCCAGACATGAAGGTGTCTGAATATGGAGCGTATTGACGGAGCACTGTGGTGGCTGATAAAACATTTAGTGGAGGGAGGCTTCCTGCTTCATGCGTGCCATAATTTTATTACCGATTCCTCCCCCAGCAATTAGCTCCTCTCAGAACTGCTTCGAAATTGTCAACTTAATTTTCCGTAATGATTTTAGAATCAGTAATGTTCTTTGTTTTACCATCGTCTGAATCTAGTTAAATGATTTTATAAAAACTAGTTTAATACTGTTGACTAAAATAAGCGTAAAACTCGGTAAGAGACATACAGTGATTGATTACGATAAAAATCTGGCGCGGTCATCACACAACTTTAACCTACCACCCTCCTCTTATCAGACAAAAGTATTTTCAGATAAGTGAAAGTAATAATTATAGACGATATATTTATTTATATATGTGGGTATTTTTATTTGTTTAAGTACCGTTATATATACAAATTTATAGGTTATAACCATTGATTTTAAGTGCCACTTCCGGTTAATCGATTTTAACGAAAAAGTTGCTGTCACGTCCAAAGCATATATCTATCTTAAATACGTAATATCAGTTTCGTACGATTTTTCCTTTTTGAGCTACACTTACCACTACAGGCGGATCTATGGGAGGGAGGAATTTCGGGCTGAAGCATCCCTTAAAATGGTAAAATATAACCATGTTTTACTGAAAAAAAAGTATTAAAAACTATCTCGTAAAGTATTCTTGTTTGTTTAATTAAATTTACTAGGACTTCAAGAATTACTTAAACACCATTTCATCTAGGTAGTTAATATTTATTTTTTAAAAATTAAGTATCATATATATATATATATATATATATATATATATATATATACGGAAAAAAAAGTTTTCGGACTGAAGCCTCCCAAAATTAAATCCTGGATCCGCTAGTGCTTACCACAGACACACAGACCACTTTTCTGGACTTGGTTATTTGGACTCAGGATACCTCAAAACGTGTATTTACGTTGAAAAGTCAGACAAAAAAATTTTCACGATCGCAATACTTACCTTAACTATATATTATATATACATATAGGTAAGTGAAAATAAAAAGAAACAAATTTTGTTAGGTATGGATTTATAAACACCTTCAAGCTTTTTCTTCTGTATTTTTTAATTTCTTTTTTGTTAATTTAAAATTTAACTAACATTTTTTATTATTGTATTTTAGATATGGCAATTTTTGTTTCCTTTTGTCCCTACTAATAAAATGTTTAATAAAACCTTCGTTTGCTGTGCAATCAATCTCTATGGTACATGTTTTCTTCAGTGTTTGGATGGCATATTGAAATATCAGTATCAACATTTTGTTTTCTGATTTTCATCATTTTTTTTCTGTCTACATATGTTTGTTTTTTTTTCCTGAATTGGTGAAACGTTGGCAGTTTAATTGTATGTTAAAGACTCATCGCTTTTTGTTTTGAATTTTGAACAGTTTGAATTTTTCATTTATAATGTGATACTTTTAATTATAATTTACAATCCTGTTTATTTATTTTCTTATAAATGTATCATTTTTAATTTCGAAGTGCGACAAGAAGTTTGGGGTCGAAGGAATGAGGTTTCGCCATATTGATTAACCCCTGCTTCAAAGAACCCTCACTTTCTGAGAAACGAAACGAGCCTGTGTTTCTTTCATGATTAAAAAATATTTATAGGAAAATAAGAGCTAACTCGATTTTGCTGTGTGTTTGGTTGAACGTAACTTATTAGTCCGTTATACAGACGTGTTTTTTAACGAATTATTAACACCTTTCTAAAACTTGTTGAATGCTTTCATCTCATCTTATCTTAATTCTCATATATGGGGCGTTTACTCATTAAATTAATTGATTTGATGAAGTACTAATAACTCATGAATACCTATTTGCTTTTTACTTGAATCGTAAGATAATTTCATCATGAAATCGACAAAAAAATGTGGCTTACAGACCCCTTTTTATGAAATTATTAACATCGGGCTGAAACTTCGTAAATAGCTTCATCTCATCGTAACCTGCAGTTATTTTAATTACGAAAATTTTCGAATTGGGCCGTTTTCAATACGGAAATCAGCAAACTTTGTCTATTTAATTAGTTAATAACTCGTAAATACCCATTTGCTTTCCACTTTAATCGTAAGATAACTTGAGCACAAAGTCGAGAAAAAGGGTGGCCTTCAAAAATATTGAGCCGTTTGGCATGACTTACATCCCCAAATCGTCAAAATAACGAGGTTATATAGGCCAAACCGTTCAATATTTTTGAAGTATCATTGTAGAAAGTTTGCCGACCTCCGTATTAAAAACGCCCTAATTCCGAGAATTTTCGTAAATAAAATATTCATAAGTTATGGTGAGTTGAAGCTTGAAGTTTCAGGCGGATGTTAATAATTTGATAAAAAGGTGTCTGTACCACGGACTACTACATAACCTCGTTATTTTCACATGTTGGAGGTGGAGGTCACGCCAAAGGGTCTGATATTTTTTTAGGCCACCCTTTACCTAGATCTTTCAATCAGATTTTCTTAAGATTCGAGTGAAAAGGAATGACTTTTTATTACCTCATTACATTGAAAAAGTTTAACGATCTTCAGATTAAAAACGCACCATTTTTGAGATTTTTTGTAAATACAAAAGTTGTAGGTTAAGAGAAAAGCTATTCACGAATTTGTAGACGTATATTAATAATGTGACAAAAAAGGAGTCTGAGTACTTTGATGTTTTCAATACTTTTTGTTTTTATTTTGTCTTTTTCAGAACATTTTAAATGTGGTAAAAGTCTATCAAATCATTGAATAAAAATTATACATGCTTTTCTTAATCTTAATTAGAAATTGCGTTTATTACTCTATTAGTTTTACATTCGATTTATTATAAATTAGGAAGTGTTTTAGATTTATTATTTCATTAATGAGCTGTTGTGTAGTTGTGGCCAACAAGAAAAAAAAATTGTGACATTTGATATATAACTATTTGGAAATAATAAACCATTATGTATTAATTTTCAGCATTTTTGCTTAAACTATATCACTGTATAGGTCCTGGGTGAGTAGAATCAAAGTTCGTTTGAATCGGTGGCCTTAACTAGAAAAGCAATCGATGCCTGTTGTTGAAGAATCAAGTACGATTGCTATCTGTGTTGGTCACGTAAGGTTGAAGAGCATTACCGCCTGCTAGATTCAATAAGCATATTTTAGACGATCGTAAATATCGTGTCAAAATATTTAATGCAGAACATTAAAGTTTAATTTTTTTAACATCTATTACGTCAGTGTTCTATTAATTTATGAGCATATATTAGGTAGCATAATTAACGTGCCCCTGGTAATTTCTGTCCAAGATACTTTTGATTCGAAAACGGGGTTCAGGAAGGTGAGGAGGGAAGAAAATGGCATATTAAATGACCATTTTGTAAAACTCTATCGGGAAAGAAATTTCTATGAGCCCTTTTCAATGGATGTGTGTTTCAAAGCACTTTGAGTCGAGATACTTTGATACAATTTTGCTTCAAACTATAAGAATTAGTATTTTACTTAATTATTAATTATTATTATGTATTTTTCTGAAGAGCCTTTCTCGGATTTTCTCGTAGTATTTTTAGTTCATTCTTCATAGTATGTTCATTCTCCTATTTTCATAACATTACATGGTTTTTCCTTTCATTCATTGCACAGTAATTCATTACAGAGTAAGCGGAGCGTATGTAAATCTTTTAATTTACTTTGTTGTTTAGTTTTATTTTAGCTTTGTCCAATTAACCTTTGTGAAATTGAGAAGGGCCCAGTTTCTCTGACATTTCAATTTTCCAGTGACATCACGTTTCCCTTCGGTTTTGCGATTTAATTAAAAAATGTAATTCTCGCCAACTTGTACGTTGAGAATTAGGAGTACTAGTTCACGCTAGTAATAATTTATTATTTTTCATGTGATTTTCATTATGACTATTTATAGGATCCGGATAATAAGTCTTTACTATCATAGGAGAGTCATCCGAATTTAGACATGAATGTTAATCAGACGGTTAACCAAGTGATAAAAGTGAGTAAACAGATTACCTAAAATATGGATAAGAAATAGTTTCCTGTGTCAGTTGCGCAACACATAATAATTAAGTTTATTGCGTGAGAAGGTCCCGTCTGAAGGAGAATGAAGCCTTAAAAATTGGTGGTTCAATCTTGGAACTTGGTGAAGAATTAACGATGATGTGGCTTACCGACAAAAAACGCCTTCGATAAATAATATAAACTCCTCTCACTATAATAGAGGCCTCAAGTCGATGTATTCAATGACAGTACTACAATTAACGTAAGGTTGTGTGGATGCGAACCCTTTATCTTGAAAATAATACGTTTTTGGGCTTAACACCGATAGTGATAGTTCCGAAGAACTAGACTATTTACTTCCGTTTAGGATCTTGTTACTTAGCTTACTCTGTTTATATTTTAATGTACTAACTGTTTATAATTTTAACAAGCTTATTCTCATTGTTTATAATTTGTTGCCTAAATATTATGTAACTTCCACAATTCTCTATATCTTTTCGTATCTTGTCTGTTTAGCCCTGAAGAAGACCAGCAAAGTGGGGTCGAAACGTTGGCTTTTAATAAAACAGTTTTGCCTCTATTTAGTCTATTTATGACCCTCACCCCGGACCATCTACTTCCATTAAATGTATATCTGGAGATGTACAAGAATGGCATTGAGATTAAAGTTTTGTAGAGAAATTAAAATCGAGTGTCTTTGTTTGAATTCACTCCATAACTCCTCCGTACTTACCAGCGTAAGCCCTGACGTCATAGCTCGTTCCTATCGGTGCTCCGGAGTACTCTTTGGCAGGTACCAGCTGTACACTCGGCGGTGCTAGGTGGGTGACATCCATCGTGAACGGGTGGGCGTTAGGACCAAGTCTTTTGATGAGGGCGTCCTGCAACAGTAAAATCATTCGTTAAAGGTGTAAGGATAGGAGAATTTGATTTGGTTAAATAAGATCCTGGTATTGAGGCCGCGTTGTCCGAGCGTGTTAAAGCAAAAACTTTATCATTCTTATAGTCCGAAAGCCTGTGTCAATGAAGGTGTAGGGCACAGGCGAATCTACGGAAGGAGAGGGGGGCTTTGGGGCTTCAGCATTATTACAATAAGGCATTATTGTACGTGTAATTACATTTTATAGGACTTCAAGAATCACTTCAACACCATTTCATGTAGGTAGTTAGTATCTTTCTTTTCTTCCAAAATAATTATTGTTATATACATGAAAAAAAAAGGTTTTGGACTGAAACCTCTCTCTCCGAAATTAAATACTCAATCCGCTAGTGGTGTAGGACAATTGCAAGGGTAATTGTAAGTTTACGTTTAAACTTCGACAATATGCAGAAACAGTTACTTTTCGTAACTTCAGTTATTACACAGCTATTAATCAATATATAAGGCAACTTATATATGTGTTCATTGGCTTATATGATATACACCTATATGTATATTGCCTTATATAATGATTTATAGCTATTTAATAACGAAAAATAAGTTTGTCTGCATAGTTTCGGAGTTTACAACTGTTCTAGCTTTTGAATAGTTGAAGATAAGATATTAAAGTAACGCATATTCATAAAGGAAAGTTTATGTTAAACAAATTTCTTCATTTCTCAGTTCTTAATGGCCAAGCTCTGAGGAGGCGATTCTTGTCAAAATTTCCAACAAAAAGGTTTCTTTTGATGCATGGGCCAATTCCAGACAGAAAATGAGTTAAGACGAATTTTTTATTTTTCTTAAGGTAGTCAAGTATTCAAGTAGCAAAAACTGTTCAAGATAATTAACTTTTAAGTCCATTATCGTAAAGAGAACAGGTTTAAAGCAGGTTTAAATACGGCCGCTGTAAAGATATTACTGCTCGTGTATGGCTACTGCAACTGCAGCAGTACAGAGCTCGAATTCCTTTAATTATCGACCTTCGTAAATTTCATCTGTTTTCTCCAAAAAAAAAAAAAAAAAAAAAAAAAATCCCCACTTTACGATGGTGTACTTAAAATTTAATCATCTTAAACAATTTTTGAGTTATTCTTTCTTTTTCAATAAATACAGTGACTATGTTATGGCAAACTCCTTGGTATTAACTCCTTTTTCGTTCAGAATCGGCCCATACATCAATTGAACTTTTTGTTAGAAATTTTGTCTAGAATCACCTTTCATAGTTTCACCATTATTAATTGAGACACCCAGTATATATATATATATATATATATATATATATATATATATATATATATATATATATAATTTTTTTTCTTATCTTCTGCTCGCTAATTTTCATTCCTTACCAAAAAACTAAGTCTGTTAAGGATTTTTCATTCTCCTACCTACTTTATGTACTGTGTGCTTCTCTAAACGAGGATCTTCAGGGCTTACAGATATGTAAAAAAGGATTCGTTTGCGGAACCTAAAATAAGAATGTTACGAGGAATCCTATTTGTGACGGTCAGAATATTAAAGGAAGTCAAAGAGGCTGTTGGCTGGTAGAAGATAGGCCGTTCTGCCTTGGACATATGAAAATGAAAAAAATGAAATGAAAATGAATTTTTTTTTTATCATCCTGGGGCTGTTGTACCTTTAGGAAAAATTATAGATACAGAAAAATGCCTGTGTGGCCATACATTAAATTAAATATTTACAATTCTCATTAAAATTAAAATATTGAAGAAAGTATAAAACATAACCGAATAGCGAGATTTTAAGTTTAAGACGGATGTTAATAATTTGATTAAAAGAGGTCTGCACCTCGGACTATTAATAAATTGTTAGTTTATTACTCATGGTGAATAAACTTTATTATGGTGAATAAAATTTTATGTATTGAATAAACTATCTTGATAATATCATATTGTATATATGAATAATGATGTTTCACTGATGTCGCTAATACGTAGTGATGGGTAGTTCGTGAACGAACTAGTTCAAATAAACTAGTTCACGAAAAGGAACTGTGTGGACAGGTTTAATTTTTTTGAACTATAGTTCTTTGTGAACTACCACAAAAATAAAATTAGAGGAATTGTAGGTGTTTTCTTTAGGAAATGTAAAGAGAACACAATAGCCTGTGGGCCTTATACTGAAGTAGGGATTTGATTACCTTGAAAATAATTTTTGATTATAGTGAATTTAAAATTAGGTAAGTTAAAATACTAAAACAGAAGTCATGGACAGAATATTTTTGAATATTAATATTTTAAAAGATGAAGACATAAATGTTTCGCTCCTTTTAGTTTTCAAAATTCTAACCATACACCTAAAATAGATAGTTAATTATGAATTTTATTAAATAATATCGATCAAAAGTTAATTATACGGATTGTTACTACTTAAAATATATTTAAATTGTAGTAGATGGTCTCACTGGTCTAGTAATGTCTAGATCAAGATCTAGATGGCGCCAGTTGTAGTTCTTTTGAATTCTCTAGTTCGATGAACTAGCTAATTCAGAAGATTGAAACCTCTCCCTTTCTTTCTAGTTGAATAGTTTCAATTTAATTTAGAATGGTTTGAGCTTCATATCATTCTTCTAACTAAAAACAACTAATTACTTGCATTGTTGTTGTTATTGTCTTTTTCATCTCATAAGTCGTGGTCAGACTGGTTTTGATAATTTAATAATGTGTCATAGGACGATGACAGAAATGTTTACTTCCTTTAAGTTTTTAAAATTTCAATATTCACCAAAAATTTGTTAATAAGTTATAAATTTTATGAGTAGATATTATTGCATAAAATCAATCAGAAGTCAAATATGCAGATTGTTATCAATGAAAATAAATTAAAATTGTAGCAAATGATCTCACATATTTTGTACCATTTGTATTACAGTATATGGCGACAGTAATAGTTCACCACCAACTTTCGCCAACTACTGTAACACGATGGTACTAGATCTAGTACCATATGTTTTAATTTAGATAGCGCTGAAATCGAAGTGAACTAATGAACAAGTTCAATGAAATAGTTCAATAAGGTGAACTGAACTAAAGAGACTAGTCCCTTATAAAGAACGATTTTGCACATCACTACTTATATGTCGAATGCATTAGCGAGAAGGAAATTAGTAGGTGTCAAGTATTTTATAAATTTATTAATATTTGTTGGTGTTTTCCTGCTTAAAGGAAAAGAACGCCAGCCGAATCATTTCAAAAAATCAATTCGCCTATTTCTGTTAAATATTATAAATACATTTTTAGTCTATACTTTTCCTTTAAACTGAAGTAGAAGGGGGGGGATTAAACTAAGTTTAGAATTAGTTTCTATTTTAAGGCCCGTTGATAAAAATCATTACCCTTTCCTCCCTCCTGCTCCCTAAACGGGATACGATGAAGCAGCCCATTTGCAGATTGTCTGATCGACCGACCGTGGATGATCGGCCAAAGGACCGGCTCAAACCTTGTTAACTTTTTTCTCTTCGTCCCAATACAGCTGCTTAAGATTTTCATTTAAATCATGCTTATAATCCTCTGAAAAACTCTGCCACTTCCTCATTTTCTAGTTCTTCACTTAAGGGCTGTAAGTTCTTTTTAAGATGAGAATAATTATAGTATATAATTATTATAATAATAATCCATTTATTAAAACAAAAGGATTTATTACTTATATTCCTGCTTGCATAATATATCTAGTAAAATACCATCACAGGAAAGTTCAACAGCAGACAATATCCAAACATTAATCAAGCAAACACCAATCGAGTCATCATTGATCATAAATACATTGAATACAAATTAAATACTAAAATCACAAACGTAAATACAATATATAGAAATGCAACAACAAAAATATATTAAAAATGTCAATTAACATAGCAAAAATAACAGATTATACATACCCCATAAAAAAAACAAAGCATGTATCATAAAATCTAAATCTAAATATTGTATGAAAACTTCGAACATTTAATATGTAATTCTTACATGTATTATTATCCATTAAATTCATGAATCAACCGAAACCTATAAATCCAAGGTTCTGTAGAATATCGGATTAGGGCAATCCAACTCTTTATATTGAAATATTCCTCAATTTCTTTTTTATTTAAATTACTTCTCGCAAAACATTTTACCCCAAACTCTCTTAATGCAGGAGAAATATAAAAAAACACAACTACATCCTCCATCTGTTTCATATTGCTAAGAGTACAAAGTTCGAGAGCCCGTGAGAAAAATCGACATTAGTTGATGTAAACTTTTAAAGCTTTTTTTTTTATTGTTTATAGCATTAATATTTTTAATAAAAGAGAATCTGCCAGTCGGTTCATGCTATCTTTAATAATGGCGGCTGATTTAATGAATATTAGACTAGTAACTTGAGGATCGAAACGGAAAAATCATCGCGAAAAATGTGGGAAAAGTTTTTGTTCTTTACTTACTTGTATATTTTAGTTGACGGGAAAGTGGCCGCAATTTGGCGGAAGCTCATTGAGGAAGCCAAAAACCACTGAGGTTTGTACAGCCATTATGATCGACAGGTATATTGGTTGACCCATGCAAAAAACAAAATTGATATAGCGGGCCACCAAGGGAAAACTTTTTACAGCCAAATTTTATCGAATTCCATTTAGCAGTTCATACTAATTTAATTTTGAACATTGGCTATGTAATGTATTTACATTGATTGCGCTTTTCATCTGTTTTAGAACTCCTATAACTCGATTATACAGTTTTTTGAGATGCCAGAATATTTTTTTTTCACAACATTTTGGCTCCTCCAATGACCGCTGTTGGACCAAATTAGCTGATAGTCGCTATATAGAGTTGGTTCACAGACAGAATAATATTATTATATTTTGGACAAATCTCGTCTGCAATTTTTGCATGAACGATTTTCGCTGTTTTTAAAGTGTTGCTCATCACTACAGCTCTTCCTAATAAAGCTGGATTGCAATTTTGTTTCTATATTACCTTAGTGTTGAAGAAGTACCTTTTGGGGTCTCATGTAAATGTAGGCGGAAAAAAACGCTTCTCTATAGCCTGCAGCACTAAAACGACTGTAGTTTCAGTAAAAACATTCCTACCATATTTCATATGAACATAACCCTAATATATTTAATTATGTATTACTTCTAAAGATTAAGGTTTTTCCTACAAAACGAAAAACAAAACAATCACCGAATTCGGACCATTTATTTCAGAGATATGGCCTTTTGAATTATCTGATTATTTGTTCCTTTGACAATTCCATCTTTATTATTTGGTTTGTATACATGTTAAAAAAATAAAAAAATTTCCTATATTTTTCGCAATGTATTCACCGCACATAGCTAATGGAGACTGTAAAATATTTTTATATTTTTGTAAAATATTTTAAAATATGAAGACTGAACACAATATTTTTGTATTTTACTCTTGCTTATTATTTATATTTAAATATGAATTACACACATATATTCAACTTTCGTAACCTAATTAATCAAATAATAATTGATTCTTGAGTTAGATTAATATTGATCTCGCAAAAATTATTGGAGGCCACGTGCGGTCTCGAGGCGTAGGTTTAGAAATTGTGCTGTATACTGCATCTTTATAAATATTTTATTTGAATATTATAAATGTTAATTATGTTATTTAACGATAAGTAAGAGTCTCTGGTAACTATGGTGATCTGGATAATACTCCAAATAGTTCGTCCTGTTCTTTTCCTTTCATGCTGATGCGGGTTTTTCATGTCGGTCTCATGCTCAGCTGAAGTCCCAAATATCGAACTAACTCAGACATATGGATTGGTTAATTGAATTAAGATGTAAAGGCGATCAGTTTAATTTTTCGAGTTAGAAGAAAACTTAATTCAAATCACCTTCATCCACTTCGCGTATTTCCTCACTTGATTGTATTCCCCACTTGAGATCTTTATGAAATGAGTTTTGAGCCTACTATTGAATTTATGTGAATGAAGAAAATATTAAAAAATAAATCACTTATAACTTTAAATTATTTACTATTTTTCATTTTGTTTTTCTTTGCAGTAAGAGTTTACGACAGAACTTTTACTCTCCTCTTGTGAAAAATCGTTTGTAGGTGTGTTATACCCGAATCGCGTGTAATTGATGTGAAGCGTATGAAATGTTAGGATGTATTCATTTGTTCACGCTAAAATTAGCTCGTTGAATTGAGTATAATTTCATTTAGTGGTAAATTTAGCATAAATTCCCCGCCCCTCTTCCCCCTGGTGGCTTTAGTGTTAATGGCTATCATCAAGGGGACGTCTAATCCATTGCAATCCTGTTCTCCGCCGGCCAACCAACTTCAACCATGAAATTAAATGTTTCTATCGGAGTTATTATCTCTTCGAATGTTAGTCCTTTTTAAGTCGTCCATTGCTTCCGCTTGTGGCTACTCTTTTTCTTGTGAGTAATTTTTTCTTCTTAAATTTAGTCTTCTTTACCTTAAAAGAATAAATTGACATTAACTAATTTGAATTATAGAGCCAAAGTTTTGCTAATTCAGGCATCAGAAGGACAAGAAGAGAAATAAGATCACTTAGATTGCACTTTCCACATCAGCTGCCTAACAATGATAACAAGTAAAACTAGCATATCATTCCTCAAAGCTGAATAACGGGAGGCTGTGTGGAATGCGAAGCTTGCAGAATTATTTTCCATCAGGACCATCTGAACAAAAATTACTACCGGAGAAAGATCGACTAAGCGTCTTATGTATAACGATTCCCCGATGCGAAAATTCAAATATCATTTAATTACTATGAATTTTTCTTGTCAATTCTATTGGTTTCTTTTGAATGATTCTTCTATTTCTGCACACTAGGCCGTACGGTAGTCGGAAAACCCATAAAAACAGCAAAACTCTGAAAAAACGTTTAATTTAAGCTATATATCGAAAAAACTTAATATTGAAAAAAAACATCTCGGCCCTTCTGAATTGGTATATATTAAAGCCATGTTGGTGAGGTTAACCGCTATTTTTAACGGTTAACGCATTTTCTTCAAAATTACTGAACTGTTTTTTTTTTTTTCAAACCCGAGTATGATCCTCCTTCATCGGCATTTCTATCCGCCTTTTCCTTTCAAGATGGTGACCGAAAGACCTGCATTGCTATAGACTAACGCCTAAACGAATGTACCGATTTCAATGAAACTTCGCTGTAGTGTCCTTCTCGATGCCCTTTAAATTAATCTATATAACATACTTCAACGAAAAGAAGCTGAAAAAAGGTTAAGAGGGATGATAAAATTAGATTCCGAATAACTCAATAAAAAATAATATACTTTTTACTTTACTGAGGAAAGTATTGCGATCGGGTCAAATTTCCGATATGCGGTTTTCGACGGATCTGTACGTTTCAGAGCCCCTTGAGTCCGAAAAACACATTTTTAGCCATTGTTCTGTCTGTCTGTCTGTGTCATCTGTACACCGTTGACCATATTTTTTTGAAAGGCAATGAAATTCCCTACAAAACTATATAAAAAATCGTTCATTTTGGACAACTATTAACGAGGTTACAGCTATTCAATTTCCATAGTAAGATTGCGAATTCATATCCTGGTGTCAGAAAGGGGTGAATGTGAGAAAAAAGATGACTAAGTGATAGTAAGAAAATCTGTTGTCCGCATCACACAATCTTCACTATTTTCTCTACTTTTAACAGAGATTATTGTTTGACAAATTTAAGCTATGGCAAAAAGTTTTTGAATAGCAATATTAGAGAGTATTGAAATTGTTCACTAATTTACCTTAAACCGGTTTACATTTCTTTAGTTTATCAAATAAATCGTACTCAAATCTTTTCTTTGATCAATTTTCAGGAAAATAAATCTAAATAATTTTTTTTTTTGTTTCTTCATGAACATATGTAAAGATATAAATTTTTTTCTGAAACAGGTAAGAAAGTCGTGTGAGTGGACACACTAGATTTTTTGATAAGAAAAGTTTACGGAATTACCTAAAAAAAAAATCGTTAAAATAGAACAATTAGAAGCAAAGATGTGGTTTCTAGATGTTTTTTTATTTGTTTTACTGCGAAGGTTTTATTAATACCGTTTACATGTTCTTAACAATAAGCCTACCTGCAATTTACACTGAATAAAAACACGGTTTTCATCACTCAAAACATAACCAATAAATGTACCCGCCGCTGAAAAATAATTCGGAACCTGTATGCCAGAAGATTTGGATGATGTATATAACGTTCTGGTGAAATTTGGAGAATTCGTCAGTGATAAGGTCTAGAACAAAACGTATATAATATCGTAGGTTTTTGTTGATTACGTAGGATATAGTATTGAATATTGTGTCTAGGACTTTGGACTGGAAGGATTAAGTCTTTTAAGATTAAAGGTATTTTATTATTTTTATTAAGTTCACCTTGTCTATTTCATTTATACTCATTTTGTCTGTGACAATGTTTTTAATCAAAGATTTTAAAGTGAAATTTACCGTAGCTATAGAAACCCCCTCGAGGGTTTATTAAGAAGACGCGGGCGTTATGAAGAGTGCAGGGACTTGATTATCCCAGCTATTGATGGTACCTCCTTTATAAGATGAAGCCGGGGAAGGGCCTCAGAGCTTTGATCAACTCCTTACCCCCTTGTGGCCGGGCGGGGCTCAAGGAAATTGTTTCAGATCTCCCAAAATATTACTTCTTGCCTCTGCTGGGATAACACCTAGTTATTCCTCCTAGTAATAGGTTATTATTTATTTAATTACTAGTTGTATGCGTGCCAGTTAGAGATTTAATAGCGTTTTTCCATGACTAATTTTCTGCATTTTTGAACCATTGAAAAACCACTCGACGCCAGTACATATATTTAATTTGTAAAAATTATTAACTCCTCATATATTATTTCACTTAGGCTGGAAAACAGTTAGGGGTGGTTAGGTTAGACCTGGAGCCAGGGTCGAAACAGGCGTGGTATTTTAATTTTCAATTTTTCAACCTGACAGGCTCATAGTTCTCCTTTTTGGGTATTACGAAAATGCTCGTCTCTCAGCTCACACAGGTCGATTTAAGGTGTTAGGGGCATTTGAATCCATCAAAAAGTTCAAAATTTTGGGACGTTTCAAGAAAATATTCTCTTCTTCACGTTAAGATGCAATTTAGAATAATATGCCATTAAAAGAAAATAAATTCATAAATATTTCACATGCGTAAAGTATGCAGGTCCGAGTTTTAGTAACTGAGATATTTTAATCCATATTTTCAGTAAAACTGGTTATCAATTGGTTGTCAACAAGATTTTTTTTCCCTTTTCGCCTCTCTAATATGGCGTCGCGTTAAGGTACAATTTCGAATTACAGATCATTTAGGGTATACAAGCTCAACCATCCTGTGGCTCATACTACTTATTTAGGAGGATGGGAAATACTTTTTGGCAAAATAACACCCTAATGGGACATTTTAAACCAGTTAAACACATTAAAATATAATAATGTTGCAGGAACGGAACGTTTAGAACCATAAAGCCCAGTCAAATCAGCACAAACAAGGGAACTACCTTGCAAAAGGTAGGGTAATTAAAATTTCTCTTTTTTATATGCAGTGAATATAAAAAAATCTAAGTTTCCGCCCATGAAAGCCTTGTGGGTTCTCTCCATTGTTCCAAAAACCATTGAAATTTCCAACTTCTTTTGGTCTGCGCTAAATGTTTCCTTTTAAGGGCGATATACATAAAAATTTATCATGTTCAATCTTAAACTTAAAATTATCTAACATTTTTTGTACATGACAGTTTTTTCTAAACCTAACAGGAAATGCACTATCGAGCTTCCAAATCAGCAAGGTTTTCTAAAATGTTTTGTTTTAAACTAATAGTCTGTTTTTATATGTGACTCAGCTGCAATTTTTAAATTAAATTTTAATTCAACAACAACCCGACCTTTTGCAAGGTAACGTGTTTAAAAATTCTGTATCTATATTCTTGTACATATTATTTAATTAGTTTCAGTTTGGGGTTCGGAAAAAGTAATTAATTAGAGAACGTAAACGTAATAGCTTGAGAATTGTATGTATATATAAATAAAATTAATAATTATTTATTTATTAATGATTATTATATTTTTTTATCTTTAGATTTTTTTTTAAGCTTATTTATTGAAAAATATTACAATCCGTCTCAAAGGACATTTATAATAGTGTTCAGAGATCACATTCGCACTCTATGTACATTAAATAAAATAAATATCTTTATATTATTTTATTTTTTTATTGTAAATAGTTTTTTTAATTATTATTTTACTTTTGTTAATTTTATATTTTCTGTATATATAGTCTGAATATGTTCATATATCACTATAATCTATTGTCCACGTGACAGATTATTATAATTCTAAATAAAAAAAATTTTACCAAAAATTGTAGAGTGTATAGTTTATCAATTTTTTTTTTTATTGATGTTACAATTACATGTTACAATTTTGTCTTTGTGAAAAATATTGAGATGGATGTGTTGATAATATATATAATATATATAAAAGTTATTTTATTATAGTGGCATCTGTTTCGATAAAGTTGCCAGAAGAATACTATATGAGGTGAATGCTGACTGGACTGCTTAAGCTACTCAAACATTTCGTGCCTCGTGGAATAACGTAACCTATGATTGGAAGGAACGCCTCGATATATTACACATTTCCAAGGCTTCCCTCTACTCCAATTTTCTTGATGAGTAAAGTGCTTTAGTTTTTATGCGAGGGGGTCATCCCTCCTCTTCCACTTTCTCCCTCCAAGTAGCTGGAAAATTTTAATCCCTAGAGCGGTTCTTGCGTGCGGGTTCGCCTTCCCCCTTTCTACTTTATTAATCCAGGATACGCTATGATCGTCTATCCCAATTTAATTTTTTAACCTTCCTAATAGAAATTGGTTTCTAGCTAACTTCCATCCATCTAAAAAGAAATCCCGAGAAACCTTGGGAAGATTGTTCGGATTATACGCTCAGGCGAACCTGTTTGGAATAATTAGAAACTGTCATATTCGCCAATGACTAAACCTTATAAAATTACCTTCTGTTTTTTCCACATTACAGTTACCCTGCGTTGAGATACATGGTTAGTTTAAGTAACATAATACAGATACATTTAAATACTTTAAATAATTAGAACACAAAATAAATCTATATAACAAATTATATTAGTAAAAGAGAAGTAATTAAATATTATATAGAAATAAATGATACAAAACCATTATCCTTCCTACGGTTCTTGCGAAACGTGGCCGCTTACATTAAGGTATGAGCAGCGTCTAAATGTTTTTGAAAGTAAAGTATTGCGCAGAATATTCGAACCGAAAAAGTACGAGTCAACCGGAGAATTTAGGCGGTTACGTAACAATGAATTGCGTGAACTGTATTCGGTTAATATAATTGAGCTGATTAAGTTGAAGCGAATAAAATGGTCATGTAAAATCGCTGGGCTTAGTAACGAAAGGACTAACAAAGTAATATGCGCTGTACCGATTGGCAAGCGTCCGAGGGGTAGACTAAAGCGAAGGTGGGTAGATTGCGTTAAGGCCGGTCCATGTTTTGTCTGCGCAGTCTTAAGACGGAATGAAAACGTTGTAATTTTTAGAGCGTCCACACGGCACAGACATATCTGCATATTTTGCTCAGTTTTGTGGGAGATCATCATGGAGGAGGTACTACTCTGGTCGATGTTCGCGATGTGTATTGTTAAAAAAAAAAGATTGGAACATCTCAGAAGTACCCGGCGTTCAAAGTGGTCGCGGAAGTCGCTTTCAAAAAAGGCAGGCAGCACTTTTCTCATATCAAATTATTATGTGATGAACCTATTGATTGGCGGAATTACTTGCGAATCGACATCGACACATATATCATTTTTTGGAATTAGTGACACCAAATGCACGGGAAACTTTCATATACAGAGCAATAAAACCGGTTAAAAACTTCCTAGAACATTGCCGAAGGTCAGCCATTGTCGCCTGACGAATTGAAACTGAGTAACAAAATGAATCGGAAAACGGTGCTACCGTCCAGACAAGGACTTCTCTGCGCAGTTCAAGGAAATCTATGGTCTCTGGCTCAGTTTTACTAAAACTGAACTGTCTTCGAAATGGATTCAAAATTGTACAGTTTTCCAGTCCACACGCAACGTTTTGAACTGCGCAGACAAAACGTTGTGCAAAACGGAGCCTTTAAGGCTGATTTGGCGGGGTTTGGTTCAGACGGAGCCCGGTGGTTGGAAGAATGTGGAGTATCGGCATCGAACCTTCGGATTCAGTAAGCCTTATTATTATTATTATTACAAATAACTGAAATAATAATAGTGATAAGTTAGGAATTGGATAATGATAGGTTGAATAGAACAGAAATGTGATATGGCAGAATAAATAAATGGATAAAGATTTAGGATTGAAATTAAGTGTTTGAGACAATGTTTACAATGAATAATATAATTCAGTGAAACAATTGATGTAGGTATTGTCATTAAGGAATGATCAGGCAACAGAGTTATTATCAAGTTCAGAGAAATCTATTCGCTCCACAAAGGCATTAAATTCTGAGAAATATTTTTCAATCAGATCCTTCTTGGAAGGCGGCCATTGGCCACCGTTCACCATGACTGCAGAGACCAATTTGTATCTGTATTTATCCAGTCTAATACAGTCATACAGATGGTCGTATGTTAGCTAACTGTTGCCGTCACATTTGCAAATTTTATTGTCAGTTGACTTAAATTTGAATAAGTACCTTTTGGCTGCTCCGTGTCCTTTCAAAAATTGTGTTAGTTTGTAGGATATTGGTTTAAGTTTGCCTCTTTCTCCTAAATAGTCGTAAGTATGTCTAACTTTTGTTGATGACGTCCAGCATTTTTTTAATCGAATCAATAAACATCAGAGATAGATTTTTCATTTATAGATTTAGATAGTTTTTATTTATAAATCAGGCGTGATTTTTAACTTAAAAATCAAATATAATAAGTATTATATGGTTTATGGAAAAATTAATTATCTATTTAAAACCCTGTTTAGTAGCAGACATTGCTGTTGTAAGTGGGAGACTATTACTGACACACTACTTGTATCATTAGATTGCAACCGGAATTGGCTGTTATGTTGTTAAGTTTAATTTATATCTTTGTTTGCGGAGGCATTTACAGAAAACGGAATTAAACAATTTTCTTTTAATCTTACTTTCACCCAACTAACTTCTTTACCTTTTTTACAAAAAGTAAAAAAAAAAATAAAATAAAAAATCCAAATTTGTGTTTGGATCGAGTGGTTTCACCACATCTCTCCAAATTTAAATAGTTAACGGAAAATTCTTTAATCAGGTTGGATTTCTGGTTAGACTAAACCGCAATACCGGAGGATTATGCGGCATATGTATATCTTTTCCCTTATTCTTCAGCCGTTTCCATCAAATTTAAATATCTGTACTCCTCTGGTAAAAGACACCAGGATCATTCCATATCAAATCAACCAGGACCTGATCCATTGGGTCTTGGATTTTAATTTTTTTTTATTGGTTATTTGTTGGATTAAAATATTTTTTTAAGACCGCCGAAATCTTTAGTTTTGAATTGAAAAAAAAAAATGTTTTAATTTTTATTAAACAAATATATGTTATTCTAGCATATGGTGGCTAAAGGTGTGCCGAATTTTAAAGTGGAGAAACAATGGATTCTTTAGATGCAAAATGTTGATCTACAATAGGTTCACTAAAAACGCTGTTGAGGTCCGGCAATGTTAAAATATACATATTTTTAAATTTAAATTTGCATATATATATATATATATATATATATATATATATATATATATATATATATATATATTTATTTAGGTGTTGCTTACGTGTAAGTTTATTCAAAGTAAGCTTCAGCTTTCTAGGTTCTAGCTTTAAATAGTTCTTGAGAAATAGCCCCAAAACTGTTTAAAAACTCGCTGTTTATCGAGGTTTTTCTTCATATTAATGAAGTCAAATTTTGTTGTCAGTTAACTTATATCTGAATAAGTACCTTTTGGCTGCTCCGTGTCCTTTTAAAAATTGTGTTGGTTTGCAGGATATTTTTTAAAGTTTGCCTTTTTCTCCTAAATAGTCGTAAGTGTTTCTAACTTTTGTTGATGACGTCCAGGTTTGGTCCCAAGCTTGTCTTGTTGCTGTTCTTAGGAAATAAAAAATAACCTTGTTCTTGGAACAAAGCCGTTGGCAGTATAGACAACTAACTATAAATTATTCTGTATTCTTAGAGGAATACTTTGAAACATTAAATCATATACAAATCATAATTATTTTCTTTAATGCCTGATATTTTTATTTAATAATAGATTTTTTTATAGTTCTAGAATTGACATCTCTAAGAATCTAGATACGGTATGTAATTTTCAGGCTGATGCAAAAGAGCTAAACAGCACATATGCCAGTATAATTACAAAATTGAACTTTTAATTACTCAAACGTTTTAATAATAACTCTTAAAGAGTAAACAATACAAACAAAAATATTACAATGGAACAAATTTTATTATTCCCATTTTTCGAGGAGCATGTCAGGTATTGGTACATATCCCGCTTTTACCCTAGTTTTTTCAGTTGAAAATTATTATTTTTAAAAATCATGCCAGAAGTACTAGTAATTGAAAATTGATGGGGAATATTTCTTACTTACTTATATTTCTTACTTTGGGAAAAAATAAGGTGCGTTGAACCGTATCACACGACTTTCGTTCACCACTCTCTTCTTAGCGGAAAAAAAGTATTTTCAGACAGGAAGTGAAAGTAAAATTATAGACGCTATATTTATTTATATTTCATTGTGGGTATTTTTATTTGTATAAGTACCCTTATGTATCCAAATTTTACTATTTATATCACTGTAATCTATACTATTAAATAATACCAACAATAGCATTTATAAAAACCACATATTTATATTCATATAATATTGTCGAAGTCCGTATGCATATAAGCTCATGTTACTTATGAAAGCGAGTTCTAATCTTTCGGGCGAGCTCGGGTGCGCTCGTATTCCTTTTCCCCCTCAATTACAACTATTCTCCGTTTCGATCTGTTATTTCTACTCGAGTTAATTATTAAATTCTTTCATATTTTTGTATTTAACTATTTTTTTATATTATAGATGAATGTGAAATGGTCAATTGTTTCAAATAAAAAAAATAAAGGTACTTTAAAGGAAGTTAATATTGAAAATTAGCCATTTAAGCCTTGTTAGAGAACATCAATAAAAAATAAAACTATATCTTATTTAAAACTGCTTAATTTTACAGTAATGTAATGAATTTAATCAAAATCATTAGAGCATTTTTTGAGATAATCGTAAAATTATGTTTAGTTTATTATAATAAAGTGCCATTTCTGGTTAGCCGATTTTTACAAAAATGTTGCTGTAGTATCCCTAGCATATACAAATCTTGAATATGCAATTTCACTTCCGTACGACTTTTTGCTTTTGAGCTAGACTGTTAACACACCACACACACAGACCATTTTGCGGGACTTAGTTATTTGGACTCAGGGGACCGGGTTATTGGACTCAAAACGTGTATTTCCGTTGAAAACTCAAATTCGGAAATTTTCACGATCGCAATACTTCCCTTTACTATATATTTCATATATAGGTAAGTGGAAGTAAAAACACAGCCTTATTTTATATTAAAATAGTTTTTTTTTTTTTAATTTTAAAAGTTAAAATTTTCAAACAAATTTCATCCTTATTGAGGTGGCACAGAAGGATTAACTTGACTGAAAAAGAATTTGTCACATTTTTTTACTGGTTCGTAAAATTTTGACATTTCTTTCAGTAATGAAATTCTTTGTTTTTTAATGAGGACAGCAGGAAAGAGACTTTATTAAAAGTTTAAGAAGTGATTTAGGCCTCAGCAGTCACTCCTATCATCCAAATTTTCGGGGATTTGGTACAATTTTAAAATCTTTGGTAATGTACTTGTATATACCTAGTCTTTCATATCTACTCCCGTCCAATCAGAATAACAAGCTTTTCAGTCACTTCTTATAATTATTCATTACTTTTGTTGTTTTTATCCCCACGTGAAGTCATGATGCTATCATATTTGCCATTTTGAAAAGATTGTAGTCTTTCTTCCTGTCGATAATTTTGAATGTCCATCAAAAGTAAGTCTTAGATAAATAATATTTTTAAAAAGTTTATTTTTGCTGTTATTATTTTTGAACTAAAATAGTAGTATCTTAATTATGGAAGTTAGCGCTAATTAATTACTAAAATATAAGTATGAATGATGAAAATAATATAAATTAAAAAAATAAATTAGTTTTTATATTTTCCTAAATATAATTTAAATTTTACTTAAGAGTTTAGTGTTGACGAAAACTAAATTTCTCAGACGGACACGGTACGTTACCTCGGACTAATATTCGACTGAAGAATGACCTGGAGCGCGTGAAACGAAAAATTCTAAACAAGCCACTGAAAATACTTATACTCTCTTTTTTCCAAATCATAATTGAAAACCAGACAAAAACTAAATAAATAAACATACCTATGTAAATTCATAATGAAACGCTCCTCACATATATACGGTTCAGCAAAAAAGACTAACAAAAAACCCACAATATTTTCAGTCCAAAATTTTTTCAACTGATAACATCAGCACCCTGGTACGTGAACAACAAAACATTCCGACTTAAGACAACCAACTATCGACTAACACATGCTTACTCATTACTCTCGATTTTATTTTCCATGACCACGGTTGACATGGCCATGAGGAGGCCACTGTAAGAAGCTGGATGAGATCCTTTCCTGATTTAAGAAAGCAGAGACAAGGAAGAGATACCTCTGGGTGCTATCCTTCTTCATACCTGTAATGGCGTTATGATCTATAATTCTATGAAATCTGCTGATTGTCACTTTCATGACCGGTGCAGATGAAGGTCTAAAGAGAAAAGAAAAACAATTATGAGGTATTAGAGTAAAGTAAAACTAATATTTAGTTGAAATTAAAGACGATAAAAATCTTATCTTAATCTTCTTTTATTTCTCCCCTCCATTGCCACACACGGATTTTTTTCCGTGCCGAGGGAGAGGGCGGGGGAATTATGCCGAGTTAAAATTCCCACCGAGATATGAACTCCTAATTATTTTTCCACTTCTAACTTAGGATATGAGGTTTCCGGGCAACGCGCAGTGCTGTCTGTGCCCGCGCGTTACCCCGCTCGACCATCCCGCTCCCATTTATCTTAATCTACACACTTGATCCACAACTATCTTTAATCATTTATTGTTTCCGAGAAGAAAAAAAAAAAACCTGCACCACTACAACCTATGAAAGGTCTTGGTTTCAGTACTATCTTGTACTATTTCAGTACTACTTTTTCTTGATCTACGGTTGTGCAAGGAGGTGATTTGACCGAGATCACGCTCAATAGCCAGGTTTTCCCCCTTAATTAATTATTTTAATTAAGGGTACCCAATTTTATTGAATCAGGGTGTGTGCTCCAGGAGGGTCTACCTACCCAGGATCGCCCCATGGCCAATGATATAGAATAAATAATTTTTCTGCCATGAGCCGGGATTCAAACCTGGGACCTTTAGCATTGGAAGCTCAGTGCCCTACCACTGTGCTCCTCCACTCCCAATATTTAATATAAATATAATATCAGCAAATTGTAAAGATAACAAATTTGCAATTTCATTGGATTCCTTTTCAAGGAACTTCTGTTTAAAAAAATATATAATATACCAACATCCAAGGTAAAATCAAACTCCATCTATGTGATGTGACCAACAAGATATATATTGAACAAAACATCAAGTATACAATGGACAAACTTTTTTCTTATTGCTGCTTAAGAGAATCAAAGGAGCACTTAATGGGATTGGGGAGGGAGGAGAAGGTAGGAGGAAATATGATAAAGGACTGGGAACAAGAGAGTATTGACAGGGCAAAGTAAGGGGCTTTGCAGCAACTGTATCAGCCCCCTCCCCCTCCGGTATTTAGAATATCATAGCTTCATGAGTGGATAGCCGTCTATTCCAGGAATCCATTTTCCCATTCGTCAAATCGTTTAGTAAATGTTACTGGCAGCTGGAGATACCATTTTGTGACTTTATTGCGAAAAGTCATTAAGTAATATTTCATTAAATTTATTCCAGTTATTCGATTACTTTTTTATCCGTGAAATTGATACACTATGCACTTAGTGAAACTTTTTTATTTTTTTTATTTATTTATTTTTTTTTATGAAATTAAAACTTTGTAAATATGATGAAAAATCTCTAACATTAGGTTTGAATCGATAGTTGTGCTTTTAATCGGTAGTTAACCCATAAGTAAATTGTGATCTTGCATGAATTTCTGATTTGTATCCGTCGATGAAAATTAGGTCATATTATAATTTAAAAAAATATATAATTAAAAGAATATAAAATGCGATCAAAATTTTTATCTGGATTTTTTTTTATTCCTAAATATCAAATCTTGATTATTATTTTTCAACAAAGTTTTTATAATTAAAAATGATAATATTTTAATTATACTTTTTTAAATAAGAATTTATATTTTTTTGTATAATTTCAATGATAGGGCGAAAAATTGCTCGTTTATTACGTCAGGATATTTTTTGAGTCTGGATTAGTAGGCAGAGAATATTATTATTTGTCTACTATTAGCAACTGAACATCTTTGTTTCCTAAATCCACTAGAAATTATAGCTTGTGCATATATATATATATATATATATATATAAACTTTAAGCTTATTTATTGAAAAATATTACAATCTGTCTCAAGGACATTTATAATAGTGTTCACAGATCACATTCACACCCTATGTACAGTAAATAAAATAAATTATACAGAAAAATAATATGTATACAATAAATAAGAATAAAATAACCTAAAAATAAATAAATAAAAAGAACACATACACACCTATATACAATATATATATATATATATATAAACTGAAGTCTCTTAAGAACGGAAAAGTAGTGTAACTAATAAGGGAACCTAAGTCGCTTAAGATTAGTACCTCACTGCTGAAAACGCCGTTGTAACAAGTAACGCGTGCATAATTTAAGGGATTTTAGAAATATAATATTAAAAAATTTAAATTAAAATAACGTATGAATACATATTAATATATTAGTTTGTGTGTAAAAGGTTATTTTTATTTTCTGATCAACATTTTTTTTTATTATCACAATTTAATCATTATTATTTATGTAGTGATCATTATTTTTAATCGAATGAATAAACATCAGAGATAGATTTTTCATTTATAGAATTAGATAGTTTTTTATTTATATATCAGGCGTGATTTTTAACTTAAAAATCAAATATGATAAGTATTATATGATTTGGGGGAAAAATTATTATCGATTTAAAACCCTATTTAGTAGCAGACATTGCTGTTGTAAGTGGGAGACTATTACTGACACACTACTTGTATCATTAGATTGCAACCGGAATTGGCTATTATGTTGTTAAGTTAAATTTATATCTTTGTTTGCGGAGGCATTTACAGAAAACGGAATTAAACAATTTTCTTTTAATCTTACTTTCACCCAACTAACTTCTTTACCTTTGTTACAAAAAGTAAAAAATAAATAAAATAAAATGAAAAATCCAAATTTGTGTTTGGTTCGAGTGGTTTCACCACATCTCTCCAAATTTAAATAGTTAACGGAAAATTCTTTAATCAGGTTGGATTTCTGGTTAGACTAAACCGCAATACCGGAGGGTTATGCGGCATATGTATATCTTTTCCCTTATTCTTCAGCCGTTTCCATCAAATTTAAATATCTGTACTCCTCTGGTAAAAGACACCAGGATCATTCCATATAAAATCAACCAGGACCTGATCCATTGGGTGTTGGATTTTAATTTTTTTTTATTTGTTATTTGTTGGATTAAAATGTTTTTTTAAGACCGCCGAAATCTTTAGTTTTGAATTAAAAAAAAAGTTTTAATTTTTATTAAAAAAATATTTTATTCTAGCATATGGTGGCTAAAGGTGTGCCGAATTTTAAAGTGGAGAAACAATGGGTTCATTAGATGCAAAATGTTGATCTACAATAGGTTCACTAAAAACGCTGTTGAGGTCCGGCAATGTTAAAATATACATATTTTTAAATTTAAATTTATGCATATATATATATATATATATTTATTTATTTATTTAGGTGTTGCTTACGTGTAAGTTTATTCAAAGTAAGCTTCAGCTTTCTAGGTTCTAGCTTTAAATAGCTCTTGAGAAATAGTCCCAAAACTGTTAAAAAACTCCCTGTTTATCGAGGTTTTTCTTCATATTAATGAAGTCAGCAAATAAATCAAAACATTATCAAAATCCATGACCTAATGGGTGAGAGATATGTTCATTAGATATGTAATGACCCACCATATTCATTTTTTAAATAAATAATTTAGTAACTAAGAAACAAAATTTAATAGCTCAAAGTTAAGGAACATTGGATCTCTGGAACAAATACAAAAATGGACTTGTTCTTTCCTCTGCTGTGCAGAATTATAGGTAATTGTATTATAATTAATAGGTATTAATATGTTAGAATAATCCTGATTAATATTTACCTTTATTGAGTAGTATTTAATTTTTTTAATTTAAGAGTATACTTATCCTAATTAAAAAGGGGTTCTATATTATGTATAGATGGTTTGTGTTTTTATAAATAGGTAGGAGTAGGGAAAAGATTAAATTTTCTTAAAGGATTTTTGAATAATTATTGTATTGTAGTAATGAAACATTATAAAATTTTGTAAAAAAGAACCGTTTTTTTTATACAGTGTAGTATTACTATATATGACATGTTTTCGGTCAATAAGACAGTTATTTGTTTTTTTATAATTTTATCAATGATATCTTTTTTCAAACTTATTTTAGTTTATTGGATACCTAATTTATACATGTTAAGGGATAAATATTAATTTAAATTAACCTTTCAAACGTAAATTAATTTGTATGAATACCTAAGTTTAAAAACGCTAGTTTGGCGAGTCAGATGACAATATCACTTTTATGTAAATAAGTATTTCTTGTATTATGTTTCAATTTTCTTATTTTGTTCCATCAGTGACAAATATCAGAAATTTTTATTTTTTTCTGTTGTTTTTAATAAAGTTTACAGCATTTTTTAAAATATTATGATTATATAGTTGTGTTGATTTATATATTTTCCTAATAAATCTAATTCATTTTCAGTTATTTATTTATTTTTAAACGCCGATGTCATTCTCTTGCGACAGTGGTTTCTTTACTTTTTTGTTAATTAACCTCAGTTGTGTTGTATAGTTGAAATACACGTCCCTTGAGCCATCGTAAAAAATTTCACCGGGGGTAATTTAGGATTTGTGGCAAAATTGAGTTGGCTGCACTGCCAGAACACTTTCCAGCTCATTTTGGTGACTCAGATCCTCTCCGTTTTCTGATAATATTGATAAGAGTGAATTAGAGTTAGGAAAGTAATTTTTCTTTACTTGATAGAATGATTTTTAATAAAAAAAGTACGTTAACATAATCAAAATTATTAGTCGATTGATGCATAGTAGTATCTGTACCTTCTTTTGAATTCAAATTCTAAGCGAAATACTTTACGACGTTGCTAAAGAAAAGAAAGATATATCATTGTTCCTTGGGCCACTGTTTTATAATGTACTTTGAGCCGGTCCAAAGTACATTAATATAATTTCAAAATTTGTCACTTGTGATAATAAATCCTTGATTCATGTTTTTTACTGAAGAGGTTTATAAAAGATTGTTTACTGACTGCAAGCGTAATATATTGTGGGATTTCAACTGATGCCATGAAAAAGTTAGCTTACCACTGTAGATATGTGATACTTATTATTAAATAATAATCATGATTCCTATTGCAATAAATATTGCCCAAGATATAATTCTAGTCCAAAGGTCTTTTATTATTTTTATAAATGATTTTTTTTTCATAGTCAAAATCTGGCGATAAAATAATGTAGAAATTAACATCGTATCTTCAAACCATTTTTTAAAATTTATTTATGTATTAGAACAATCTGTCACTTGGACACTAGTTATAGTGAGGTAGGATAACATTCACACTATATTTTTAAAAAAAATAGAAGCAAAATAGCGATAAATAATAATAAAAAAATATACAATAAATAAAATAAAATAATTTAGAAATAATAAAATTAAAACGAAGAAAAAAACACATGCATATCTATATACACTATTTACAATCAAGCGAGGGATCTCCGAAGCAGGCTTGTCCCTCCAACTATGGAGGGAAAAGCTGGACTCCAGGAGAACCCTGTGCTACTTCTTTTTCTACATCACTGCTACTAAAGTCCGCAGAGATTGTTCGGGAGCACTTTAGCTACATACACTCATATCTTGAGTGGAGAATCTGGCTATTACCAGAACTCCAATATATACAATCTACAAAAGATCGCGGGGCCACTGCCGTTTCAACCTTCTTGGAGGATTATAGGGATGGGTTGTGCTTGATAGGGTTGTGCAAGAGGATTTTGGTGATACATAAGCAAACCATGACAAATAAAATTCTATTTTGAACTTTTAAAAATCAATGATATTTTAGAAATTAGGAGCATTGAAGGAAATTTGCCCAAGGTACACGTACTTCCCTTATAGTTTCTGTTACTATTAAATGAACGTTTAGATAATCTTTATAAATATACGGATATCATATGCGATCAAAAATCGATTTATATTCTAACCGTAAAAGAAATGTATATTAGATTTGTACTTAATTTTAAGATTCGAATGCAAACCCTGTCTTGCGACAGGCAGATGTTCGTTGCTGACATGATAAAACTGCTTCTTTTGTGTCTTTGATATTAAAGAAAACAGCATTCACGTCGAGCTATCTATCTACTCTTTTTATATGAGGACGGTGAAGTATTATTTCTTTGATCTTTTCAGTCACATTCCTTTTATATGGGGAGGAACGGGTCTATTGAAAACCCAGGGATGGTTATAAAAAATGTTTCTATCTGCAGATAGATGGCAGCTATCTATAGATAACTTGTTATTTTTGAAAAATAGAATAAAATAAGGAAAATGTACCAAATTATAATGCGTATGAACTGTGTGTGTTCAATGAAGAAATTAATGCAAATTTATGGTTTTAAAATAAAACTAATGAATGATATTAAACTATCTTTATTATTCAAAATAGGCTCCATTAATGTATCTGTAAAATTTAAATTTTCTATTCCTCTGAATAGAACGTTGAATCTTTATTATTAACTTCTTCTTCTTCTTCCACGGCACTACAACTCATGAAGAGTCTTGGCCTCCTCAAGACGTGTCCTCCAGGTGTCTCTATCCTGCGCGGCTGCTTTCCAGTTATGTACACCAAGTAGTGCATGTAACTGGAAGCCCTTGCCACACAATCCTGCCATCGCAGCCGTGGTCTTCCTACTTTCCTAGAGCCTTTTTAGTTTTTTTTTTTTGGGATTTCATCATTTTGCATCCTCGCCACATGCCCTGCTCATCGCAGTCTTGCAAGCTTTACGGTTCTTATGATATCCGGCTCATTGAATAGATTGTAAAGCTCTGTGTTATGTCTAATCCTCCAATTCTGTTCCTTTCGCACAGGACCATAGATTCTGCGGAACACCTTTCGCTCAAATAACGCTAGGGCTCGCTCGTCTCCTTGCATCATGGTGCAGGCTTACATCAGTACCGGACGAATGAACGTTTTATAAAGCTTTATCTTTGTGCTGCGAGAGATGAGTTTAGTTTTGAAATGATTACTTAGTCAAAAATAGCACTTGTTTGCCGCTACTGATCTCTAGGTTCCTCATTATTATCTATTAGTAGAAAAAGGCCTTTTTAGTCTTGATAAAATGTAACTTTATTTTAAATTTATCCAAATTTTCCTCTCTTCTTCAGGGATAATGTGATTTTACATGTAATTCAAATTCTCATTCGCTTTACAGCAGTGCACCCACTTGAACACTTAGTCAAAGAATAAAACTATCCCAAACTTAATAGTCTCTTTCCCAAGATCATCTTTTAGTATTAACTATGTATTTTCTAACAGATTAGATCAATAAAACTTTAACCTTTTAAAAGTTTTCCAGATGTTTATAAAAATGGTATTCGGTAAGTGATAGTTCATGTTGGGCAGGCGGATTTTGTTTCTGTTTCGGCAAATAAAATTTTTTGTTGGTATTTTTTTATTTCATTTACGTTCTAGGATATGGAAAAGCTGGGTATCTCCTTAAGGACGACGGGCGTTAGATACATTAATAGTCCTCAAAGGCTCTTATATGAAGCACAGGCGGATTTACAGGGGGGAGGGCTTTCGGGTTGAAGCACCCTCAAAAAATGGTGTAAAAAATTATGGTTTTATGGTAAAAAATTACCTCATTAAGTATTATTGTTCGTGTAATTACATTTAATAGAAGTTCAAAAATCACTTTTTTTTTTTTTCTTCTTCCCTACCTCGCCTTTTAGGCTATACGGGATTTTCCTGGGCCGGAGGGTTAGGACGGGGAATTTGAAATCCCCTCCGGCACCGGGATACGAACTCATACTTTTTAATCTTCTCAAATCTCTTATCCGGTTGCCAGGCAACTCGCGGTACAGTGCACACGCTTTAGCCCATTCGGCCACCCCGCCCCCGCACCATTTCATATATGTAGCTAGTATCTTTTTTTTTTTTTTCCAAATTAGTTATCGTTACTTGTAAATAAAAAAAATAACATTGGGGCTGAAGTCCTTCCCCCTTCAAAATGAAATCCTTGATTCGCTGGTGATATCAGGTACAGCACATTGTTCAAGCTACTTTTCCGTTCACGTCTTTACTTATTTAATAATCTTTTCACTGAGTTGTTTTTCCCTACGATTTATGTTTGGATATTATAATAGATATTTACTGTTAGTAAATATTATTTTGTTGAAATCCGCATTATTTTCATTTTATGGAACCGGTATGTCGTGATTTATATAGGATATGTGAAACCTATGTAGCTTGTTTTACAAACTGTACTTGTAATTATGTTTTATAAATTATGATGTATCTTTACAAATTTTATTTTGACGAACGTTTATGAAGGTATGCACTATTTTTTATATTACTTTTTTATTACAAGTTTATGAACGATTACACTATTCATGATGGTGGAATAGAATAGAATAGAAAAATAACTTTATTCTGGAACACAGTCTTATATAGCCTTGAGAATAAAAAAATAGAACAAAATTAAAATATTACATCTGGCCAAAATAAAATCAATCGAAAAAAAGAAATAATGTAAAAAAAAATATAAGGTAAAAATTCTATATACAAAACAAACTAAACTATATACAAAACCATTAATACTATGACAAGACACTTAAAGCTCTTTGCACTTATAGACCAGTATACACTTTTAAGAAAATAATAAAGAATTAAAAAATAAAAATGTATCAAATTCTCTATTGAAATCAGCTCGAATGGTTAGCAACTATCTGACTGTTTTTGGGATAGGAATTGGAATAGGAGGGTTTTGAATGTGGATATGGATGGGGAATGTCGAATTTTGATAGGGAGGGAATTCCAGAAATTGACACAGCGACTAATAAAGGAATTTTGGAATGAGGCAGATCTGTGAGAAGGCATGTAAAGGTTAGAAGGTCGAGATCTTGTGGACAGGGAATGGACTGAGGATTTGAACTGGAGAAGGTTGTAGGCGTAAGAAGGACGATGGTTGTTGATGATTTGGTAGAGGAACCTACCTAGGAAATATTGTCTTCGGAAGGAGGGGAAAAGCAACTTTAACTCACAAATCTTACGCAGCTGTTCATTAGTCTTTTCAGTCTATCACGGAGCTCCACAGAGAGGCCATCATAAACCACACAGCTATAGTCAAAGTGGAGAAAAATGAGAGAGGAAACTAGGAGTCTACGCGTATGTTGAGGTAGGAGATGGCGGAAGCGATGGAATAGTTTGAGGGTGGAAATTGTCCGCCGAGAGATATGAGAAATATGGTGATTCCAAAAGAGGTTTTGATCAATGAAAAATCCTAAATTCTTAACAGAGGAGTAGAAGGAGATTGGCTGATCATTAAGGTGAAGGATGGGAAAGTCTGTCTAGGATCTAAGGAGGGGCTTGGAACCAATGACGATGGCCTGAGTTTTGGCAGCATTTAACCTTAATCCATTTACATTTGCCCAGGCACTGATTCGATCTAGGTCTTCTTGGATCTTGGCAAATGCCCCCAGTAACTCAGGAGGAAATACTAACTCTGGTATAGATACTTATGTATTTTATTTAAAATAATGTATGTTTGTAAATTGTTCAATATTTATTTGTGTTATGTTTACTGTTGTGATATTTAATGCGCTGGACGGCATATTACTTTAAATATAATAACTTTAATATATATTTGTTTTATGGGTCTTGAATTTCGATGTTAAAGATTTATTGTTAACATGTTGAAGATAAGCCAAAGATAATGAGCCTAATAAAATTAAAATCTAAGTTTGGATTCAACTCTTCATATATACAAAGAGTTGTATGAACTATTAAATAAATTGATATTATGGAATTTAGATGTGTTGCTTTTCTTAGGATGAGGAAAGTCGTATTGAATAAACTGAAGCCAACTATCTTTTGAAACCGGTGTACTTTTATAAATAAGAAAATAAACTCTTCGTAAATAGCTCAAAGTTTTAGTCTTAGTTTTTCAGTTTTCTGTTAGCTTAAAATATTTCTTGAACCAATGTGTACCTTAAGCGTTCATTCATAAAAATAGATCAAACGAAAAAAAAGTCGTGTATACCTGTCATTACAGAAGAAACCTAATGAAATTGAATAAAAATTCTTCTCTAGCTCAAGA
The DNA here is from genome assembly GCA_928085145.1 of Nezara viridula. Taxonomy (NCBI): domain Eukaryota; kingdom Metazoa; phylum Arthropoda; class Insecta; order Hemiptera; family Pentatomidae; genus Nezara; species Nezara viridula. Next base: position 45,545,241 of record OV725081.1, read on the forward strand.
ATAATATTCTTTAATAGTTGTTATTGTGACCTAGTTGTACTTAGTGACAACTGGTAATGGCGAGTAAACAAGATGGGTTTGTTAATTGGGTACCCTTTAATGTTATTTATTTGTTGAATTGAGGCTCGTTAAGTGCACGTTTTTGTTGTTTATTTTCAAGACCTTGTTAGTGTTCTTCTTTCGCCATGAAGGAGGGACTTATTATCGTTGAAGATCCGTTCTCATTAGAACGATAACGTAGTTTTTGATATAACACTATAAAACCTACGGTCTTTTTTCACACATCGAGATTTCCTGTTTTATTTATTTATTTTCTCTATTATCACATTGGACTTATTTCGCTATTATTGGGGAGAGGGGATAGCTCTAATTTCAATAAACCTCACCCTTCGCTTAGAATTATTTCTCCATCTAACAAGATTTCACTTTTAGTTTCTTATTCCTCTCTAATGCTGGACGTTACTACTGTATTTCTTTTTAATTTCATCTCGCTCTTTCTAGTTTTGTTTGATTTTAGATGTATTGATTTATTATAATCAACTTGAAACATTTTTATCAACAAAAAATAAAAATTTATATCTTACATGTCTAGCTACTTAGAGTCTAAAGAATCAAATAAAAAACAAAATACGTTCTTCTGTCGGCCGCGACCATACCATTTATATTTGGCGCCCAAACCATCGGATATTCAAGGATCCTTGAAAGTCGGCCACCAAGCATCTTGTTTCAAAATTTATCTGTAAATAAATCAAAATACATACCTGAAGAGGTGTGTTTGGCTCTTGGGGTGCTCTCTCGTGAGGAGGATAGAGCTGGGCAAGGCACATGACCGCCTCGTTGCAGAACTTGAGACCCATCACCTCCTCATCCTCCCTGCCATAGCGGAACGTCAGTGTTACCTGACCGAATATCTGCAACAAATCAAGGTCATCAACATTACTCGTAAATTTGAAAATAATTAATAAATCTCTAGATAGATAGGTAAAAACCAACTTAATTCTTGGACATGTTGTCTTAAGAATTATTAAAAATAAACATAAAAAAAAATATTGATAAAAATTGAAAATATATACGGTATCTTTAGTAAATATACATAGGCCGAATTTCAGGATTAGGTTGCACACAGAAATATATATAAAACAAAACTCATGTGTTCTTAATGTATATATATATATATATATACATATATGGGGCTGGGATAGCCGTGCGAGGTTAGCACTTGCATGGGTGACCGTCTACCAGGGAAAGCCACGCTGCCCGAGATCCTTTCCCCGAGTATGTGAGAACTGTCTCCCAACTGGAGGCAACCCACACCGACCGGGCGTAGGAGTAATGGCCCTTTCCCCCTTGTACTTCTTAAATCAGGAATCGGTGTGTGATCTAGGAGACCGTGTCTCGCGGTCTAAGATCTTCATGGTCTGTAGCGCCAACCGAAAAAAAAAAATATATATATATATATATATATATATATATATATTTATATAAATTATTATTTATTCTTTAATGCGACTTAAAGAATGACCATCGATGGCCACTATATGCTATTTATTTTTACTTGGTGATCATCTATTAGAGGAATTTATTTAATATTTACTGTTTTTTTCCTATCTTGTTTATCTTGTTTTATTTTTTTTTAGATTACTTGTTTATTGATAAATATTACAATCTGTCTCAATTAAGGACACTTACAATAGAGTTCAGAGAGCGCAGTATTCTTATTATTACTTTCTTAGCTGAGCAGGGGTTATTATATGTTTCATTCTTATTTGCATGTTATATAGTTAAAATATTTTTTATATAGTTTCTTTAATTTTTTTTTTTTTAGTATATTTTCTTATTTAAATACTTCTGGCCAGATGTATTTCTTTTGTTCTGTAACTTTCTGTTATTCTTAGGAACTCCCGTCCCTATTTATATATAAAAATAGAAAATTAATTTTATTTTGCCGTGAATAATGCAAATAGGTTAACTAAAAGTTTGCAAAATATAAGTTTTAGCTTTGAATCAATTATGTAATTATAAAAATGGCTGCGATTTAAGATGAATGAAATTTGGACAGGTCATGGCGCGATGCAACAAGTGGTTCGTTCGTAGACATAGCTTGATAGTGTCACTTTTATTCCAGCCTCTCTTGGACAAATTTACAGCAAGCCTTTTAAAGTATGAGTCTTTTATTTTCAATGTAAATTCTTATCAATATTGACTAATTTTCAGGAAGCACCAACATTATTATTTGCCATTGCTATTGTGATTGTGATTTAAAAAATAAGATTTAAATAAAAATAAATTAAGGTTTTTTTTCAGTGTAGGACTTCAGTGGAAGGCTTTATTCCAACAAAAAAAAAAAAGAAGAAAAAAGAATCCTTTATTTGTATCACACATTTCAGAAAATCATTGATGAACGTAAATAGGGTAGCTATTAGGAAATAAGATTCGTTATGCATATTTAGATAAGATATCGATTCTTACTCCGATTTTCAAAAAAAATCTATTTGGCTTCATTTTGGAAATAAACAACTCCATGGGTTAGTTATTAAAATTTATTTAATTACCTATTTTTTATATTTACAATACAAGTCATATAACATTTATAGAATAAATTAAATGACTAAAAACCCTTTTTTGGCACTATGTCTACTAGAAGTAAGACCATTTTTTAATTTATAATGGAATAAACAATTTGCAGACCACCCATAGATCCGTAGCCAATTTTTTTTAGAGCGATCTGGCCCATATCAGTGCCATTCGCACCGATTGGCTCGAGTTCAAGGGCAATGATAAATCTGTCTATATCCATGGATTATGGCCGCTCAGAGTTAGGAGACGCACGAGAAACAGTCTGTACATGGTAAACGGGGTAAGGTCTCATCAATCCCCCGGTAGATGTAAATTTTAGGCCGCCATATTAGTAGGCTGATGGATCTCATATACGGTAGAAGAAGAATTAATTTTTCTTCTCTTTTATTATTAATTGCCTGTGGAATCTCGGGACGAGGATTTGAACCCACCCACAGCGTTTGGGTTTGTAGGCATTAATCCGCCTACATACATAATATATACTTCATTGTTTACTGTACAATAAGTAAACCCTAAGAACTACCCTGTAACTCATTCGAAAGATATTGTGACTAGCAATTTTTATGGTTCACCTGATAAGTTTTAATAATTACTTTAGACATTATAATGATAATAGAGAGTTTACAGCTCCCTTTGTTGTGTAAATAGCCTGATTCCACAATGGGCCAGGTCAGTGATCTCGGCACTTACCTAACTAATGCATCTTAATTTCCATCGCTGGATCTTTTCCAACTCCTAACGGAAAATTTCTCGTGCCATACGAGCCGTGCCCAAGCTCTTGGAACGGATGAGAAAACGATATATATGTAAATATCGCCTGTTGTTATTCTAAACCCCGTTGCTGGTCTGAGTTCCCTATATGGCCAATTTTCTAGTATTCATTTACGAAACTACCTCAGTAATTTTACAATAAGTCCCGTAGTATGGTTATAATTATTGTAAATAGTACGATGATTGATTTAACTGAAAAAAGACAAGATGACCAAAATTATAAAAACGCTATTGTGATAGGATATGATAACGTATCCTTTTACAATACTTTTGTAATAATCTTAGTTATTATCTTGTCTTTTCTCAGCCATGATGAAGGCTTTCAACTTAAGCCGAAACTTCGGCACAAAATTAATTAAAAGTCTTTTATTTTTATTTGTGTGCCCTGTCCGACTGCATTACCCAACCAACATTTCCAGCCACATTCTACAGTATACAGTCAACAATATAATATTTATAGAATAAATTAAATTACTAAAAACTCTTTTTTGGCACTATGTCCACTAGAAATAAGATAATTTTTTAATTTATTATGTAATAAACAATTTGCAGACCACCCATAGCTCCATAGCCAATTTTTTTTATAGCCATCTGGCCCATATCAGTGCCATTCGCACTGATTGACTCGAGTTCAAGGGCAATGACAAATATGTCTATATCCATTGGTTATTGCTGCTTAGTCAGCAGACGCACGAGAAAGAGCCTATACATGGACTAAGACTCTAAGGATCTATAACATCTTGGAAAACCTCATCGCGATTTCCGATTAAATTAAACGGGGTAAGTCTCATCAAACGTCCGGTCGGTGTAAATTTTAGGCCGAAATAGTAGTAGGCTGATGGGTCTCATATTCTGGGAGGAGAAGAATTTCTTCTATTTTATTATTAAATGCCTGTGGATCTCGAGACGAGGATTTGAACCCACCTACAGCCTTTGGGTTTGTAGGTGTTAATCCGCCTACATACATTATATGTATATATATATATATATATATATATATATATATATATATATATATATATATATATATATATATATATACACTTCATTGTTTATTGTATAATAAATAAACCCCAGTAACTACACCGTAACTCATTCGAAGGATAGTCTGACTAGTAAGATAGTCTGACTTTAGTTTTGGCCAGATTTGTATTTTATTTTGTTTTGATTTATCTTTGTTATTATAAGGGGACTTAGTCCCAGAATAAAGTTCTATTTTCTAAAAAAAAAAAAAAATTTCTTCATCATTATTTCAATTTTAATTTTTCAACTTTTAAGTAGAAATATAATGTAAGTACCTGTTAAGATGTTATAGAAAGATTTCTTTTAAATTGAAAGTTTCATTAACTTTAACATCAGGGCCGAAAAAAATATGGTCACCAAAAAAGGAGTAGAGCTATAACTCACGCGAAAAAAATATACAGTATCGTTTGTTTTATCAAAAGCGAACTCTATTGAGGGTTTGTACCTTTGTGGTATGGAAACCATGATTGGTGATAAATTTAGGGACAGCATCCCGCTTATCATCATTGACGCGGGACTATTCGTTATCTAGTCTGTTTGGATACCCTTTCGATAACCTCTCGTCGTCAGTTTCTATCTTCAGTATAGTCCAATGGGTTGATATCTACCATAGTTAGGATACTGATCAATCTACCCGTACGATATTTGTGATATATTCCATTGGGAAATTTATGATTATTGTATATACTATATTATTATAAATTCAATCGGTTTTTTATATTGTATTGTTTAATATTGTCCTCAGTATGAATTCATTAAATTTGAGTAGTATACATTTAGACTTTTTATATCCTTTATTTATTTATTGCACGTTCTTGTATTTTTCTTTGGTAATCTTTTTCTTAATATTGCTAAATTATTTGTTTTGTGATATATTATTTTTAATGGATCAAATTTGAATGTATGCCTTGTTTGTCAAAAATGTGCGGTAAGAGTACTTTTTCAGGTTTATTGATGTTTTATTTTTATGTTATAACACTGATAAATTATTTCTATACTCAAATGTAGTCTTTAAAATCCCTATTCAAATTTAATAGTTTTCGACTGCTCCAACACCTACGAGATAAACGCTATAAACTTTCAATTAATTACAAAAGACTCATCTACTTAACCATAATAAGACCTGTATGGACATACGGAGTTGAACTTTGGGTTTCTACCAAACCATCGAATTCCTATCGTATCCAATCTTTACAATCCGAAATCCTTCGTAAAATTCTTCATAAAGACCTTAATGTTCCATATGCCGCTGATTTAGCCCGAGCCAGATACCTATCTTTTCATGATAAACTCCAGTCCCATTCGAATCCACTTTTTTTCAGCCTTTCTTCTTCCTCGATTCCTGATAATCTCCCTAGGCGTCTGGAAAGAAGTTGGCCACGTGATCATCTCACCTAGAATTAAATAGGGAGTGCTACCACTGGGCAGTATCTCTTCAAGTCTGTTCATGTCTTTATTTCCAATATGTGCATTTGTACTGGTTGTATTGTTTAAATACAGTTGTAAATTTCATTAAACAAATAAAATTAAAAAAAAAATGTAATAGTCCGGTGTACTGACTAATTTTTTATCAAACCATTGACATACGTCTAGAACTATTTACATAACTTTATATTGTCATAGTCAACATTTTTTTATTTTCGAAAACTTTTTTGAAGGTGATAATTATGTAATTAATTAATTTTTTTTTATGTTTCAAAACAATCCTTTTATCTTTTGGTTTACGAGAAAATTCATTTTTAAAAAATTGAACGTTATTTATGGAATATCTCCGCTGGCCTAAGACCAGTGGTGCGGTTGATTGTATATAGTATTGTATTGGTTAATAGTCGCCTGATTGTATATAGGTGTGCATGTGTTTTTTTGCTTAGTTTTAATTTTCTTATTTTTAGGTTTGGAAGAATTTTTAATATATTCTCAATATTTTATCTTCTACCTTCTCTATCTTAAGTATTCGAAAAAAATCTGTTTCGGCGTTTAAATTCACTTAGACTATTTGATGTCATTCCAAATTTCCAGTACGGGTTCAAAGAGCATCATTCGACTATTCAGCAATTTCGCTGCCTTATAGATTACATATCTTTCTAGCTAGAATCAAAATTGTACTGTCCTGGCGTTTTTCTTGACATGAGTCAGGCTTTTGATAGAATATGGCACGATGGTTTGTTACATAAATTAAAAACGATCATTCCTCCAACGTATTACTTAATTTTACTATCATATCTAAAAGACAGACTTTTCCGTGTGAAAACGTGGACTCAGTTTTCTGTCATCAAACAAATAAAAGCTGGAGTACCTCAAGGAAGTGTCTTGGGTCCAACACTTTTCAACATTTACTGTGCAGACATCCCACAACATTCTGAAACACTGTTGGCTACATTTGCTGATGACTCGGCAATATTAACATCTAACAAGGATGCAGCAAAGGCTTCTCAGGTACTTCAAGAACACCTAGACGACATAGCTTGTTGGGCTAAAAGGTGGAGAATAAAAATGAACGAGTCTAAGAGTCAATTTGTTTCATTTACACTTAAACATGACTCTTGTCCTTCAGTGTTCCTTAATAATATTGCTCTACCACCTTCAAAAACTGTACGATATTTGGGTCTCCACTTGGACAAACGACTGACATGGACATACCACATATAACAAAACAGAAAAGAACTTAATCAGCGATACGGACTTCTTTCTAGGCTACTTGACAGACGTTCTAAATTATCTGTGACTAATAAATTAACTATTTAAAAGTCCTCATTAAACCACTATAGACATATGGGATCGAACTATGGGGAACAGCAAAGAAATCAATTATAAAAATCATTCAGTCATTCCAGTCAAAAGTCCTTCCGAAAATTGTAGACGCACCCTTTTACGTTTCAAATCTCACGTTACTCACTGATCTTAACACTCCTTTAATCACGGCAACTGCCACTGACCGCTTTAATAATTTTCATGACAGACTGACTCTAAATTCCAATCCACTTACTCAAGCTCTATCTACTGCCACAAATCCATATAATCCGCCCAGAAGACTGCTGAGGCGGTGGCCAAGAGACTTATTGCATTTAGCTACTTGTTATCTTTTTTGTGTGTGTATTTGTTATTATGTTATAATATATGTGTTATTTTACTACGTTTTTTTTATTTTTTTTTATCATATTTGCTGAATACCAAGGTAGTTGGCAAATTTATTGTGAGCCACAAATATGTACTACTAATAAATAAATAAATTTTTAGATTATTTTATTTTATTATTTATTGTATATACCTTTGATTATTATTTTGCTTCTATTTATTTTACATTTTTTGTACATATAGTGTCAATGTTATCCTTCCTTATAACCAATGTCCAAGAGACAGATTGTTGTAATACTCAATAAATAAATTAAAAAAACTAATAAAAAAAAACTCGACTTAAAATTAACTGTCTTAAATATTACTTATTATTATCATTGATCGAAAGAAATAAAACAATTTTTACACGTGTAAGGAACCAGATGTTCAGTTTAACATCCTGAAGAAACAGTTCCAGTTGGAATGGTTCTGGATGGGTTGTACATCTGCTACGGGAAGTGTTGACATTTGATCTGCTCGGAGATGATTGGGCAAAGGCGAGAGAGAGTTATATTGGGGGAGTTAGATGGCAGGAAGGAGGTTCTGGGGTAAACTATACCGAATTAATATATCTCTTTGCACTCCAGGTGAATTTAAATCGCTTCATATAATTATAAAACAGATTTTTTTTTTATTTATTTTATAATTAATATATCTTATATCATAAAGAGTAGTATTAGTATGAGAAACGATTAATTTCCTCGTAGAATATCAAACTGCTATGTGCCGTGAAGAATGGAGTTAATGTATATATTTTAATATCGTAATAAAACTGCGGTGCGATGAAGTAAAAACTAAAGTAAAAATTTACATAGCCATATAACAGATTACGACGAAGAAAATAATTTAAAAAGGAATTAAGGGCTAATATCAAAATATTTATCGCCTAATTTTAGAAAATTTAATATTGTATAAGTGCACTTTTGTATTTTAATCTCATTTTATGATTGACTATTCTAGCATTTTTACGCTATTTTCCGAGGGGCATTCGGTTCTAATCCATGAATTATATTTTAATAGGATCTTTTAATAATATTAAACATTAAAAATCAATTCATATATGTGCGATAGAATTCGAGTCGATATTGTTGAAGTTAAGATGCCTCAATGAAATTAGATAGAAGTTTAATTAGATACATCTTTTAGATACATGTTTAATTAGATACATCTTTTGCAATTATATAAAGAATTATATCTAGATACCAAAGGCATTTAATGCTATTAGTAGTTGTATCAGTACCAGTATAATAGATGAAGGATAAATATTTTTTAATATCTCAAAAGCTTTAACTAGCTATTGTCTGCAGATATTAAAGGAAATTTAAGTAATGATAAAAATAAGGCAAGGAGTTATAAAAGTCTATCTCCTTTTGAGTCGTAAAATCATAAACAAATTTTAATGCCAGACGTAATAAACCGCCATGGAAAAGAAAATGCGTATCTTCGAAAATAAAACTGGTTAAATGGTCTCGTTAATGGAAGCTAGCAAATGGACTTTTTGAAATAATTCCCATTTTAATAGCTAATAGCATCCATTCAATAGATAGATCCGTTTAATTTTACTGAACTTCCGTTGAACAAATATATATATACATATATATGTATACTCATGATATTGATTTTTGAAGTTTTTCTTTTGGTATGTTGGTTCAATTGAAGCTCAATAAATTTAAACCGATCTATATATTATATATTAAATTTTCTTACGAATTGCATATTTTGTATTATTATAATTTATTATTTATCTTATTTTATATTTTCCTGGGTATATTTATGTTTAATCTTTCCCACCTCGGTGAGCCTGTTCCGTTCCATCTTTTTTTGCCTTTCCAATCCACCACTGCTTGCTTCGTGCTATCTGTTTCCGATTCGCTGCATTTAGTTCGCTGGAATCCGTGTTTGTTCTGCCTAACCATGTGGTTTTAAGTCTACCAGTTTGTTTCTTCTCCAGGTTGTGAGGTATTCATTGCCATGTAGACATGGGCAGCTTCGGAGGATGTGTTCTGGGCTTGTATCCTGCTTTTTTCCTTCTCTTTTTTGACTGATAATATTAAATATCTTATTGTTCCTTTATACCCTGTTCCTTTTAAGCTCTGTTCTAAATTAAATAAAATGTTAGATGTTTACTGATTTTTTTTCTTATTGATTTTTCCTAATTGATTTGTTTTTTAGAGATATGTTTTTATTCCTAGACTTTTTGTCAAAACATATTTAAGTTTTTTAGCTCTATACACAGCTTTACCTAGTTTAGTTATCATTAATGTTTTAAATTTTATCTCTTTCATCTTTGTTTACTATAATTAAGACTATAAACAAAAAAATACAAACTGTAAAAATAAAATTAAACTGCTATTATGAGAGAAGAAAAAAAGAAAGCATGTATGTGAACAGTCTAGCTCAAAAACGGTCAACAAAAACAAGTCAAGATTTTTCCTGAAAATCGGCTGTCTGGAATTACCAGTTAACACATTTTTACAATATTATCTAAAACGGCTTTACCAATTTTGATTAAATTCATTATATCAAGGTAAAATGAAGCATTTTTTAATATAATTCGGTTCTTATTCCAGTTGATGTTTTCTTTTATGGCTTAAATGCCCAATTTTCAAAATTTCTTTCTCTAAAGTACCTTTATTAATTTTTTTATTTGAAACATTGCTCATTTTATATTGTAAATTGCTCTAGAAATTGGTTAAATATAAAATGTTAAAGAATTTGATAAATATATAAAGGAGAAATAAGCGATAATAATAGAGAAATCCAAACGCGCTCCCGACCTTGGCCGAAAGTTTAGAATAGGCGTCTTTACGTAACACATGCCTTATGAAATAAGGGATCCGTTAAAATTATATACTGGGTTGGCAAATAAGTCCTTTCGGATTTTCAGAGTGAAATAAAACTCAATGTATTATAGATATGAAATTTATTTTAATCTATAATATATTGACCATTATTTAATATGACTTTTTCCCATCTTTCCACTAACTGCATAATTCCATGTTCATAGAATGTCTGGAGTTTATTGTTAAAAAACTGGCCCAAGCCGGTTTTGATGTCCCTTTCCTTTTGGAATTTCTTTCCATTCATGGAGTTCTGCAGAGACCGGAATAAGTGGTAGTCACTAGGTCTGGTGAATAGGGATGGTGGGGCAAAATGTCCAATAATTTATTGCGAGTGACCAATGAGGTGTGGAGCCTAGCGTTCGTTTTGTTGGTGGAATACAAAACCCTTCCGATCATTCATAATTCTTCGGAATGTTCTCCAAATACGATTACTTGATCCGTTGGAAAGCTGAATTATTGCTCTTCAAAGCCGTATGAATGATTTTTGAGTTAATACGCACATAAGGAATAAATAAACAAAAACTACTTATAATTTTTTTTATCTTCATTTGTAGTTTGTTTAAGAAGGTCCTGTAGTTATCATTTTGTTTAGTTTATGTGGCTTTAAATTCCTGCTAAATTTCTTGTAGATAGCTAAAGTTATATTGAAGTTATAATTTCTTTTGTAATTTTCGAAAAAGAAATTCATGTGAGGGACCCATGACACATTAAGCCTGGAAACATAGCCGAGTTTGTGCAAATGGTTTTCTACGCTTGTGTGCGACACATTTAGGGCCATGGCAATCTCTCGGACTGATTAGGTGGGATGTCAAAATTTCCTGAATAAAATTTGGAAATCCAATTTTGACAGGTGCGTTTGGTTAAGGCATCATCCCCATAAACACTGTAAAAATTTCTACTAGTTTCTGCAGCACGCTTAGCTTTTTTAAAATAATATATAAAAATATGCCGATAATGAATGATATTTTGTTCCTTATTCACAGTGCAATAGCAAACGCAATATTAAGCTAGTATCAACAAGAGTTGACAGATATAGTTGTTGAAAGATTACAAACAGGATAAACAATCCACCTTAGGGATTAATTCATCAGATAAGAAGTGTATCATTGTGTATCATAAAAATAAACAGAAAAACCGAAAGGACTTATTTGCCAACCCAATACATATATGTATGCGGTTTCCATAAGTGCTAGTGTTGGTAAATAATATAATAATACATTCTGTGACAAGTCTCTTTAGAATAATAATACAGAAAATCATAAATTTGGGCTATAGATCTTCAGAGATACATAAAATATCACAAAATTAATAAATAGTTATAATAAAAAAGTATAAGTTGCTATCTAACTTAGGAAAAATGAAATTATATAAATTAAGAAAAAATAAAGTAAAACTAATTTGGAACGATCTAATAATTTATATGCATATATACAGTTTTTTTTTTTTACAGTTTTGCATATATACAGTTAATTTTTCCTAACATCTATTTAAAATTTTATGGGTACTAAATAGATAAGAAATGACCGAGCAGGCGGGATTCAAAGGTAGGGAGGGTGTGAGCGACGGATGTGGGAAGGGATGGAGTTCCAGAATGATGAGGATCGGATAATGGACGATCTGTCGAAAGCAGCGGTTCGGTGAGCCCTAGTACATAAATCCGAAGACAGGGGACGGGTATTGCAGGAACGAACAAAGGATTTGAATTGAAAGAGCTCGGAGTTGTATGAAGGACGGCGGGATTGGATGACTTGGAAGAGAAGCGATACTAGGAAATGCGACGGTAGGAAGAGTAAAGCCACTTCAGCTGTTCATAAAAACTGGAAACAGAGGCTGCTCTTGGGATTTGGAAAATGAATCGTACAAAACATTTAAGTTAAGTTAATTATAAGGAAATATATTGCTAATTAATCCAATTTTTATACATATAATAATTTGTATATATATACCATGACAATGCTTAGTCCTGATAACCTTTATCAAAACTTTAAACGGGCGAAATGGCCCGCTTAGAAAAAAATCATCTATCCGGAATTTCTGCTCGTGTAGATGGAAAATATGTATAAATATTTGCATGGATTATTGGAAATGTCCCCTGAAATTCTCCTTTGATATTCAGAAAAGTGCCAAGTTCATTTTTTTTTTTGTGAGGGGGATGCGACGAATAGGTTTTCCTGGTCTATATTGATTATCTGAACCTGTTTGTTAAAATCTGTTATGAATTTTAAAATATTTTCGTTAAAATAAGTTATAAAAGCCATAGAATCCGCAGATAAGAGCCTGGGCTTAGGGAAAAGGAGGTAAAAATGTTGGATGTTAGCCTTCGAGTTAGGACGGGGATGAGCACGGCTTTATGGTCGGATGAAAATAAAGGCCATCCCTCTCCCTCTCTCTCTTGGGGCCTTCGACCTTTGCCATTTTTGTAGGGGGCCAATTTATTCAAATTATAATCAATTCACTGCCTCTCCCTAGTTTGGGATTAATTTGTCCTGGATAAAAAAACGAGCTCGGCAATCCCGCATAATATCAGTTCTTTTTTAATATTTTTTTTTTAAATGTCGCTTTGTCAAAGTTTCATAAACATTAATACGTCGCATCGCTCAGTATTTCTCTAACAGAATATCATCCGAACATGATGCCATCGCCCTATTTAATTATATCAGTATGATTGAACAAGCTTCAAGACTTCATCTACTTAGCTTTAGGTATAATAGTCAAGGAAATTAACAATGACCATATTTTAATTCTTAGTGATTCCTACTCAGCCCTCAAGCTAATAGAAAACTTTCAATTATGTAACAACCCCATTATCTTCCAAATTACACAAATTATTCAAATTACAAAGAAAACTATAAAATTTCACTTGGTCCCAGGCATATAGGAATACCAGGCAATGAACTGGCTTATAGAGCCGCAAAAGAAGCATCCATCATACTTCCAGCACCATACACTAACATATCGCTCTACGATTTCTATAACTCAATTTTGAACCAGTGTAGAGAGGCCTGGCGATGTTGATGGACAAATGTTTCTGGTACAAACAAAATGAAAAGCATTTTTAATGACATAAATCCACTTCCACAGATGCAAGGAAAGCGACGGGAGCAGACCATTATCACACGCCTCAGATGTCCCTGCTGCAATACAGCTTTGACAATGGTACACCTTTTGGAAAATTGTGCGAGCATCAAGGACCTCGTATCGGCTATTAGGATATCGACAAGCCCTACAACCTGAAAATCAGAAGCATTTACTTCAATTTTTGAAAAAAACACAATTACTAAAAACATATTTAAAATATACCAAATTCATAAACGAACTCACAATGTAAATCAGAAATAACCTATACAGTTGTAACAACACGTTCTTTAAACAAACATCCTAACAACATACATATCTATAATTTTACACACATAAGATAGATTGAAATGTAATTTAATAATCAATATGGTGCCTCTAACTATAAAGTTGCACACAACACCTTAAATACAATCAAGACTTCAGAATATGAAGCTGTAATATGATAGTATCTGAATAATGGTAAAGATAGTTGACCTGTGCAAGTAATTCTCATAGTATATTGGTTGCAGTAAATAATAAGTAAAAAAATAATAAGGAAATAAGATGCCGAAACCGTAAAATTGAAGAACTAATTCTCCTTTTTCTTGGTAGTGACTGATTAATGAAAATTAAATTAAATTTAAACTTCATTCACGATAAGTCAAAATATATGTTAAAATTACAATAATATGTATCTTTGCTACTAATGGTCCGTTTGTAATTTTTCTTTTATGAATTTCCTCTAAAATTTGAGGGACATGTGTTTATTTTCTCCCTCGAAGGAGAAGAAAATTTTCATAATCAAATGATAAAAAAATATTAAAGATTTGTCCAAAAATTAACGAAAATGTGGCGCACCTAAAGAAAAAAAAAACACTTCTTATAAAAAATATATATTCATAAAACGGAATAATGATTTATTCTCTTTTTTTGTTCCTCCCCTTCCTTGCCGTTAAGGCTATACGGGGTTTTCCCGGGCCAGGGGGTGTGGGTCGGGATTTAAAAGACTCCCTCGGCACCGCGACGCGAACTCGTGACTATTTTTATAACACATATGTCATATATCAGGTTGCCGGGCAACGGTGATGCTGTGCACAACACGTTAGCCCATTCGGCCACCCCGCCCACTTAATGACTATGATTGAAATAATTAAAAAACAAACCAGAAGAAAAAAGAAAACTTAATCCGTCCTGGTACGTTTTCTGAGTGATTATTTTATATCATTTGATTGATATATCAGGTTGCCGGACAACGGCGGTGCTGTGCACACGCGTTAGCCCATTCGGCTACCCCGCCCACTGTGAATTTGGGTCTGTAAATCAGTCAACAGTAAATCAACTTCTTGATAATTTTGCGATTAGTGTTGAATGTTATAAAATACTAGGGAGGCGCACCCCCTGTCCACCTAACGGCAAACCAACCCCTATTTTACAAATTATTCAACTGTTTATTTAATTACATATGAGTTTCTGTAACTTCCAACTCTCCTAATGCAAAATTTTTATTTTGTATTATATATATTTTTATTTTATCCTAATCAGCTCTTTTGGATGAACGTTGTAGTATAAATGTGCAATTAAATGGGCTTTAATATCAGATTTGTATTATTCTCATTGAAATGCGATTAATTTTATTTGCTTGCAATAATTAAGCGGCTCACTTCCGTATCTGTACATATATTATTACAGTATGGCTCGAAATCGGTTTTGTACCAAATATAAGCTCCTGTCATGCTCAAATACCATGAATGGGGTACCGTTGGATTCAGAATTTCACGGGAGGGGAGGAGGGTTAGCGAATCGTATTCTCCACTTTTGTTTTTCTTTCTAAAATAAATAAAGTCGATGCAAACATGTTGCTAGGCTTAAATACCTAAACAGTGGTAGGTCTGTAGATCGATAAGGTACAAATTGGATCTAGAAGATTTTGATGCGTACAGCAAGACCCGGAACTATTGGATTCTGCGTTTTTAAGCCCAAAAACGTACTATTTTCGAGATAACGCAAGGCATATCATTCTCATCCGCACAACCTTACATTAATTTTAGTACTGTAATTGAATACATGTCTCATTTCGTCGACTTGAGGTCTGTATGATCGAGAGAGGAGGAGTTTATATTATTTATCGCTGGTGTTTTTTGATCGGCAAGCCATATTATCGTCAATTTTTCACCAAATCTCAAGATTGAGCCACCAATTTCGATAGCTTCCTTCTTCTTCAGGCGGGCAAAATAGTTCAATCACCCCGAAAATTCAGGCAAACAAGTTATAAAAGAAAACAAACTTTATTTGCGAATAACTAAAAAATTACACACTTTTCCCTTGGTTATGCCCGTGATTGTATACAATATTACTAAATTCCCTTTACAATGAATTTTAATTCCCTACAAAAGGAAAAAAAAAAATCATTGAAATTGGAAACTTTTTTAGCAATTATGCAGCTTAATGAAATTTGTAAACATGTTGGTTCCAAATAAAAATGAAGATTTAAATTAATTTTTTTTTTTTGTCGATTATATTTATGGATAAAGTAGCATTTGATTTCTTTATCTTTTGATACGTTGCATTATTTTATTTTCTAATTAATCTGGCATTTGATAACAGTATGCTGTGCGAATTTTTCGCACGGGCCTACTAGTAGCTATAAAGCTAAATATGTTAAAAAAAATAATATCAAGCATATCGTCTTGGAAGATTATGAAGATTGAAGAAAAACGAATCTAATTCTTTTTTTTATATTATTGAATATCAAATAAACGTTTCTATGGGATTTAAATGAATCCTTCCCAAAAACTAAATAAAGATTTTTATGTATTTTTTTTTTTAACTTGATACCAAAAATAAATAGTACGTAAACTCATTGTATAGGAATTGTCAGAGGTTTCTATTTATAGTGAAAATAATATTCTTGAATTTATAATTTTATTTATAAAAAATGTCTACTGAAAGTATGGTGGAATTCGCGCACTGCATCATGTGTTGATTTTATATTTAATTATATTTTTAGATTGTAAATTTGTTATGTTTACGTTAATTTCTTGAAGAATTAAATATACTTTTTGAGCCTCTCGTATTTACATGATTATAAACAATAGTAATATTGATGTTCGAAATAATAGATTCTTACCTGTCTGCAATGCAATCTTGTTCGTGCGTACTTGTGGTTAATGGATTCTGTGTGTAATAGGGCCTACGGTATTGAGTCGGGTTACCGCCACTAAGCATTAACGCTCCTTAGATCTGTCCATCTGATTTATAATATCTATGTAAATATTCTCTTTTTGTATTGCTTTTAAAAAATTATTAACGTAAATTACACTGGCCAGTGAGGAAAAACATTTTCAATCATTTTACGCAAAGGGGGGAACGGTTTTGCCTCAGTACATAAAAGAGATGGTAAAACGATACCCAGGGACGGTTTTTATCAATATGACGGGTGAGTACTGTTGTTAACTCCACAAAGAATTCTTGCAGATATGCGCTGCCATTCTAATGCTACAAGATGTAACTCTAAAAAAGAAATATTTTGTAGCTGGCAATCTATGTGGAGTGAGAGCCCGCCAAGCAAACTAAAAGATATTGAAACACAGTAAAGCCGTGGTCATCATCAAACCGTCCTATCCGCAGAGAAGAGGATGCTTAACCAGCCTGAGAATAGGCCATACCAATCTAACTCATTTACATCTCATTAGTAAACAGTCCCCACCAAAATGCTAATACTGTAATAGTTCACTTGCACTTAACTATATCTCAAATTTTACTAGTTTCCGACTCACACCCCCAATTTCAAACTTTCTTAAAAATGAAGAAGACACAGTTAAATTATTGTTGATTTGTTTAAAATTTAACTATTTGTTAAGCAAAATTTAAAAGTTAAAATTTAAATCTTGTTCAACGAAAAACAAAACTAAACCGTTGATAACCAATGTTTTACGCCTAAAAAAAAACCAACAAACAACAACAACAACTCTGCAGAGAAAGATATGCGCATTGCAGTTATTTAGTATTATCCTAAGTAAAAAAAGCTGCAAATTATTTCACAATGGTTTATTATTTCGAAACCATTATACATCTGAAGTAACATTACCTTCCCTGTTACAAAGAAAAATGAAATAAAAGCTGATTCCAATTAATGGACTAAACTTCTTTATTTAATCATTCTTAATCATATGCTAAAAAAATGAGCATTACCTAAGTAACACATTCATAATTCAAAAAGCAAAACAAAGGATATAACCTTTGTAGCTGAACATATATAAAAAAAAAACTAGAGACTATATATTTCCTCCTAATTGTTCGATTTTAACGAATTTTTTTTCAGGAAATTCCGTAAACGTTTAAATTAGGATGTGTATACTTTATTCGTATATTTATTCGGAATTTAATTTTAACATCCCTCGTAACTTTTTCCAGCTTCTTTTCGTTGAAGTATGTTATATAGATAAATTTAAAGGGTGTAGAGAAAATTACTTTAGCGAAGTATCATTGAAATCGGTACATTCGTTTAGGCGCTACAGTCTATAGCAACGCAGGTTTTCCGGCCGCCATTTTGAAATTAAAAGGCGGATAGTAATGTCGACGAAGGAGGGTCATCCTCGGGTAACCTCTGATTTTATATCCGAATTTGAAAAAAATCGGTTTAGTAGTTTCGGAGAAAATGCGCGGACGGACAAAAAAAAATTTATTCGTTTTTCGAATTATATGTATCCTGAAACCTAAAACCTCAAATTTTGAAAAGCTTTTAAGTTTTTGAATTTTTTGGTCGATCACAATGGTTCATTATTGAAAACAATAAACCTAAATTCAATCTAATAAACGAAACTATGATTTAAGTATTTCGAAATATATTTCGAATATATGATATATTGTGAGGGAAAAAGAAGTAATACCAAATACAGTTTCAGCCACAAAAATAAGAATAATAAGATTTAGGTGAATTGGTTTAAAACATTTTAAAAAGATTTTTGTTGTTGATATTTAGTATCAATGTGGATAAAATGGTTATAACATTAATTACATAAATGAAGTCAGCTTGAATCATGATTGAACTCAACAAATATAAAGTATACATTTTTAAATGGTATCTAAGGCGAAAACCGTAATCTCAGATTTTTTTTGATCAATTTTAATATACAATAATTAAATTTTGTAGTAGTCGTTTTTAAATGTAATGAAATAAATATAATACGTAATGTATTCAAAGTAGGGATTGCTTGCCTTCGGTAAGTGCCTGAGAACCGGCTGGATTCCTAGCCAAGTCTATTGGAGGTTTGTTCGTGACCGACATACAGCATCTATGGATACTCTATGGGCTTATATGATTACAGATATTCCTTCTACCATATTGGAGGTTTCAAATGGTCTACCGTTTTATCAATTTCTCAGGTTTTTAAAAATATAATTAAAATTAAAGTTAGATAAGAAATGCAGGTTACACTTCGTTATTAGTATTACTAGCGTAAATTAAATGTTTTGGTTTATAAATACGAATATTTTTTTTAAATATTGAGATTGTTATTAACATTAGTTTTAGTAAAAACTAATAAGTATTTGATTGTTAATGAGATGTTATAAAAAATTCAATCTGTTCACTTTACGACTTAATTTCGTCCTTGAAAGAAGTGGATAAAAGGTCTATTTAATTTGAATATCGGCATATATTTATTTTCCACCAAAATTTATTTAAAAAGTAATACTTATGTAATTATTTTTACATTTTAAATGAAATATTTTATTAATCAAGTTAATATCAATGATCAAGTTACATTAAATATAAAAAAAATTAGTTACCTCATTGATTGACCGATATCACTCAATCAATTCACTCCTTAGTTAATTATTTAACATTGCAAAATAGGTTTCAAAATTATTATTATTTACTGTAATAAGAGCTATTATATTATTTCTGTCTGCTATGCATGTAATTATATCTCTCTGAAAAATATATCTCCATTAAATCAAACGGTCTTACAATAAACTGGAGAATTTTCTATTAACTTATAGAATAAAGATTTCAGATCTAATACTCGGTCGGCATGGTATGTTACCTCAAGAAAACGTTAATTAACGTTACAAAACTCATTGGAAAAGTGAAAAATCATGCCATTTAATGAAACTTTCGGAATTTCCTCAAATGTCCATTCTAAGAAATATATTTTATACAGGGTGTCCCGTAAGTAGAGAGACATTTTTATATTAAAAATTCTCCATTTAATTGTTTTATTGTGAGTGATTATTAATCGTCTTAATTAATAATTGAAATTATGGTCGATGACAAAACTGTAAAATATATAGAAATAGAAATAGAAAATAACTTTATTCTGGGACAAAGTCCCTTTAGAATAACAAAATAGAACATAATTAAAATACTACATCTGGCCAAAATAAAACAATAATAAAAAAGAGAAAGTAAAGAAAATATTAATCAAACAGCTATAAAAAAAAAAATCTATATACAAAACACTTAAAACTATGATAAAACACTTAAGACTATGTACAGTAGGAAAAATTATAATTATACTCTTTTGAAAAATAAAATAATAAAATGTACATTGAGTTCTTCTTTAAAATGAGGTGTGTTTTCTGCTAACAAAGTAAAGACAAACCTGACAATATAAAATATCAGTGTATTTAAATAATGATTAATATGTAGACTCATCATTGTCAAATGCTAGCTATAGGTACAGATTTAATTATATACGAATAAAAAATAATAAAAAACAATAAAAAACAAAAAAACAATAGATGTGGTCAGTGGCATTAAGAGCAGGAAGATATTGTAATATCCCTAGTGAAGATCACAGTATAGAATAGTACTATCGTATGATGATGACTAGAAATGTATAATATCGAAAGTTTAGCAAGTATCTGACTGTTTTTGTGATAGGAATTGGAATAGGAGGGATTTGAATGTGGATATGGAGGGGAATGTCGAATTTTGATAGGTAGAGAATTCCAGAAATTGACAGTGCGAGCTATAAAGGAATTTTGAAATGAGGCAGATCTGTGAGAAGGGATGTAGAGGTCAGAAGGTCGAGATCTTGTTGAAAGGGAATGGACTGAGGACTTGAATTGGAGAAGGTTGTAGGCGTAAGAAGGACGATGGCTGTTGATGATTTGATAGAGGACCATACCAAGGAAATATTGTATATACGTAATGTAGTTAACCACATCAACGAAATAATTGTCTTATTTCTTCGTTATTAATGAATGCTCAGAGAGTATTTTATGTAGATTCCTTCGCGAATTAAAATTTTTATTTGAGTGTTATTTCAGTTCAAGGGTTCATATAAATAGTTGTCGTTTTATTTATTTTTTTTATAACCCTCCAAAGTAATTTAAATCTTAAAAGTTTGCGAATAAAATAAAGAAACAGCAGAAGTTAAATAAACTGTGCAGAAAAAAAAATGTTTTATGCTCTGGTCTGAGAAAATAATAAGGTTTGGAAGACCAAGAGTTACTCCGGCGTGATGTGTCAATCCCCTCGCGCAGTATCTCCGTTTTATTATCTTTGCTACGGCTCCATTCATCCCTATTGGATCGTTCTGGGGTTATTGAATCTTCTCTATTACGCTTCGAGCATCCATGTCTTCGGCTACAGAAATCCTCAAGCCGCTATATATGGTATATGGTTGTCCTGTGCGATCTTCCAAATTATTTCTGGAAAGTTAGGAAACTATGTCTGTTCACATCACATATGTTTGTTTCTAAGCTTTTGAAGAGCGATGTATTTCAATGGGGACTATTACATTATAATTTATCGATTTTTTTTTTAATATGCTATGAATACTGAGACATGACAATCTCCTTTTCGCCAAATTTAAAGAAATGTCTACTTATTGTATAATCTTTAGTTGTTTCTCTATTATTTGTATATAATGTATGAATGAAAACTTTTAGCCTTAATAATTATTGCCCTCCAAAAGTGGCAGATTGTATCATTATTCAATAAAAAAAAAGAAAAATAAATTTTATAAGAATCTGTATTTAAAACAAAAAAAAATATTACTGTGATGGAAGCATTATTTTTTGTTATATTTGCCAAAAGGAAAAAAATGGATCTCTTGTGTCTGTGGTTTTGTATAAAACTTTATTAATAGGTTTTATTAATTTTTTCAGCACATTCCTTGACTAGATTATTTTGAGGCCGTAGTGGCCGAGCCTTATTAAAAGCGTTGCCTGCTTTATCATTCTCGTGTAGCGGGGCTTGTTCTAACTCTGGAATAATACTCCGTTCTCTTCCCTGGACCGGGAAAAAACACGTATAGCCTAAAAAGCGAGGAAAGGGATAAAAGGAAAAAAAAAAGCTTGTTAGCACTTTGGAGAATCGGGATTCTTTTTGCATTCTATTTTATATAATAATTTTATTCTATAGTTGTAATTTATGTTTATGTTATACTTCTATGTTTTTAATTTATTTTCTGCATTTATAATTTTTGTTTTGTTTTTTATTTATTTGTAATCAAATAATAAAAATAACTTTAAAATACAAATGAGTTAATGATAGGTACCTGCGCTGTGTGTTTTGTAGAACTTGATAGGAAGCTGCAATGGTACTGCATGTGATACAAATAAGCCGGTGATAGTGTAGTGGCTTTCAGGATAAACGCCTTGCGTGACAACGTGACCGAGTTGTGACCGAGCGTGTTTCGTGTTAGGTCATGTTTCTATTGCACCTGTTTTCCTTAACTTATTCTCACAGTCATAATGCAAAGGGAACCTTTAATTATCAAGATGGCCTTGGAAAGAATGATTTTTAAATTAATGATTTATTTTGTAAAAAAAGTAAAATTGTATTCGATTTTTTTTTCCGTATTTAAAATTTGTTAAGTTATTGTAGTACCCAATTAATGTCTTAAAATATTGGTCGATGTCATTCTTTTGTCGATTTTCATTATAAATTTATCTTCTCTGAAATTGAATCACATCTTTTTTCTTTTTTTTTTTTGCACAATCTTTCCTGTTCGATTTGTTGATCTGATTACTTTAATATTATATTTCAATTTGTAATGAAATTCATACAGTGGCTTCTTCACGGTCGGCTTTCATGACACGTCCTCTTTCGCGTTTCCATTTCCCAGAGGCTATTTAATTCAAATAGTTCATTACATTAGCTTGCTAACTTTTGAAACATTATTATTCAGGTTTCATGATCATTCCGTTGTGTTTCATCTTGTTTAATTAAGATTTGAAATCCAATTAAAACTTTTATTTCCACCCTTGAAGTGTTATATATAGATCATTTTCATACATAGAAGGGTTTTATCATCTACTTGCTTAATATCATCAAGTTCCAGTGACACGTTTTTGTTCTTCATCAGTTCCTTCTATTTTTTGACCACAAATAGTAAATCTTAAAGAATGCTTAGAATGTGCAATGGTTTCAATATTGAATGTTTCAACAATAAATATATGCGATTAGTAGATATACTATAATATGTATTAGCACTATTATTAAAAGTGTGGAAGTACCCGGTGTCCAACATATAACTTTCACTTACCGCTCAACTTTGAATAGAAATTATTTTCTTGCCATGTTGGACTATTGTAAAATTTCTGGATTGCATTTTTAACTGAGCTAAAGCTAAAGTATTGCAGCTAACAAATCATAAATACTATTAAAATAACAACAGTTTTATTGATTATATCACTTTTTGATTATGGATTGTACGATTCGTTGATAATGGATTGTACGATCCTTTGACTATGGATTGTACGACTATTAGTTATTAAACTGTTATTTTTTATCGCAAAGTTTACTAAAACAGAATAGAGAGATTTGCATTGTCTGTCATAAGACAGGTGAAAATTGTAACACTGATCCTTTGGATTCTGTTGGAATATCGCGAAAATTTATCAAATTACTCACTAATTGAATTTTCTAAAAGTTTACATAATGATTTTTCGGAATAAACGGACGATAGATACCTACTTATTTAAATATAATGCCAGATCTAGAGTTATTAAACTACAGTAAATATATTTAAGGTTATAAACGTGTCCATGAAATATTTTTATATTTCACTTCTTCTTTCACACAAGTACAATGAAATAGTATCTTAGTGGAAGATATGATATTGTTGAGATTTCACTAAGGGAAAGTTCATCAAATTATTCACTAATTTAATTTTCTAAAAATTTAGATAACATTTTTTCGGAATAAACGCTGATACTTAATTATTTAAATATAATATCAGATCTATAATCACTAAACTACAGTAAATGCATTTAAGGTTATGAACATATGCTTTATACATACATGAAATGATTTTATATTTTACTTTTACTGTAGAAAACTGTGGTCGAATAGTTTCTCATCACTGCTTCTATAACTTCATCATACCAGCGCGAAGCAATGGACACTAAATCATCACCGACACCGAGAATACTAACCATCTCGTTGACTGAAGTACCACTTGTTGAAAGCTTTTATACTTGTACCTCAATATTCAACAACATTGTTGATTAATGCACCAATAAAAAAAATAGTAAAATATAGTTGTAATTAAATCTAATAATTATTTTGATGTATGTAAATTTATTTATGTTCTACCTTCCTATTTTGGAGATAGTCTGGCTCACAGAGGACAACTCCTTGAATTCTGTCCACTGCTTTGTTGGAAATAATAACGTCCCTTGTCCCGAGGTAGAGCGTGAGTTTGTTGTTTGGGGACGACTTCTTGTAGACTCTGCAACATAAAACAGAAGCGTTAAAGTACTATTGTATTGATGAAAAGATATTCCTACTGTTATATGAATTAAAGGGAGCGGACCAAAACATGTATGCATGTTGTGCAAAACATGCATTGCCTGGAACAACCCATAATCCCCTCTCT
The DNA here is from genome assembly GCA_928085145.1 of Nezara viridula. NCBI lineage: Eukaryota > Metazoa > Arthropoda > Insecta > Hemiptera > Pentatomidae > Nezara > Nezara viridula. The sequence continues at coordinate 45,569,461 of OV725081.1, forward strand.
CCTGGACCGAGAAAAACCCCGTATAGCCTAATATGTGATGAAAGGGAGAAAAAAATGTTATATTAATTGAAATTAATTATATTGATTTATTATTATTTAAAATCTGGGAATAAAACCAGCAGAAAACACAATTGAGGAAAACAGGCTACGCTGGTTTGGCCATGTCAAAAGAATGCAGGAGGGAAGAATGGCCAAAACTATATATGAAGTAAATGTGGAAGGAAGAATGCCGAGAGGAAGGCCCAGGAAGACCTGGGAAGGTTCAGTCAGGGAGGATTTCGATAGGAGAGGAATGAATTGGAATAGACGCAGTCAGCTGGTGCGGGAACGAGATAAATGGATCAGGCTCTATAAACAGGATCCTCTACACTGATCTAGCGGTAGAAGAGGAATTGATTAAGAAGAAGAAGAAAATCTGTTTTAGTAATAATTTAATTAAAGTGTCGCAGGACTTTGATGAGTGAGCTCAACATCTCATGAACACACTATGCCTAGAATTCCGAGAATGTCCAAATGTATTCGAAATTAGACGAACTTGCCAGAACCGTTTAGTAAAGCCGGCTTCAACTGAAAAAGACTCGTTACGGATTTTTCATCCCTTTGAGTGAGCGGCTTTCAAAAGCAGCCATGTAATTAAAGCTAATTAAGGCTCTGATTTTTACTGTAACGGAAAGTGCTATCAATGGGTAGTTTCTCAAGCGTTTTCATGTGATTGTATTATTACTGTGTGCACATTTACTGGATGTATTTTTAAATTCATACAGTTTCAAATCTCTTGAATAAATAAAAAAACAAATGTAACGGACCAGTTGGAAGTTTGCGGAAGTTGTAAATCGGGATCTCAATAAAGAGAAGTTATATCCGTAAATACTTTGTCAATACTGGGATTCTCGTAACTTCATTATAGCATTTATATATTTTATAGTATGATCGTGAGATCTAATGTACAAGTGTCACTCCACTTTGACGATTCGGCCTAGATCCATGTTCACGGTAAAATGAGTTACTGAGAATAACCGAAGATTGACTGTATTAACGGCATAACCTCCCTTTATGTAGATTGCGATTTACGACTTTGGCAAACTCCATACTTGTTCTTTCCAGTTAAAACGGGGCAGTAATTAGCTTCAATTACATCTCTGTTTTCGACTTACGCTCGCTTCGCGCGCTCAAAAGGGATAAACAAACCCCAACTGGCGCTTTTAAGTTATCAGTACACAGTTCGGTCACTTCCTTCTAATTTCAGATACACTCGGAAATCCATTTATGGTCTGATCATGAGATATTGTAGCACCTATCTAAGTTGTGCTACACTTGTACAGTAGAACTTTTGTTTTTTAGTATGGAAAAATCTCGTGGTATGTGGTATGCTAAAAAAAAACAACACCATTCCTTGTATCGCTCTGTTTTTGTAAATAATAAACTGAGGAAATTGTTGGTTACAATGTTGATTATACTTAACACTGTTATAATTCTATGATTTTTAATAAAAAATATATGTAATTCATTTATTCGTCGCTTCTTATGGGTTCTTGGTGTAGATTAGACTTTTGCATAAAAATAACAGAGTTATATAATTTTATTTTTACGAAATATAAAGACATGAATGAGGAGTGATTAATAATTCACCATTTTTTCTGTTACCAAGAAGGTGTGAAGGATTCAGTATTTTCCAAATCGGACGCCAGTTTGTTTAGAACTCTGCTGGATTGTATTTGAGTGGAACTGTTAAGGAGAAGAAAGAGTAGCCGTTTTCGCCGAAACTATTAAATGTGTAATCATAACTTAAATGGAGTTATTTAGTACATTTATCTAAAACAAGAACTGCTTTAAAAGATTGAACTGTTCCAAAACTAAATCCAAACACCTTCATAGAGTTGAGGAGTACTGTTCTCACAAATTGAGATATTTGTGTCCTCATATTAAATGTCTTTATGCTTTGAGTGATGATATAATTACTATTTAAAAAAACTCATTTCATTTTTTATTAGGAACGTGTGATTTGTGCGAAACATTATATTTTAGTACACAATTTTTTTTTTTTTTTTAGAAAATTGCGTAACTAATTATGCAAATCATCAGGTACAAAAATAAATTATATGAGTGAAAAATAGAAGTCTAGGAAAAGCGGACAAGCACTTTGTTAAGAGTTATAAAGGAAAGCTAATTCTCTTTATTATCTCAGAGTTATTTTATATTTATACTCGCCTTCAAAGAAATACGTTATAATCCTTAATCCCCTCCTGACTTCAGCTCATCAAAAGCTCATCTAACTCCGGCGGTATTGATCGAGTCTTCCAAGTAATTGTTAGATTCGCAACAAAGAATGCCATCATCAGGACGGTAGACTATACCATAGACCTAAAAGCTTTCATAGGATGGCAGCTCACGTTTTTAAAAAGACAAATCATGTTTATCCTTCGTTAAGACACAATAAAAATCAATAATAGTTATTTCGCACAATTTACAACAGTTCTCGTTAAACTGAGAAATATATTACTGTGAGTGCAACAGAGATGGGCAAATGCTATTCTGGGTACCGAATAGTACTGTTAGTACTCTTAAGTAGTTTAATCAAATTGAATGCCTACTTGAGTTAATCGTTTGACATCAACTGAAGTAGTAATTAAATTCTTGGGTACTCAAAAACGGTCCCTATTTGTGTAAAATACTTGGTACTCAGTATTCAGAGTAGCATTTTCCCATCTGTGGGTTGCAGTAATAGATTTAATTCGAGCCTTGATGATTGTAATTTCCAGAACAGTTTTACGATACCCCAGGCAGTGGCGTAAATAACGCCAGTACAACCTTTGCCAGACACGAGGGCGCAGTGCATGAAAAGATTCAATGGATAACATTTCCAAGGAAGTTTTTCTGAAGGGAGAGGGGATACTAGAAAAAATATAGGCTCATTAAAACAATACAGTAAAAACGCTTGCCATAGGGTCGAGATCACTGCAACAAGTATCAAATTGGGTATTTATTTTAGGGATGATAAAATCTATAAATTTTACAAGACTTTATAACAAATATCGATAACATAATAAGCAAGTAATAAAATTATAGTGAATTATGTCTAATATGTTGTATATCGATATACTTCACTAAATATATAACTTAGGCATAACTTGTAAATAAGGAGATGGACTCTCACCGATGTATCTCTACTAAGAGCTGGAGAAGGTGATAAGATTTTATAAGGGCTAACGTTGGAAAAATTTTATAAGGGCTTGAATATTTAGATGATGTAGTTGTCATTGGAAGCAACTAAGGACTTAGAGATACTCTCTGAGACCAAGATGAGAGATGTAAAAAAAATCTGTTTTTCAAGAGAATGAAGATAAAACAAAATATACGATAATTAACCAAAAATATACCCCTATGGCAGAACTTGCGTGCTAGGGATGTCGTTTCCGAAAGTGAATAAATTGAAATTTGGTCCCATTTGCTCCAACGTCCATTTTGGAAATAGACCGAATTAGAATAGAAAATTATCTTTATTTGGGACCTGGTCCCTTAAGAATAACAATACTGTTCATACAAATCAACAAGAAGTCTGGCCAAAAGACCTATTACAATAAAGAATACCTAAAATATAAGTAATAAAATAAATATATACATAGCTCTAAGGATATATTAACGAAAGCAAATGGAGGTTCAATACTACAATATTGATGTATTACAAGAGCAAACAGAGCTTCCTTCTCTCTTTCGGACGTATTGAAATCCCAAAAAATATCAAGAAATCTAAAATTAAGGGTATTCAATCCTATGATAAAGCCAGTTCTAATATGAGATATGGTACTAATGTTAACCTGGATATTAACTAGCATTCTAGAAAAAAATATTGGAAGATTTGAGTTAAAAATCTGCACGATAAGGATCTGGGATGAGAACGCTAACGCACTGGGTAGAAGCACCAATAAATAATACTTATAAAACATGATCAATCAATATTTCATGATATGAAGGGGAGCAGGTTAAGAGGGGTGGGTTATGTTGCTCGAAGCAATCCATCAGTTTGCATCTACAGAACAATGAATGTTCTATAGTACGAAAGACCCCGCGGAACCCCATAAAGCAGATGATTAGATCGAATAAATAAATAATGCTATAGAGCTGCATGCATTCCGAGATGGAAAAGTCGTTTTAAGGAGGAATAAATCTACAAAAACAAAATATTTATATTAAAAATATTGTATTTTTGTTATTCACGTCAACTAATTAATAAATGGACTGAATTAATAAATCCTGTCTGGATAATATTCTTCAATTATATTATCTGTTAAGTGTAGTTTAGTTCTTCGGTGAGATGTTGCTGGAATGGCAAAAGAATATCCACCCATTCAGACGAAATCTAATTCTGAATCTAGAGAGAATTTCGTTTCCTCAGCTCGAATTTGAATCGGTCGTTCACCCCCAAGGCTGTCACGTTCCATCCTCTCAATTTAAGATTTCTAAAAAGGCATATTCCAAAGTTTTTATGCACGAGGATCCCTATTTTCCAGCTTGCCGCTTCCAATTATTCAGCAGAGGTTCACTTAGCAGCTAGAATTCAGTTTTCCCACAAGTTTCTTATTTATTTATACTGAATTAGAAATCATCACTATTATCGTTTATTGATTTAAATTATATTTTAAACGTATTAAACAGTTTCATTACGATCCGTTAGTGATGTACATAAGAGTTCGTTAACTAATTAAAGGTCTAACGTGTAACCTAAGGGAGGGTTTCTTAATTACAAGAGTAGCCTTTGAGTACACCACATCACACTCTTCCCTCGCCATGGAACACAATACCTTGAAAATCACCTTTTCCCTATTAATATATATTTTATGCAATATCAATGTTTGAAATGTGTGTGCAATATAATATTATAACTAGAGACCTGATTTTCTTGCAGAAAAAAACTCAAAATATGCAAATTCGTGCAGTAAAAATCCAAAATATGTGAAATTTTGTGTAATTAACAACTAAAAACGTGTAAAATCATCAATGTTGTTTAATTTATAACATTAATATATCGAAATATTATCAGATATTGAGTTAACCGAGAGATAAAAAAAAAATTGAATTGTTACAATGAAAATGAAATTCCAGATTACAATAACGATTATCATCAAATAATGCAGAACATTAAAGGTTTGAGGGAATAAATTAAGGCAAAAATTATAGGTACCCTATATATCACATAGACCAGATCAATTTAGATATTTAACTTTTATTAAAAATAATAACGAAAAATTATATTTTTTAATAAACTTGAAATTTGCAATATTATACATTCCAAAACGTTATCGTTAAAATTTGAAGGATAAAAAATAATTTTTTTTTCCTTATGCCTTGATCGTCTTAAGTTTTTTCGGCCATACGGCGTCTAGCAGCCCAGTAAATTTCACCTTCTGTCCTGGCTTTGTTTCTAATGTCCTGTAGTCCGGGACAAGTCAATAGATGCAGAGCAGTGATGAATCCTTGTCGACACAGTGGACATGTTGCTGATTTGACAACTCCAATACGGTATAAATGGCTTTGGAGATAGTCATGTCCGGTTTTCATCCTAAACTGTGCAACGAAGTGTTTTATTTATACCACTAAAAATACATTTTTGGGGATTACGTTCTTTCTAAAAAACGGAAAAAAACATTCAATTTTTTGATAAGAATATTTTTTTCTTACATGTTTCCCAATGAGCGTCGATCAGTGATTTCTTCCTATCTACCTGTCCGATTAATTTTTCATAAGGTGTATAGAACTGTTTCATCAAATTCTTTGTTGGTACTAGTTCACAAGAGTTCCGCACGGATTACGCGTGGTTCATAATCACTTCGATCACACTTGTTCATGGAATCCCGAAAACAGCCGAATGCTGTCGTCTTTTATGACGTCAGCTATTGTCCCTCTTAATGCATTTTTGAAAGAAAAAAAAACGTATTCCCTTCGTGGAACTTCCTTATTAAAAATGTATTAACAAATTGTGTATTTACTTAATTAGTTAATTATTAATTTGCATTATAACGGTCATTACTGTGAAAGAAAAAGAAAACATATATAAAATAATGTTTGAGTCTTTCTTCAAGGCCTGTAAAAAAAAAATGCTTTTAGAAATAAAATTATTATTGACACGTGCTTACATGTAGTGGCTATAAATACTCATATACTGTTGTATATTATCTATTATAAATTGTATAAAAGAGTTTTTTATCATTTGGATAATAAATAATCCGAATGGCGATTATTGTAGTCATTCGTAAAATAAAAAAATAAAAAATCGTGTTTATTTTCGAGCAAGGAATTAACGTATTGAGGAAAGAACTGAAGAAGAATATCTGATAATTCCGAGATAATGAATAATGGAAATCATAAATAAGAAAAATATTGTGAAATAGCATTCAGAGATGTAATAATTAAATGTTTTTATCTATTAATATTCCTTTTTCACATATATATATAATATATGTGCATGTTCGATTCAAGTTTCATAATGTGTAGTCTAAATTTCGAATTTAAGTCAATACCTTAAATAACGTTAATATAACTGAACTTGGTTAAGGTTATAGAAGTACTTAAATGGCGGGAAAGTTAATCGTAACTAATTCAAGAGATCGGTCGCCTTCGTTCTCTGTCGGATAAACCCGAAGGCATTCGGGATTCCATGAACAAGTGTGACCGAAGTGATTGTGAACCATGCGTAATCCGTGCGGAACTCTTGTGAACTAGTACCTCTTTGTTTCCACATTTCAAATCAGGGTTTTTTTATATCAATATTTCAATTTTTAAGGAGCGACTAAATTATACTTTCAGCATTATCAATTTTTTTTTTATATGAATGACACTTCTACAAATCAATTCCAAGCCAGAAAAGTTACTGAAGAGTTGAACGGTGAGTGAGGATTCAAGCCAAAACAATAACTATTGAATGCCTTACTAACAAAGCAGCTAATTCTAAGAAAGCAGCTTTTTATTATCCGATACTTTATGCAAGTTCTATTCCAAGAATAGATCTCACTTGTGTTTACTTCTTCCTGTTGTAATGAATACGGTTTTTACTTCATACAGAATCATTTGCCTTCCTCATATTTTTTAAATTTTAAATAATGAATCTAATTCGAGCAATATAGTAAAATAAATACTAAGAAACTCACTTGTACAGTTGCATTTAAGTGCAAAAATGTGCAATTTAATGCAACTAAATTCAAAATCCTGCAATTTAAGCCAAAAACGGCATAAAGTGCAGTTTCTTGCAATATAAAATTTAAATATGTTATTCTGCAGGTCCTGAAACGGTAAATATTCTGGTCCAGAGTTTTGACTCGCAAGCGAATAAAAAGTGCAATAACATGGAAATCAGGTCTTTAATTATAACTATAAACATCAACAAAAATATTATTCTTAAAATATATTCTTTTCAAAGAAGATGAAATGTTCCTTGCCTTTTTTTAACTCATCGTTACTTTACTTTATCTTTTGTCAAGCTAACCCTTTTGTAATCTTTTGTCTGCCCTCTTCTTTGACTTTGTTTAGGATCCTACTCCATTGTTTTACAAGATTTATTTCGATATCCCAGTAGCATTATTAATCCATATTTCGTTTCCTAGGATTTTAACCTGTGGTAAGCAAATATAAGTTTTTCTATATATAATTAGTGAATTGAAGCATGAAGATTTGAATAAAATTCAGTGTAAGTATAACTTCCTCTCCACTTCTATCAGCTTTATAATAACTTATGTTTTCAGATCAATGTTTTGTCTTTTCATAATAAAATCTAAAAGCTAGCCGTTTTCGAAATTTTAACATTAGTCTCAAACTTTCTTTCAACTCCGAGCCAAATCGGACGAGCCGTTTTTCCAAGAAGAGAGTGGAAGAAGGAATTTGATGAAATAGGTACTACAAAGTTTTTAGAGGGTAAGTTTCTGAAATCAGCACTGGGCCCTTTGATGAGCATTGTGATCTATCAGGCTGTACCTAAACTTATCGATGTGATCACAGATTGTTCAGCGATTCCATCGGCTTTTGGATCCTATTCAGTCGTAACAATTCAGTAGATAAATATTTCCTTATATTTTTTTTATCTTTCATGTGTTTCCTTCCAAGGGTGATAATGACCTTCTGTTGGAATCAGTCAATAGGGGGATTCCTTCGATGTAATTAGTGCTGAGTTTAGGAATTAATATTAATCACCAACGTTCTTCCAACTTTGTTTTCAATCGGATATGTTTTTTAAATATCTATGGTTTTGGGATACAATATTTGTAGATATATAAACTGTGTAAGTAATCTTCGGAATTTAATAAAATAAGAGTCCTTTTTCATTAAAGTTTTATGGAAATCAGTACAACCGTAGTATATGTTCCTCACATGAATTTGACAACAGACACGAAACCATTTTTGTTTATGTCTAACAATAAAACGCTCGTGGAAATTTTCTATTTTTTTTTTTTTTTTTTAATTTCTGCATGAATAAGTTCCCTTACACTTTCGATAGTGAGAAGGAAATAATATTAAACATCTTTTAAAAACTGAACTGAAAACGCTTATATCCGTTTATACAAATGAGTACTAACAAATTGAGAACTCTTTGATATAAGTTCAAATATATTAACATACTATTTATAAAAATTATTTAAAACCAAGAAATTATGATTATAAAATTATAATTTTGAAAAACAAATACCGGATTCACTGGCCCTTTCTTCAAAGGGCCGTGTCAAATATTTAACTGGTTAAATTGGTCAAAAGACTTTGACGAATTATTCTTCTTGTCCCTGAAATAATAGCATCCCTAATGCCATGATGTAATGTTTTGTGAGGGGTTGAGTTATTGTCCCGTTTCAAGACTTTATATAACCGCCAGTTCCTTTAGTCGAGTTTACTTGCCAATGACAGTGGCAGAATCACTCACGAGATGCGAGAAAATTTAACCTTGAGCAAACATAAAGCTAAAACTAAAATGACAACTTGTCCGATTAAAATAGCTTGTGAATGAAATGAGACATTTTAGTAAAGCTAACTAATTTACACACTTGTATTTTCTGTTTATTACGTAACTTTTTAAAAATAGTTTAACCATTTCGCTTTGCGTTCTGTACTGCACCATTAACTGGATGGAAGTTCAATTTGAATTTTTTTTAAAATTTATTGAATGATAATTTAATCTAACATAATCATGGGCAATAGGTTTATGATGCTAAAGGTATCTATTTCTAAAATCTTTACATACAAGAAATATAAATTGAAATAATTAAAAAAGTTATTAGAAAAAAATGAAATCTCTAGTGTTCGGTCAGAGACCGTGTCAATTAACTATTCGTAATTTGTTTGTGAGAAGTTAACAGAACTCGATTAACATATTTACAAAACCACTGCCGTTATAACCTCCGTGAAGGATTGTAGGAATGATTGTAATTGGATAGGGATAGAATGGGATGATGCCAAGGGCATATAGGATGTTTGTGACATAATATGGAGCATTAACTATTATTCAAAATACTTAGGACTGAGAGCATTGAATAAGTTTGATATTCGAAAATTTAGCTGTCTCCTTACAGTTTAAGAGATTTGGTAGGAAGAAACCTAAAGGGTGAATCATAAAAGATGTGCGTCTAACAAGATGTTTCGTTTGTTTTAATGGAATAACGAATACAATGATTTATATACTGTTTTGTTTGAGAAGTACAAAATAAATAAAATATGTCAAACTTCGACATTCTCGCTTATTAATCACATGTATAATGTATATATCGTGATTAGGTGACGCGTATAATTAAACACATAGTCCGTGGTACAGACCCTTTTTTATCAAATTATTAACATCCGGCTGAAACCTTGTAGCTATAGTTTTATCTCATCGGCATTGAGATGTTTTCAATGTAACGGTCGGCAAACTTTGTCTATTTAATTAAGCACTAAAAACTCGTAAATACCCATTTGCTTTCCACTTGGATCGCATGATAATTTGATCACAAAATCGATAAAAAAGGTGGCCTTTCAAAAATATTGGGTTGTTTGGCATATGTAACCTCGTTATTTTGATAATTTGGGAGTGTAGGTCACGTCAAACGGCTCCAAATTTTCGAAGGACACATTTTTTCTAGACTTTGTGCTCATGTTTTGTTACGAGTTTTTAGTACCTGATTAAATTGACAATGTTTGCCGACCTTCAGATTGAAAATACCCCAATTCCTAGAATTTTCGTAAATAAAATATTTTTAGGTTATGATAAAATTAAGCTATTCACGGAGTTTCAGGCGGATATTAATAATTCGACAAAAAGGGGTCTGTACCACGGACCACGGGCGGATCTACGGGGGGGGGCTTTCGGGCTGAAGCCCCCCCCCCCCCCCCAAAATGGTAAAATATAACCATGTTTTATCGAAAAAAATATTTAAAAAGTATCTCTTAAAGTATTATTATGCGTGTGATTACATTTAAAAGGGTTTTGGATTTCATACAGGTAGTTAGTTTCTTTATTTTTTTCCAAAGTAATTATCATTATTTTTATGAAAAAAAAAACTTTCCCTGAAACTGAAACTGAAAAAAATATTTAAAAAGTATCTCTTAAAGTATTATTATGCGTGTGATTACATTTAAAAGGGCTTTAGGAATAACTTAAACACCATTTCATACAGGTAGTTAGTTTCTTTCTTTTTTTCCAAAGTAATTATCGTTATTTTTATGAAAAAAAAAACTCCCCCCCAAAATTAATCCTGGATCCGCTAGTGCCACGGACTAACATTTAGAGTTAATCTTTACATATATTTCATGTAGCGTACAAACGAAAAGACTATGGTTATGTGGTCTGACCTGTATCGTTTGTCCTGTTACATTTGTTTATGTTTCTCACGAGTCCAACGTTATTGTAACGATCAACCATCAACAAGAATAATGAAAACAATGTTCTTGTCACCGGAATTGACATTTGCGGGTATTTGTCGAATGTGAGATGGGTTTTATTATTAGAAAATATGACCGAGCTACCAAAGTTCTCAGAAAAATTACGCTAATTTTTATGTTTTGCTATTTTTTGAGGTGAGAAGTTCAGGGCCATTCGCCTTAAGTTTATCCAACATTCGTCCGAATTGAACGGTTTATTTTGTGTTATTCTTTTTTTAGAAGCAAAAGTAAGTATACTCAATTGTCGATCAAAGTATAGCCGACTCAATGATACGAATATAGATCCTGCACTGAACAGACACATTTGCTTACATCGACTAAAATAGAATTACCGAAGACCGCATAAAACCTAACGAAAAATTCTAAATCAACTGTCTGCAAGTTTGAAAACATTACACGCTTCATCAGTTATTTGTTTCGAAAATAGCTGCATGTTGCATGTGCGCCAACATGATCATGAAAAATCGTGAAGTATTTATGGTCTTCATTTATGTCTTTATCATTGTTAAAACGCTGCAAATTTTTATACAATGGTTTATTATTTGCAAGCAAACAATTATACTTCATAAGTAATATTACCTTACTGGTAATATTTATATTACTATACTAATATAGATAAATAAATAAATAAATAAAAGGTGATTTCTATTATTGGCCTAAACAGTTTTTTTTTCATCATTAATAATTTTCTAAAAAAAAAAAAGCATTGCTTCAGTAACACTTTCAAAAATCAATAGCTACAACAAAAGGTATTTACTTAGCAGTAGAACATATGAAAAATTACTAGATATCTTTGCTCCAAATTGTCAATTTTTTTTTTTTTTTTTTGGAAATTGCGTAAACTTTTAAATTAGCATGTTCAATATCAACAAAAAGTGTATACTGTTTGATTTATTCGAAAATCTAATCTAAAAAAAAATAAGGGCATCGAGAAGACGACTTTAGTTAAGTTTCATTGAAATCGAAACATTCTTTTAGGAGTTATAGTCTATAGCAACACAGGTTTTTCGGCTGCTCCGCCATCTTGAAAGGAAGGGGCGGATAGTGATGTCGATGTTGGAGGATCATTCTCGGCTGACCTCTGACTTAAATAATTTTTTATTATATATATATATTTTTAATGCTATTTACAACTGTATTAAAGAAATACATTTAGTAAATTTGAACATATGTGACGTGAAAACACTTGTTGAGAAACTACCCAATGGTAGCACTCTAATGATATGTCTACATTAGGAGATCACGGGTCCATCTTCTTTTCAGACGCCTTGGAGGGTTATCAGGAATTGAAGAGGAATCAAGGATAGAAACGAGAGGGTTGGGATGATTCTGTAGTTTATTATGGGAGGATAGGTATCTGGATTGAGTCAGATCTGAAACATAAGGAAAATAAAGGCCATTAGGGATGGTTTTATTTATGACAAGGTATGGAGCATTGAGGAATTTACGAAGGATTTTGGATTGTAAGGATTGGATACCAGAGGAATTCGATGGTTTAGTGGAGCCCCATAGCTCAACTCCTAAATCCAAATAGGCCTTATTATAGTCATATATATGAGTCTTTTGTAATTAATTAGAAGTTAAGAGCGTTTGTTTAGTGTTGAAGTAATCGGAAACGTCGAGCAGTTTCTTGTAGTTTCGGAGAAAATGCGCGTTCGACAGACAAAAACATGTTTATTCGATTTTCGGATTCTACGTATCCTGAAACGTAAAATATCAAATTTTAAGGTGGGTCAAGTTTTGGAATTTTTCGGACGATTACAATGGTTTATTATTGAAAATATTAAACAAAAAGTTTCATTCTAAAACTTCTAACATTTTTAGTTGTTTTTTCACTAGTATTTCTTGTTACATAGTAGTTTTTTAAACTTTTTTCTTCAGCATTAGAGGTTTAACGAATCCTTTCATTATGTTGTTCCATTTGGACCTTCGCATGCGTTAGGCCACGGGAGTGTAAATTGTCCTAGACTTGAAAGTCCTATTAAATGCGGAGGTTTGTTTACCCTCCACTTAACTGTGTTTGGGGAGAGCAGCAGAGTAAGTCCCAATTCTCCTCACTTAACAACCCCATATTACACGTGGCTTAATGTTCTCCTGAATTTCTTTATCGTTTTTTAAGAAAGTTCTTTTATTTATTTTCCTTTAAATTTGCCACTGCGTTGTAACGTACCAAGCAAATGTGTTGGCGTTTATTCTATCTTCTTGTATTTTGATGATTATTTTATTTAAATAAAACAAGAAAAAAATGTATTGTATTAGGGTAAGCGAACCAGTGATAGACATAGCTAAAGAATTTTTTTCTTATGCTACCGTAATTATTGAAGTTATAAACTTCTCCGTTGGACATTTAGAATCTCTAGGATCTCCTTTTTCTATTTAACAATTTAAAATTTAAAAAAATTGCAGTTATGGAGATATAACCTCCATTTGAAAAAAAAAAACACTTTGCACTAGTGATGTACACGTCGAAATTCAATTGTTCTAATAATGGACGGTTGGTATCAGTAATAGGCATAAGTCATTAAACAATTTTTAAATCTTTAATCAACTATAGCGATCATCAAGGGTTATTACGAAGATATTTTTTTGATAAAATAGGTGCAAAACCATTTGTATAATACCACTCTCCTTCCCTAAATTTCAGGCCAATCGAAGTAGCCGTTTTGAATCTAGTTGATGGAATTTGATGTAACTGTCTTGGTACCTACCTGAACCTTCGAACCATCTTCGAAAATTTGATGGAAAATAAATTTATGATAGTACAATGTGCTCGTGACAAATATTTGTCTACAGACTTTTTTTACTGATCGTGATTCTTGAATATGTTAAAGTGTAAACTTTGTCATTCTCAAGTCCACCGACGCCAGTTCGAATTCCACCTTTCTTGGGCGGATTGATATTAATTTTGTGGAGGACCCGCGGGTTGAATCTCGACTGTCCTACTGTGGTTATAATATATTGCACCTGTAGAACAACTTCCAGGTAGAAGTAGTCGAAAAAAAAAGAAAAGAAGATTTGACTGCATACACTCTGAACCAAGTTAGTTCCTCGATGTTTGAACTGTAAAATGGAAATCAAAATAATTAATTCTTAGTTCAAAAATTTGTTTAACCTCCCGTTCGCATAAAAGGCTTTGTTTACCTTTCATATTGAGGTTGTGATATACATAAAATAAATCATTTTGTCTTATTTAGTGGTTTTGGTGAACTGAAGGTTCTTATGAAATACTTAATAGTTGAGTGTTCTATTATTAAGAAGGAAGGTGGTCCGGCGTGGAATATAAAATATAAATAGACTAAATAGTGGCAAAACTATTTTGTTAAAAGCCAACGTTTCGACCCGACTTTGCAGGTCTTCTTCAGAGAAGTGTTTTTAACAAGGAGTTACACTTAGAACTGCATCTTGAGTAAATAGTGACCGCCACTATTTATGGCTATTTATGTGTGAATATAATAGTGACTATATAATATATAATATAATATAATATATACTATATGTCTATATAACAGTGACTGTTTTTGACCGCCACCCCGGACCATCTCATTCCTTATAAGGTTTTTATATTTCGAGTAAAAATAAATTTTCCTTCACCCAGTAAAAAAACGTTTTATAAAATATTATTTGTATATAAAATATGTTGAAGTTTCTTTAGTCTGGATTTTACAGGCTGTACAAGATCACTATATAGTATAAAACAGGATTAATTCGTATATATTAATACCAGCATATGTCAGTTTAAGAACTTGGGAAATAATATCTAATGTCCTTCAGAATCATTACAAAAACCTTGGCATCCTATTTCATCCTTGATACTCGAGGAGCTATTGTTAGAATTAGAGCGGGCCGTGCTTCGAGAAGCACTTTATCGTGCGTTATCTCGTTATCGGTAAATTTTAGAGTTTTAAACACCAGACTCGGTATCTTCCTCAAACTCCACCTCGAAATATTCGAAACTTCTTCCGTCGCGTTCCGCCAACTTACCGACCCAGTCATGAAACATCCTACATTTTAAAATAAATTTGATTGAAATTATTTTAATTTTCGGATCGAATTTGGGTCCACCACTTTTCCCATTAGATTCCCTTTCCTTTGATACACCGTTTGCTCCTGAGTGGTGGAAAAGGAATCTAAACTACGCAATTAATATTAAGCGATGAAGTAAATTGAAAATACATCCGTAAAAGTTATACACAGCTTGTCTGGCAATAATTGTTATGAATCTCGTAAGAAACAATATTTGCACATACGAAGAGCAGAAATTTATGTTTTTATAGGATTTATAGCTGATGAGAATAACGAAGGAACAATCATCATGCGACTCCCGACTGATATGATTATATCACTAGTGGATCAAGGATTTAACTTTTTTCTGGGGGGAGGAGTCTTCAGCCCGAAGCATTTTTTTTTCATGTATATAACGATAATTAACTTGAAAAAAAAAGAAAGAAACTAACTACCTATATGACACGGTGTCTTAGTGATTCTAGAAGTCCTATTGAATGTAATTACACGAACAATAATAGTTAAAGAGATAGTTTTTAATATTTTTTTCTGTAAAACATGGTTATATTTTACCATTTTGGGGGAGCTTCAGCCCGAAAGCTCTCTCCCCCGTAGATCCGCCTTTCGTATGTATGGTTTTTAGTTCTGATAGGAGTAAAAAAATAGTCCAGCTAAAATTGGTACTGACCCCTTTTCATCAAATTATTGACATCCGCCTGAAACTTCGTGATTAGCTTCATCTCATCGTAACCTACAAATATTTTGCTTACGAAAAGAAACTCTTGGAATTGAGGCATTTTCAATCATTAAATGGACAATCTTAGTCCATTTAATTAGGTACTAAATACTCGTATATACCCATTTGATTTTCAATTGCTTCGTAAGATAATTTGGTAACAAAAAGATGGCCGACAAAAATATTGGGCCGTTTAGCCGTATTTTTGGGGTCATTTTCATTCGTCATTTTCATATTTTTGGGGGTGTATGTTACGCCAACGGCTCAATATTTTTGAAGGACCGTCCTTTTTCTCGAATTTGTGCTCCAATCATCTTACGATTCAATTTTATTATTATAAATGTTTCAGGATCTCCAGGTTGAAAACGTCGGAATTCCTACGTTTTTCATAAATAAAATAGTTGTGGGTTACGATGAGAGGAAGATATTATACGAAGTTTCAGGCGGATGTTAATAATTTTATAAAAAGAGGCCGGTACCAATGAATAATAGGTCGCTATGACTTAAATATTACACACCACTTGACCTTCTTCGGGACTGAAGGGCCATTTTGAGTCGTGTTGTGCTATCATAGAAAGAAATATTGCAATATAGAGATACATATTTCATCCGTATAGGATGCCTCTCAACTTGATTACTGGAGGAACGGAAAGGAATCATTCCATTTTGCCTGACGTCTCTGCACCACTGGTTTTGATGGATGGCCCAACGTCGGTGTACGAAAGACGTGGACTGGCCGATCTTGCCGTGACTGATTGTGCAACTCCTTATAATTTGAACTTCTCTCTAAGGTTTTCTAATATTTACGTTATCTTGTAATTGTAAATTATTTATTTAGACTTACGGTACTAGTCTACTAAAAATATACATGAAAAGTATATGATTATTTGAAGATCATCTGACTAGGGCATATATAAAATTCAATCTTCTGTAATTGAATTTTTGGAACAATGAAGGCTTTCAATATATCTCTCACCATAACTAGTTAAGTCGAGAGTTTTACGTATAAATCATAATGTCACGAACATTTTTTTGTAATAAAGGTAAAAATCTATCTCTCCCAAATATGTCATTTAAAGCCAATCTTTGTACCCTCCCCTCATAAACCTAACGTTGGGAAACCAATAAACCAGTCATTTAAATAAAATTTCCGGAGCCATCATTATGTGATGTGTGCTAAAGGTTTCATATTGGTGGATCGCAGTCATTATAAATCCATTAGGAAACACTCACAGGTCTTAGGGTGTTCAAGGGAGCATCTAAAGTCGGCCACATGTATGGTGATTTAACAACAACCACCCAGACATACACACTTCCTGAGGAGTTAATGCTTTGGAAACGTTATAGTATAATGTTTGTCATAAAAAAAATAGTATAATCATTAATAAACATTAATGATCCGTAAATCGTGAAGGGATAGATGCAGTATACCTTGTGAAAAAATCGATGGCGGGATGCGGATCACACAACTTTCTCATATCACCCGTCTTAAATCCCCAAATCCCCATCCCCATCCCTACATATATTATTACAGTAAGGCTCGAAATCGGTTTTGTACCAAATATAAACTCCTGTCATGCTCAAATACCATGAATGGGGTACCGTTGGATTCAGAATTTCATAGAAGGTTAGCGGAATCGTATTCTCCACTTTTGTTTTTCTTTCTAAAATAATATCGATACAAACATTTTGCTAATCTTGAATACTGGAACGGTGGTAAGTCTGTAGATCGATACGAGATAAATTGGGCTTTGAAGATTTTGATGCGTACAGCAAGTCCTGCGTTTTTAAGCCCCAAAAACGTACTATTTTCGAGATAATGCAAGGCGTAGGATTCGCATCCACACAACCTCACGTTAATTGTCGTACTGTCATTGAATACATGCTTTATGTCGTCGACTTGAGGCCTCTATGATCGAGAGAGGAGTTCATATTATTTATCGATGGTGTTTTTGGCAAGCCATATCATCGTTAATTCTTCAACAGATCTCAAGATTGAGCCACCAATTTTGAATTATTTGAATTCCAATTCTCCTTCAGGTGGGCAAAATAGTCCAATTACCCCGAAAATTCAGGCAAACAAGTTATGAAAGAAAAGAAACTTTATTTGCGGATAACTAAAAAATACACACTTTTCCCTATAGGTTATCCCCTGGATTATATAAAAGATTACTGAATTCCCTACAAAAGGGAAAAGAATCATCGAAATCGGACAATTTTTAGGAAAGATACATATTGGTTCCAAACATTAATGTAGTTTTAAATTAATTTTTGTTTCCTTTGTCGATTATATTTATCGATAAAGTAATAATTGATTTCTTTTTCTTTTGATACTTGCATCATTTTCTTTTCTTATTAATTTGGCATTTGATCACTTTACAATATGTTGTGCGAATTTTTGCACGGGGCTATTAGTAACTAAATAATTAAATGTCTGCTATTATTAATGGGCTAGTTAATATTTAACTATTTAAATACATTATCAGTCCGCAAGTTATTATATTACATTATTACCGAATATGTTAACATGATAAACATTATTTAAAATATTTCATAGCGAAGTACTTTTCTTACAGAAGTACCATAAAGCTATTTCCGAATCGATTCCAGGACGACATTTCGGTGCATTATGTACTTTTTATGAGCAGTTAGTCGAGGGTGCGGTCAAATAAATAATAAATTAAAATATATTAATTATTTCAATTTTTGACGACGTTTCGACCCACTTTGCAGGTCGTCTTCAGGACGTAGGATGTAGCACTGCGGGAGGCAGTTGAAACACTCAGTGTTTTCCTGATATTATCCTTCTCATATTATATCAACGGTCAACCATCTCTACATCATTATGTACTTTTCAATTGTAAAACCTAAAACTAATTTTAAAATTTTACATTTGATTTAGTTTCAACGAAAAAAAATAGTTTCTCTAAAATATTAGTTTTCATAAATTATAAGATTTTAGTTCCATAATCAACTAATCCATATGTTAGTTATTGATTTGTCTACAATCTTCAGCTTTGAAAAGAAATATTATTAACGTCTGACTCTTATTTCCAAACATTTGTTTCCGACTACTCATTTTTTTTAAACTATCAAATTCTTTCATCTCTTGCATTTCGTCATTTCATGAAGTTTACAATTGGAGAGTCTAAATAAATTATATTAAAGATAATTTTGAGGAAGCCAGTTTAAAAAGATGATGGGATTTTAACTCCCTCAAAGTATTTCGAATGAGGATTATGAATGGGTGATACTATATCCCTATTAAAGATTTTAAAATATTAATAAAAATACATATTATACTTATTAAAATAAATATTATAATTGGGTATTAAAAACCATACTTGTTGGGATAAGAGATATTTCTTAATTAATACTATATAATTTCATTTTTATTTTTTCTTGGCAATTTCATTTAGAAACAAAATTCTTTTGAATAATAAAAGAAAGTCTTTTGAATAATATATATATAAAATATAAATATATATTTAAATTTCTACTGAGAGACAAAATCCTGTATTTTGTTTAGATGATTTAATGTATGGGAGAATGCGGGAGGAACGAAAATGCATTCTGTCCTTAACCATTATCCATTGTTGCAGGTAGCTGTGTAAGATAAACGCAAAAAAGAGAAAAAAAAACTTCGTTCCCCTCCTACGCGTGCTAATTGGATTACTCTCTTCGATAACTTTTTTTATATCAATCGAACACTAGTCCGAAAAAAAAAGAATCAAATCGGTTCAAATGATACAACTCGATGAAGACGGATTAAAAACGAAATAAAAAATTTTCTCTTTTTAATATTTTCTCTGTGTTTGCGTTTCGTTATCGGCTCTTCAAATCATTTTAAAAGTTCCCTAGAGTAAAATATCTCTTATAAGAGCTATTTATCTTTATTTTATACTACTCAGAACGGACATCTGAAGTTTCAGCCTAACTAATGCAAGTAAAAACCCTTTATCAAGACTACGCCCAATTTATTGCAATCCTTATATGTAGATATATAGGAGATTCATAAATTAAAAAAATAAAAATAAAAAATGTATTGACTTGGTGTAAATTAAAACGCTACAAATGTTTACACATTGGTTATTATTTGGAAACAATTTAACACCAAAATTGACAATACTTTTCATGTAACATTAAGAAAAATAAATAAAAAAGGATTCCTAACATTAGCTTATATAACTTTCTTTTTTATCATTGCTATTTTACTTTAAAAAATAGACGTTGCTACAGCTAATGTAAAACTTTCAAAAACCTAAAGAAAAGATATGGTTTGCAGTAGAACATATTTAGAACAACATATCTTTGCTCCAAACCGTCCAATTTCAACGATTTTTTTTTTAAAAGTAAAATTAGTAATTTTTTAAATAACCAAAGACCATCAAAAATGTTTATACTTCTTGAGTTATCCGGAAATCTAATTTTACAACACCTCGTAACTTTTTTTCCAGCTTCTTTTCGTTGAAGTATGTTATATAAATAAATTTAAAGGTCATCAAGGAGAAGACTTTGGCCAAGTTTCATTGAAATTGGTACAATCGTTTAGACGCTACAGTCATATCCAACCCAGTTTTTCGGCCGCCATCTTTGAAAGAAAGGGCGGATAGTGATGTCGAGGTAGGAGAATCATCCTCGGGTGACCTCTGACGTCCAAATTTGATAGAAAATCGGTTCACTAATCTCGGAGAAAGTACGCGGACGGCGGACGGACAAAAACATTTTGAGTTAGGGGCGTGGGTAATTTTTTTGGACGATTGCGCTGGTTCATTATTGACAATAATAAACCAATAAAATATAAGTATGAAAATTTAGCTGCTAAACATAGAAAAAGAATATAAAAGAGAATTTTATATAATCTGAAAGTGATTGTAATGCTGTAATAACAATAAATAAAGAGGAAAAATATAGTAATAGAAATATAAAAGTAAAGTTAAGAGATAAATGGTACCAAAAAAAAAAGTCATATATTACCCATACTTAAGTAATCGAGAAAAATATGAACCATTTCTGGCAATATTTTCGGTTAAACTATCCAGAAGGTAGAGCATCCACACATGAATAATTTTCGAAGGTAGATTATAAGATTAGTTGTACAAACTGTGCCTAATTTTGTGTTGTCAATAATGTTATATTTAATCCTTACTTCTTAGCCTATACAAATAATTATAGAAATCTGTTTAATGAAGTAGTGAAAAATCATATCGATGAATGCCTAAAACTTGAACCGTTTTGTCAATACTATAATAAGTTCACTTATTGTTTTTTTTTAAAGTAATGACCGTTTTTCCCAACCAACATATTAAACAATAGTTAGTTCTACTGCTGCCATACCTCCATCATCATTGTAAATAATTTAATGTTTCACTGGGAAATGGTGAAATCTCTAAAATAATGATTCATGTGTATATATAATATATAAAAAAAATCATATATATACATATATATGTATGTATATACTCATGAATACGTGCTTAAGATTTGTCTTCGGTACATCAAGGCGATCTCATGTGTCCCACCTTTACGACGAGTTAAAGTGGCTCTTCCCTTCTTTCCGCAGACAATATTTCCTCGGATCTTTCCTATTCCAAACAATCACCACCAGACACCCTTCTTACATCTGCAGTCTCCTACAGTTTAAACCCGTGGTCCACTCCCAGAAAACAAGATCCCGTGTTTCCGACCTTTATATCCCTTCCCATAGAACTAAGACGTTTGAATATTACGTTATTTCCCGATCCACAGCCTTCTGGAATTCCTTGCCATCTGATATCCGCCATGCCTCCTCCTTCTCCTCATTTAAATATCATCTCTACCAATTCCTTCTCACATCCCAAAATGACGTTATACAATAAAATAAATATTGTGAAACAGATTTTGACTGAGGTGAATGGTTGATAAAATTTATTGAGTCTTAATTTTAAAAATCAACCCATGCTTATTTTATTTTATTTATTTTTTCATTTAAATAATGTTTTTTTTTATTTCGTTTTTTCTCAAAATTTTATTTTATTTTTACTTGTTTTAATTTAACTTCACTGAAGATACTGTATATATTCTTTAATATTGATTAATGTAATTTTTGGCCAGATGTAGTTTTTATTTTTTTGTTCATATCTGTTATTCATAAGGGACTTGTCCCAGAATAAAGTTTACTTTCTATCTATCTATCTATCTATCTATATATAATATTTATTATTAATATAAAGTTTTTATATAATATTTATACATATATATATATATATATATATATATATATATATATATATATATATATATATATATATATATATATATATATATATATTATATAAAAAACTTTTTAGTGAGGACAGTGTAACATTTTATTTTACGTAACAAAGCGGTACGGACCGTAACCAAGATACCATACTTTTTCTTCCTAGAATTATTTCTCCCTTATTATGGTTACAAATTGGCAATAAAAATTATTATAATTATATAATAATATGAATTGGAAAGAAGGAGCGATGTATAATATAGCTTTTTAAAGAAATTATAAATTTGTCCTAACTGTGATTTCGTTCCATTTATTTTATGTTGATAAAAATAATACAATCTTGAACTACAGAATACACGTAAATTAAAGGTATACGATTTCAGCAACTGGTAGTGCAATTAAATGAACAGTTATGTTGTATGGATGGGGTCAGTCCGCCTCTTTTTCTTGTGTGTGTGTATATATATATATATATATATACATAAATTTTATTTTATTTTTTCACCATTGTATTACATCATTTTTTAATACTTTTCTTTTAATATTTTTTATAATCACATTTTTTAAATCAAATTGAACTTTTATATTAAATAATAAGCAATAAATATGATGTGTTTTGATTTGACTTTTAACAATTATATAATATTTTAGATTGAGACAGTTGAATTCGTATAAATACACGGATTAACATTCAAATGAATGAATAATAAAAATAATTAATCCTTCTAATCTATTTACATTTATGAATTTTTATTTGTATGAAATCCATACTTATACAAGTTATTATTTCATTTTAACAATTTATTCATAATATAACGAGGAAAGATTAGAACGGAAAAAAAAAATCAGAGTCGACTTTGCCCAATACTAATTATTCGGACTCTAATTAGTTCATTACGAAATAATTTTTTTGCGCTCTGTTGTTCTGTCTTTTTTCCCCTATTGCTAATTGACTCTGATTATTGAACATATTTAAGCCGTTCTTTTTGCTTTGAGGGCTCTCGCATTAAGTGGTCGTGTTGTGTTGGTATGAAATTTGGGAAAATAAAATAAAATGGCTTCATGTCGTAAATTAAGAAATACACTCTCAAATATGTATGGTAAATTTTATCATTTTATTTATTGTTACGCCGAACGTCTAAATATCCAATATGAAAGTGTTTTTATATTTTTATTTAATGTTTTCTCAAGTTTCATTTATTTTGTTTTCTCAAGTTTTCTTTTGTTTCGTTATAATTTCTATATTGTTTTTTTATTGTATATATGATATGAATGAGTCTCACTCAGCTCTAATACTCAATCCTCTTAATTGAGGCATAAAGTATTATTTATTAATAAAATAATATTTTGAAATAATATCCAAAGATAACCAAATATCCAATTTATATTAAGTGGAGAAAATCCAATATTAGAATGGAGAAAATTCGATCTTTTTCTTATCTTCCATTTTATTTTTATTTTTTATTTTATTTTATATATTTTATTTTTTATCTTTTACAATATAAGTAAGTACATGCAATATATACATATATATCCAGTTGCTTTATCTATTTATTTAGGACATTCCAAAGCTGAGGAATTAAATTTATAAACTTTATTTACTTTGTTATTACATAATACTCACGGGAATAAAGAACGAAATTTGTTGTTTGGTGAGTGTCAAGGTTGGTACACACATTGCTCGCACCACGGCCGTATGTAGATCTCTCTCGGTAAAAACAAATTTACTATTGGATTCTATTGGAACAGTTCGGTTTCATCTAGAAGGAGTTACATACGATCGTTTTGTGACTCAGACACCTTGCGGCTATGTGTGCCCCAACCTTGAACGTCATTCGTTATAATTTTCACGGATATTGGAACAGTATTATGTTAAAAAAAAAAGAAGGTAAGATTTATAAATATTTAGGAAAAATGCATGTACATTGGGTCACTTTTTTTGTCAATGCTCCATAACTTCTAAAATAACCATGATTTTTAAAAGTTCTAAATAGAATTTTATTTGTCATGCTTTGAAGATACTATGTTAATTTTTACATTATTTTATCACCAGATTTTTTCTTTGAAACAAATCATTTTTAAAAATAATAAATGGCCCACCGTACAATTACTATAGTTGTACCTTAGGCCACTCTATATAGTCAGTGGTACAGACCCCTTTTTATCAAATTATTTTTATTTATTTATTGAGTATTACAACAATCTGTCTCTTGGACATTGGTTATAGTGATGTAGGATGACATTCAACATTTTATGTACAAAAAAATATATAATAAATAAAAACAAAATAATAATCAAAAGTATAACAATAGATAATAAAATAAAATATCCTAAAAAATAAGAAAATTACAACAAAACAAAAAAAAAAAAAACACATGCATAACTATATACAATCAGGCGAGGGAACTCCAGGAGAACCCTGCGCTACTCTCACAACCGCGTCACTGGTACTAAAGCCAGCAGAGATTGATCGAGAGCACATCAAATTATTAACATCCTCCTAAACTTCGGCAAATAGCTTTTTTCTCATCGTTACCTAAAAATATTTTATTTAAGAAAATTCTCGGAATTCTGGTGTATACAATCCGGAGATCAGCAAGCTTTGTCTAATTAATTAGGTATTTAAAACTCGTAAATAAACATTTTCTTCCCACTTCAATCGTAAGATAATTTGAGCACTAAGTCGAAAAAAAAAAGTGGCCTTCAAAAATATTGAGCCGTTTGGCGTGACCTACACCCCCCAATTGTCAATATAAAGAATATGTAGGCGAAATCGTCCAAGATATTTGTAGGCCACCTTTTTTATCGCTTTTTGATCAAATTATCTTACAATCCAATTTGGAAACCATTAGGTGTCGCGATTTTTAGTACCTAATTAAATGGACAAATTTTTTCCGTCCTCCAGATTGAAAACGCCCCAATTCGTTGAATTTTCGTAAATAAAATATATGTGGATTACAATAAGATGAAATTATTTGCGAAGAGTCAGGCGAACTTTAATAATTTTATAAAAAAGGGTATGTACCACAGGCTAATATCGTTAATAACATTTTATTTTAATTTTTTAGTAAAGTCCTAAAATATTACATGCCTAAAATAAAGTAGAAGTTGCCTTAAAAAGATGCTAGAGAGATTACTACCCATCAATCGACTAATGATTTTTTAGTATGTTTATGTACATGTTTATAAAAAAATATTATATTATAAAGAAAAATTACTTTACCAACTCTCAAACATTCTCATATATATATATATCATATATATATAGTATGATATATATATATATATATATATATATATTTGATGTGTGTGTGTGTGAGTGAGAGTGTGTGTAGTCAGTTTCACGTGAAAATTTGATTTAATCGTTGGATTGGATTTAGAGAAAAAAGATTTAAGAAGAAAAAAGAGATAAATATTTTAAAAATGTATGTTCGAACATAAAACTAATAATAATATTAATTGGAGGGACTAATTAAAATAAATGAGCAGGTGTGAAACAAGTTAATTTCACAGGAGACTAGGCCGGAGTTGTTGACGCCGCTATTGGAATGGTAATTACCGGGACTACATTGCTTTCGCGGTGGCGTTGCCTCCCTGCACCCCATCATAATTACTGTCTCCAAACACTTGGACAGTTCTCATCACGCGTATATACTATCGCAGCTTATATCCTATACTGTCACGCCAGTCTGACCGATCAATTGCAATCCCTTCTTCTAGTGTCTAAACGAGCAGGCCAGCGGTCATAATTAGAGGTGGGCGTTTCTGCTACTTTTGAAAAACGAATGAACTGTTCGTTGACAAAAAGAACAGTTCTTAAGAAGTTCATCGAACAACGCAACAACGATTCATGGTGTAAGACTTATTGGTTTTAAAACGCACTCAATTCGTTTAATTACAAGTCTGGATATGAATGAAACGTTTTATTTACGTTAAGTTTGGCATTGTTATAGTTTGAAATTGATAATCTTCTAATTTATTTTTAACATTAGTCGAATGCTTAATCTTAAAAATTATTTTTTAACGCATTAATACTGAAAATTATTTTTTACGCATAGAGGACTTTTTATGTTAATAATATTTTAACTTGCTTGCATTAATCTTGTTTTGATTTTGGACAAGTTTCTAAACTCTCAACGATGAGCTTATTGATGACATCCTTTCGCCCAGCGTAAAGATGGTGTTATCGATGAGCTCAGCGCTGAGCTTAGGAATTCTTCATTTTTTCAAACAAATTTGTTATAAATTGATTGCCATATTTCTTTATCAAACGTTGTTCTTAGTTTGAAATTACGCTGCTTAGTAATTCTAAATCTTTTAACTGTAGTTCAAAAATGTTTTCAACTGTTTGCTTTTTTCAATTTTTATAGAACATAATGAATGGTGTTTATAATTGTGGATTAATGGTTGACTCCAGTGGACAATTGAAGAGAACAATGTTTTTTTTTTTTCCTGATAGGTTAGTTGGGAAACAGAAAGAGTTTCTGTTTCGTTTGGAAAAAATGAAACGAAAACCAGATCAAACAGCAACTCGATTAGCGGCAAACGGATGAACTAAAAAAAAAAAAAATTGTTATCCGTTTGGAAGAATAGTTCATTCGTTTGAGATCAAGAACTGTTCTTTTCAAACGTTTGGCGTTTTCTCTCCCACTCCTAGTCATAATATTAATGCGTAGGGAATACCACAAATAGGAACTTTACGAGACTATAGTAATAATTTATTTTCCTCCTTGGATCTCGAGTGTGCACTTTATGGTTGATGGTCGTAGAGGTTGACCATTACTTCGCATTAAATAATATAGAGTAGAAAAATAACTTTATCTTGGGACTAAGTCTCTTAAGAATAACAAAGTAGTACAGAAAATAAATACCAAGGTATAACGTACCCTCTCTGTTAGAAGATCTGTGGAACGAATGTTTGTTTTTTTAATGGAAAAAACGATTTTAAATATTCTCATGAATCAGTTTAGAGATGGTATGTGATGTAAATTATTTAAGATTAAGGTAAATAGAAGACTCAAACACGAATAGATTTTGTCAAAGTCTAAGTGAACTCTTATGTATCCCTATTTTATTCTGCTTCTAGCGGCTCTACAAAGTTTAGCTTTGGCCTGGTTCAGCTTTGACAGCCATTATCTCTGTCGAGTGCCGCCGCTCTCTAATCACATCAACTAAGTAGGGCTCGGAAGGCATTCGCAAGTGCGTCGTCCAAACATTTGCTTCCGAAACACTTTGGCTGTAATCCCTCCCCCCTCCTCCCTCACGACATGTCTGGCCCAGCTAACATTCCTAAATTCGATGTGCTAGATTTTATCAACTTCCTTGTTCCAATGACTTTCTGCTTTACGTTTCCTCCTTACACCATTCTGAAAAAAATGGACCATGTATTCTCAGAACTTTTTTTCTATAGCTCATTACAGAAGCTTATTGAGCTTAGGGATGTTTGAGTACAGGTCGGACTAGAGCTTTATATAAATCCGAATTTTTAAGTGTTGCTATATAAGGTTGCTTCGGAGATGTTTATGTAGTGCAAAATATAACCTGTTTGCGGCAATTTTACTTTTGATTTCCGCATCTATGTCGCTCTTTTCATTCACCTGTGATCCAAATTATCTGGATTCGTCAACATTTTCAATTACCTGTCTTTCTATTATTATTTATATCTTATTCGTTACCTGACTAGACACTATGATATTAACTTTATTGGTTTTATTGAAGTTCAATAGTAGTACCATTTTAGCGGCAGCATTTTTCAGTGCTGTAATTGTGATTTACTAAATACCGAATGGCTGGTTCTCCGCATTTCTTATGGCCTTCTCAAATCCTAGATTAATAACCAGATCTGCCATGTCTGTAGGAAATTAGAGGACATCACTCTAGTCATCCTTACGAACGAAATCTTGCATCGTTATTCTTGTCAGACTCACTAGCTTTGAAGGAAAATTCGTTTCTTCGTTTTATATTTTCCTAATCGATTGATGAAGTCATATACTTTTTTTAAATCCACTGGTAGACAATCGGTATTCCTTGGTTTTTTTTTTTTTTTAGAAGTCTCTGGAAGGTGAATATATAGGTCGTATCTGTATAGGTCGTCGCTCGAACCCCGCGAATGCAACACTTTCCTCCTATTAAAGAAGGTTATGGAGAGATCTTCAGAAGGAGGGAGATTCTACGATAGTTGTTGCATAGAAATTATATGTTATACTTAATATATTGTTATACTTTTTGGGTATTGGACAGATGACCGTATTTTTTTTCCACATCAATTTTATTATAGAATTATATCGCTTATCTTTTTTGGTTTATTTTTTAATTGAAGGCGAACAAAATCTCTCTCTCTCTCTCTCACTCTCTCGTCAATTCAGATTAATTTTACTATCTGTCTCGGTACTATATTCTATCACGAATCTTTGCCTCCTCAATCAGCTTCCTTCAGTCATCGCTGGTCTCCCCGTTCTTCTAGTTCTTAATTGTAACGATTAAATCATATTTTGTTATGCAAATAGATTGCATTAGTTAGGTCATAAGTTGCTTTTTAATTGACAAACTTATTATCTTGTGTTGTCTCAGACACTTATACCTTAGACTTATATTAATTATCATGTTGTTACTATGATAAACATATTTAAAATGCATTTTCGAAGTTTACTATTCCATCAAAGTTTTCTTATTCAGCATGATAGAGTAAGATATCCACGAGGATAGCGAGATTGGCAGATGAAGACTATCCGTGATACAAATTACTTAGCCAACAGGTAGGATGGAACTCGGTTCCCACTGCCATTATTGCTGTAGGCCTAAATGGAGTTAAAGGTTCCTTTAATGGAATTAGCACGGAAGGGAAAAGAAAAAGGTAAAAAAAAATCAAGATATTGATCGTTAATTCTTTATCAAGAAATCTTTACAAGATTCTGATTCAACTAACGAAACGTTTTAACCAGATAAGTAATTTCTTTGTAGTTTATCGTGTAAATAAAGATGAACGTGGATTTAATCTTAGCAATAACTGAAATGAAATGAAAATATATTTTACCATTTTTTGACTGTTGTCCCTTTAGAAAAAAATATACTTCCAGAATGTATGTCCGTGTCATAAATAAATTAAATATTTGCAATAATTAAAAATAAAAATACAGAAGATGAGAGAGGAAAAGACGATAAAATTGTACATTTATATAAGACAAACAAAGGAAATTAAAATAACATAAATAAACAGAAATAGTCCCTGGGGGGTACTTAAATGGTTCTCTTAGGTATATTTCGTAATCAGTCGGATTGAGAAAAGAGATTGAAATTAGATTGATAATGGAGGTTGAAAAGAGGCGCAGTCATTATTATTATTATGCCATTTGGAAGACTATAGCATTCTTATCTCATATCAGGTTTTAAAATGAAGTATTAAAAGATATAAGACATTGACATTTTATGTATATTGTATTTAATGCATTTATATCAGTATATTTAACATATTTATCTCATTTACACCTATTTTAGGTTGCTTTATTTGTGTTTTATTTACAATAATTTAATATTCATAGTTTATTAGTTGTTAGGCTAGAGTTTAATATTTTTCTGCAGCCTAATTTTAAAACTATATCACAAAATTATATATATTTATTAAAAATTATATCAGAGGTATGCGAATCCAAGACATTGAATTTTCTCGGTCTTCAGATGTAATAGTAATTGTTTGTGTTTTTGTTAATGTTTTTTTTGTCGGTACGGCGTACTTTCGTTAATTCTTCATATGAATCAATGATTGAGCCATAATTTTAAAGATAATTTTCTCCTTCAGGGTCGAACAATAAATATAATCTCTTAAAACTGGAAAGATAAGTAATGAAATAAAAAAAAAAAACTTTACTTTGTTTTTTATAGTGGGCTACAAAAAAAAAAATCAATGAAAATTAGACTATTTATAGCTAAGATACAGGCAATCGTAATTTTTATACATGTTTTAGCCTATTATTTTGTTTGAATATTAATTACTTTATCTCATAATGTATTCCGTTTATTTATTTTTATATTAACCCCCTAACCTTAATCGCTTTGTCCCACTCTCATTTTTTATCATCGAAATTATTGATAACGCATAAGGCGAATTATAACAATATTGTTTTTTATAAAATTCTTTTTAAAAGGTTCATAAAACGTATTTTTGTTCGCTATCCTGGCACTGGGAAAGCTAAAGGGCATGAGTAGATCAATGCGTCGTGAAAGACAAACACTTGAACAGGAATCTGACGGATGTTAGAGGATCGTGGGGTTGTGTGTCCTCTTTTAGGGTATCCAATCTGAGTCCTATTCATTGAAGGCTGTCCTTCACTTTTGGATATAAATAATGTTATCCAAATAAAATAATGATAAAGGATTGATCAATTAAGAAAATTATTGTAATAAATAATATTTATATCATGATATAGAAAATACATTAATAAAAATTAAAAAATACATTAGAAAAACAAAATACATTTATTTTCGATTGCAATGAAAATTTTCTTAATATTTAACATTTTTAATATCTACTATAAAGCTTTGAACATATATGGATCTTAGAAGTGCTATTAATACAAAGATTATTAATGAGCAAAAATTTTACATTTATCACCTCGAAAAACTCTCTCTCAAATATGAATTTCCATACTAATCGAAAAATAAACTTATTTTTTCTCATAATGTCCTACTAGGCTAATGCCTTCATTTTTTTTTTTTCTCGAAAATCTCAATACTTGTGATAACTTCAACATGGCTCCGCTTATCCATACGAAAATTAGTACGAATTTGTGGGGCCTATAATATACACAAAATGGCACAAAACAGATATTCCCGCTAATAAGGCTTGAAGATAAAAATAAAAACGTGAGTATTTATTCCTTTGAAAAGTGTGTAATATCAAAGTTATCGATATAGTTTTGAAGACCTATATTTAACCTTTCGTTAAATATTAAGCGTTGTAGTAACGCATCGACATCGGAGAAAAACCTGAGGAGTTATGAATATTTTAGTAAACGGCATGAAAAAAAATTCTCCCATAAAATGACGTCCAAAAATTTATGTTTTTTGATTTCAAAACAAACTCGTATTTAAGAGTTTTAGTGAACCCTAAACACGAATCTGAATAGTTTTTTATAATTTATTAGAGAGAATTACTTTAATTGAAAGTAGTGCTGCCTTTGTATGTAGGATTGCTTTTTACATAGCTTACTGATCAATCCATATGGACATACATAGCTCTTCCATCG
Organism: Nezara viridula; assembly: GCA_928085145.1. Lineage (NCBI taxonomy): Eukaryota > Metazoa > Arthropoda > Insecta > Hemiptera > Pentatomidae > Nezara > Nezara viridula. The sequence goes on from OV725081.1 coordinate 45,600,572, forward strand.
TATTCTTCCATTATTATATAAACATAACATTTTTTTTTATCTCTTTTTATAACAGCCAACCCAAAGAAATCGTTTAATACAATAAGCAATATATTTTTCATATTTAAAAAAAAAAAAAAAAATGATAACTTATAAATTCATTCAGTGCAAAGTCACAAAACGGTGACGTAAAAAATAATAAATTTTTTTTTTCTCGGCTCCTATGGGACATTGGCAAGAACCATCTGACGTGGGCCTTAATATTTTTCGACCTAGTATCACCAAAAAAAAGTTTCATTGAAATCAGTGACTTCACGTCCGTAACCTCCCCTTGTTAGGTAAGTGCTTGTCTGAAGTATTGGATATTAAAAACTTAACTTGCTAGAATAAGTTGTTTTTTTTAGAAAGACATTTACTGTTATTTTTTTTAATTCTCTCTCATTCATTCACTATCCCTTCTGGCTTTGAATTGATTTGTAGTATCTAATTTCATAATTGTAGTAAGTAATTTTTCTCTATAATATAGTTTCTATATTACACTAAGTAAATTATTCTCTCGTCAAACCTATCGTTAATAAGTTTTGATCATGCGCGAGTAAGGAATAAAAACAAGAACAACATAAATTTAAATAACACATCATTTCAACTTTTTTAATACATAATAATTTTTTAATACTTCCGTATGTGTAAAAAAGTCCGGTTAGTGCCGAGAATTAAAATATATTCATAATAAACCTTTTAAAAATATATATCACTTAACTATTGATCCTGAAAAGTTTAGAATAATTTGTATTTTACTCAAGAAGAATATGATGAGATTGGCGTTCGAAGGCCCGCATACGCTTTCAAATATATTTTATAAAAATAACTAAAAATTAAATTTCTTTATGCAAGTATTATATTTAAATTATGTTGTCAATAAAGAAATGGGAAAGATTTCTGACCGACCATTTGTAAGCAAACTTTAATAAAAATGATCGCTATGTTCTGTTCCACCACTATTTTGCATAATTACTTTAAATTAATATTGAAAATTTTGTATTTTTTTTTCTGATCCTCCGTTTTATTTTTCAACAATTACATATATAAGTAGGGAGTAGGGTAGCTTAGTAGTGGGGCAATAAGCTTCCGGTGCTTAAGGTCCCAGGTTCGAATCCCGGTTCATGGCAAAAAAATTATTTATTCTGTATCATTGGCCGTGGGGCTATCCTGGGGTAGAGAGACCCTCCTGGGACATACCCAGCCTCTATAAAGTGGATCCCCTTAATTAAATAACTGATTAAGGGGGAAAACCTGGCCGTTGAGCGTCATCCTAGCCCGATCCCTTCCCTGCACAACCGTAGGCCTTGAAACAGTTCTTTCCCTAAATAGTACTGAAACCAAGACCCTTCATGGGTTTAGTGGTACAGGTTTTTTATTTATTTATTTTTTGTTTTATTTTTTATTATTTTTTTACATATATAAGTACATACAATATAATATATTAAATATGTATATCTATTCTTCTTCTGTAAGTGGCAGATATGATTTACGAGAGTGATACAATCAGTGAAAAGCCCATATGTAATTATGGTGCGTTCGTTGAATAATGCAAAGTTTAAAAGGGCATCACCTCTACCTTAAAGTGAAAAGCCACTTTGTGTTTCGTTAACCGGGGCAAAGGGTTTATATTTAGAATTGCCTCATACCATAAACCTGGTTAGTTATAAAGTTCTGCTTAATTTCAGAACAACAAACAAACTCATTAAAACTGTCAGGCGAAAATAAAATGAGATACAACTTAATTCGGTGTTGTTGTATATGATTTGGGGCTATTTTATCCGGAGAAGATTTCTCATGTTTTCTTCCTTAACCGGTTGTTCCATCACTGACAGAAAGCCCTCCGAAATTGATGGAACGGAAAATCAGGTGCTCACTGTCCGGTTAGAAGCTTAGGTTTTCTCCTTCGAAAAGAGGATATTCGTCTGGCCACCGGATCGATAAACAAGCCTTCTTTCTATTTACAAGTTTGTTCTGAGTTAATAATTTATAGATATAATTATATTACTGCAACTCGTTCCTGAATGTTGTGAAAGAAAAAAAATGTCTCAATGTTTATTTTGTTTTTGTTGTTTAAATGAAAACTAGTTTGGGCACGTTTTATACTTTTTTTAAGTGAGTTAGATTGAGCCTTCAGATTTCCAATGTGTAATGCTCGAGTAAAGTCGGCTGGAGTCGTTTTTTGTCGTGTTTTTGCATATGAATTCAATATCCCAAAAACTAAAAATTGGACGTTTATATTGAGCTATTATCCAAAATTGTATCTTAACGTGACGCCATATTAGAGAGGCGAAAAGTACACAATAGTATCCAAAATCAAATGATAACGAGTGTTTGTGCATGCCCGATTGTCTCGTTGCGACTAGTGGAATATTTATTATTTTCACATTTTCTGTCCTAATTAATTTATAAAACTTTGTTCAATCATCGGTTCTTGTTATGAAAAAAATTATTTAACGTCGTTGTTTTAAAATCGCGATTTATTATTAAAGAGAATATTTTGGAAAGAAGAAAAGACTGATATTTCTAGTTCTTTAAATGAAATATATATTAAATGTATTTGTTTCTATATTGTATAGTAGCATTTATGATTATTTAAAAAAAATGATATATATATATATATATATATATATATATATATATATATATATATATATATTTATATGTGTATATTGAACATCGTTTCCTGGTATGCCAGAGGTGTATGGTTATTATAAGCTCCTGAATTCGGCAGACCGGTGTTGAGAGAGTGAGTTGGACTGACATGCTAATTTAAGTTTAGCACAACTGGTTAGCAGTAATTATCGACTGATCTCGATAACCTTTATAGAACCGAATTGTAATTAATGTTGGGCTAGTTTATCGCTATTGTATCTCTTCTAATGTTACTCCTGCTCTATGTTATTGGGCTGTTATTTTTAAATTTAAACAATTGTCAACGTACAACAAATGTTACAGCCTAAAGAACCTAAACATTGCAGATAAGCATACAATTGTATCCAAAGCAGTTGTGGGATTCATGCCATTCGATTAGTGTTGTCCAAAACTGGTCTCGTAAGAAGTATCGAACAGTAATAGATATCCTTCATTTCTAATGATTTGTATCTGGAATTTTCCGGAAAATTTTAATTCGAGTTATTAAAAATTAAAGGAAGTACTAAGAAGGGTAACTAAAAGAACATTCGGAAGATACTTAGTATCGGGGTTTGAAAACGATTATTTAAAAAATAAAAATAAAATTTAATTTTTTATAATTTAACACCATATTCTACCAAGATTATATTTCTTTAATATTATTATTCTTAACAAAATTTCGGCCTGAAATTCAATTTCATTTATCTTAAGCAAAGAAGAACTAAATTGTCTTATTATATCAGGGTTTCTCCTTAGTCATTCATCTATGAAGGGACTACATACTAAACTCTCTCGATAATGAATATGCTTCTTTAGTTGAATGACTCAATTAGTGTTGCTCAAAATCGTTGCAAGACCAAGACCAATGCTCGTAAGAAAAATCGATTTTTTCGAATAAAAATTAAGATGAAATTGTTACTATTACTTGACAATTTTAGTTAATATATATCAAGAATTGGTATAACCAATATAATTTTGCATTTAACTCTTCTAATTTTTCATTGCGCTTAGTTAGGTTTCTTCTATCTAAAAAATACAGTAATATCTCTATAGTAATAAGCTAATAGATAACTGCAAGACTGTCACGAGACTCTTGCGCTAGACCATACTATGTATAATGTTTGGTAAATAAAATAACACCCCAAATGATGATTTGGTCAAAAATAAAATTCTTCATATTGGCAGCAACATATTCCTTCCAAAATAGTTTATTGCCCCTCCCTCCCCAATGTTCTTAAAATCAGTCTAAATGAAAGGAGAATTAAAAAAAATAATAGATTATAAACAATTCCACTTGTTGCAGTCTGTTCAATGTTTTTTGCCTTGTCCCCTGGTTTGAAATTTTTCATTCCGAAAATTCATAACCCTGTTGAAATGTGCACTCCTCAAAAATGTAAACCCCGTCGAAATGTGTCTCCCACAAAAATCTTGATAACGCAACTTGCTCTATGAAACCCCCAGAGGCACCCCTTATCAAAAGAAGAAACAAAAATATTTTAATTTCAGTTTTGTTGTGGATTTATAAATTTGATTTGATTTCCTATAACACATTTAATAATGATTGTTGTTTTATTGACATTTCTTAAAATACACTTTCTCCAGGCCACGGGTCGCGAAAGTAATCTTCTTTTAATTAGATGGCGCCATAATCTGTTGAAGAGGAAGTTGAGCCTTTTTTTTTAGTGATTAAAGCAGACCGGTATAATTAAAGGCCTGAACCTATTTAATGTTTAAGCTCTCTGCAATAATTAAGCTTATCATGTCCCTTTTTAGAACCTCAATGAACAGTATGCCCAATCTTAGTTTACTTAATAATCGCTGATTTTATTATATCTTCAAGAATGTGAAAGTATTCTTAAGGGGCAATTGTTTAAAATATAATAAGTCCTTAACAAAGTTCTTGTATATTTTTTTAGGACTATTTTATAATGCTTTGGAAATATATTTATTTTAAAATGTTATAGATCATTGTTGTCATGCTGCTTACATCCATTTATTTGTTAACAGTGTACTTTGTAAGCAAGGACATAGATTTGACCTTAAATGTTGTAGTGTAGATTATAAATAAACGCACACACATTACCATCAATTGTCAATAAATATAGATATGATTATTATTCTCTCTTTTGCGGATTCAAAGCTGAAGGTGGGGGACAAGACCATCCACCTGCAGTTATACATTTTTTTTTAGATATTTAAGAATTTTCTTGTAATTCTGGCTGTATCCAAGAGAACCGCTTGCTGAGCCTCTCTTAACACATCACCAAGCCGTCCGTACCTGCCACCGTTGACTTTGGGATCAGACCGTTTGTTGATATTATTATTGGTGTAACCAATGTGCTTTCCAAATGGCACAATTTCTTTATTTCGATAGCCAATTCTTGTTACTTGCGGAGCTTCTCTCCCATGGTTGTGCTTATATTGTTGTCATTTGGAATCGCGATATCTATTAGCTTTGCTTTCTTTGTTCCTAAATCTATAATAAAGATATCGAGTCTGTTGTGACGCACTGTATGATCCATTATAATTGATTCCTTCCAATAAATCTTGAGGAAGCCTTTCTGAAGTAGCCTTATCGGATTGTATTTATGATATGGCACCATTTCATCCAACAGGTTAAGTTTCATTGCCAGAGCCTGGTGGAGTATTTTCGCGACAATATTGTTCCTCTACAGATACTCCGTACCAGCCAGCACTCCAAATCCAGCTGTGATATCTTGGATCCATACCAATTATTATTATTACACATATAATACTTTTAGAAAATTCGTCTTCCAAGTTGTAGTACGATAGCTCTATATTATTGCCTGGATAATAGTTTTATTGCAAGGATATAAATAAGTTAGTTTATATGTAAACAATTGATTGGTGAACTAATGTTTTGGTACTTCTCATAATATATAGCAATTTTGTATAATCTCTGTAATTAGTTGCTATAAATCGTATTAAATTACTGTTATCAAGTTAATGTCTAAAATCATATATTTTTTATGTTCCAGGTATGTATTGAAATTATTTGGGTCCATGATTATTATCGCTTATAGTCTGTATGGTGAGATTTTTTACCTATCTATTTTTTTTTTAAATAATATCAAATATTATTTGATTAGTTTAACGTCTGATGAAGCATGTAAAATTTATTATTATTAATATATCTCTTAAAATAATTACCTTATTTAACTATTGTTGTTTGCAAGTTACTAATAAGTGCTCTTCTTCAAAAGTACAATTATTCATTTATTGATCTTATATGTTTTTTGTTCAAGACACCATGAATGACTATCGAAATAGATTTTTGTTTTTAAATATTTTTGGTTTATTATTTTCAATAAGGAACCATTGTAATCGAACGAAAAATTCAAAAACTTATTCCCCTCTCAAAATTGGAGGTTTCACGTTTCAGGATACGTAGAATTCGAAAAACGAATCAAAATTGTTTTGTCCGTCCGCCGTACACCGTCCGCGCATTTTCTCCGAAACTACTGGACCGGTTTTTTTAAAATTTGGATTTAAAATCAGAGGTTTCCCGAGGATGATCCTCTTTCATCGACATTAGTACCCGCCTTTTAATTTCAAAATGGCGGCCGAAAAACCTGCAGCGATAGACTGCAGCGCCTAAACGAATGTACCAATTTCAATGAAACTTGGCTAAAGTCTTCTTCTTGATGCCCTTTAAATTTATCTATATGGCATTCTTCGTTACGAGGATCTTCGTTAAAAGTTACGAGGGATGTTAAAATTAGATTCCGAGTAACTCAAAAAGTATACACTTTGTTGTTGATATTGTATGATTTTTTAAAAGTTTACGGAATTTTCTCCAAAAGAAAAAAAAAATGGACAATTAAGAGAAAGATATGGTCTCTAGATGTTTTTTATGTGCTACTGCAAATCCTTTGTGTGGATTTTGATTTTTGAATGTGTTACTGAAGTAATACTTTTTTTTTTAAAGCAAATTACTAATGAAGAAAAAAAGAAAATGTTTAAGCAAATAATTGGAATTAACTTTTTATTTCTTTTAATTTATCACTAGAAAGGTAATGTTACTTTAGTTGTATAATTGTTGGACAATAATAAACCATTGTGAAATAATTTTATAATCTTATAATTTTAATTTAGTTCAAGAATTATTTTTTTGCATATTTGAAGTTTAAATTTGTCTAAAATTTAAAAAAGTTGTTTGACTGGTCATACCTGATATTTTGTTTATATTTTCTTCGCTTTTCCTTTACTGTATCCAGCGAATGAATGTAAGGCATCTGGGTGGTTTTTAATATTGTTACCGAAGTGGCCTAAAGTTTTCCTTCTTCGCCATAAAGTTCTTGCCAAATTAGGTACCTGTAAAAAAGTGCTTTATTCCTTGCTTAGGACTGATAAGTACATTAGGGTAAATGTAGCTGGAGTTGAATTGAGCGACAATAGCCGAAAGTTTGTGAGGTCGCCTCGGTTCCCATTATTAACAGAGTTAGATTGTCTCCTGGAAACCAAAATCTGTTTCAGTCTACCCTTCAACTTTCCCAACTAATTATTTGTCACTACTGGAGTTTTTTTTATAGCTTTCGAAAACTTCATTGTTCGTGTTTTTAATAGAGTTATTTTTCTTATATGAATTTCAGAAAGTAAGAGAAAGTTTTTTTTTTTTAATGTATTGGGTTGGCAAATAAGTCCTTTCGTTTTTTCAGGATGAAATAAAACTCAATGTATTATAGACATACAATTTATTTATTCATTGTTTCGTTGACTCTACCATGTGGGGTCATTGGCAACACATTTAAATTACACTCTGTTGTAGAATTTGATCGCTTTTAAGAACCTTCAGTTTTTCTAACTACACTTTCGCATTCTTGTAGATTTTCTTTTAGGCTCTGTGCCTTGTCCAATATTTTCCTTCCAGTTTCAAATATAGGGCTGTCTTGTATAACATGCTTTACTGCCCTTTGGACATTGCAGCTCTCGCAGGTCGGAGGATCGAGTCCTTTTAGTAGGTTGGAGTGCGAGAACTCTCGATGTCCAATTATTAATCTGCAGAGGGCTGGCTCTTATTTTCTAGAGGATCGGTGAGAGGCTTCCCATTTTAAACAGTGGGGTTTAACTTCATTTAATCTAGATTCTTTTTGTTCCCACTTGTTCCAAACATTCTCATTAATATTTTTTTATGTTATCCTCTAGAGGGATTTTATTAATTGTTTCCACAGGTGTTGTTCCTGGCTTTCTTGCCATGTTGGCTGCTTGTTCATTACCGGTTTATCCCGCAATGCGAAGGGACCCAAATGAACATTACTTCTTTGCCCTTCTCCTTTAGTAGCCACCAAATGTTTCTTATTTCTTTTGCAAGCGTGATTTTTGGCCTCGTATGTTCAATGACTAGTAATGAACTCCTAGAGTCTATTACCACTGTCTAATTGGTAGTTTCACCTGTCTCTATGTGTTAAGAGCTTCTCAAATTGCTAACATTTCACCAATAAACACTGAACAAGCCTCCATTAAAATTTATTTTAATCAATAATATATTGACCATTATTTAATATAAATCTTTCCACTAACTATATAATACCATGTTCATAGAATGTCTGCAGTTTATTGTTAAAAAACTGATCCAAGTGGTTTTTGATTTCCTCTTCCTTTTGGAATGTCATTCCAATCGTGGAGTTCTACAGAGACCGGAATAAGTGGTAGTCACTTGGAGCTAGGTCTGGTGAATAGGGAGGGTGAGAAAAAGGTCCCATCCAAGGATCAATAATTTTTTGCCAGTGACCAGTTTGGTGTGAGGCCTAACGTTGTTTTGGTGGAACACAACACCCTTCCGATCATTCGTAACTCTTCAGGATGTTGTCCAAATTCGATGTTACAATATCGTATACATTAGAAAGCTGAATTATTGCTCCTTAAAGCTGTAGAAATGTTTTTTTGATTTAATGCCTACATAAGAAATAAATGAAAAAAAAAACTCCTTACAGGTTTTTATTTATTCTCCATTTTTAGTTTGTTTACCAGGGTCCTGTTGGTGTAATTTTGTGTAGTTTATGTGAACCTAAATTTCTTGTAGATTGCTAAAGTCTTATTGAAGTTATTCTATTTTTTGTGATTTTCGAAAAAAAATCATATGAGGGACCCAAACATTAAGCCTGGAAACATAGCCAAGCTTGTACAAATGGTTTTCTACGCTTGTATGCGACACATTTAGGGCTATAGCAATTTCGCACTGATGGGGTTTGATTTTGATTAACAATGGCCGTAACATTGCTCGTTTCAATTTCATGTGGGCGACCAGACCGTTGGGCATCATCGATGTCAAAATTTCCTGTATGAAATTTGGCAAACCAATTTTGAGTTCGGTTAAGTCATCATCCTCATAAACACTGCACATTTTTCTATGAGGTTCTGCAGCACGCTTATCTTTTTTAAAATAGTACAACAAAATATGCCTAAATATATTTATTTTTCTTTAGTTTTAAATATGATAAGAATATATTATTATTCTTTTATTATTGCCGTTTTGTTATTCTAAAGAATATATTATTGGCGTTCCATCCAGAGTTGCCTTTTCATCCGCGGTCGAGCAAATATTCACCCTGAAGACCCGGGGCAGCTATCTCTTCTTCCACTTCACGTATCCACCCTTTTCTGGGTCGTCCTCTCCTCCGTCTTCCCGGTGGTTGCTAATCCTGAACTCGGTTAGGCCATCGCGCTGTAAACTTTCGTATTACATGGCTGTACCAATTTAACCTTCGCCGTCAATTCTCTGGTTGACGGACATATGAGCCTCCATCCTGCCTCCAACTAGTTCTTTCCGATAAGAATGTATAATTTTTTAAACAGGTTAGATGCGGTTACAGTTCTCTGGCTTCCGATATTCGCCTCGATTTTAAGCGCGATTTTTTCGAATTTTGCCTATCTTACGAAGTTTCTAAAATGGTCATCTTTAAAAATATTTGAATGGGAGTTAAATAGATGCAAAGATATATAGAAACGTAAATAATGATTATATCTGATTATAATATTCTATTCCTTTTTTTCTGTAGACTTGAAGAAAGAATAATGAAAAAAAGGTTTTACAATATATTACTTGGGCTTATAAACAAAGTTTTGATCTAATTTCAGAAAAAAAAGTAACATTGAGCGTACAATAGTCGTAAAACTTTTTAAGACGTACAAGAACGAGATTTTGTTACTGTTAGCAAAGCTGAACCAAACCACTGGATCATGCCTTATTCATATTGTATTTTACCTTTTAGTTATGTAATCTGTCAATTTTTTTATTTTTTTTTATTAGCCTCGCCAGATAAGTACAATATTATTTTTTATATTACGGGGGCGTTTGAAATCAGTAGTAGTCGTATAACATTTATTCCATACTTCTTTTTTTATGTTCGAGATAATGTTTGGAAATGGGGGGAGTTAGGGAACGTGCAGCGGGCCTCTGTATAGGGTCCTCTCTATTATTCAGGATACAAAATCCCATTTCCCCCCTCCTCTTTCGGGACTTATTACCTATTTACCTGGCCCGTTGATGAAATTGAATCAAAGGATCCTGAAAGCGCGTGGGAAAAGTTTATTAAAAATATCCACCTTCCTCACCTGCTTTTGCCGGAATGGTTTCCATAAATTCATTAACCTTAACCAAAGGTAATAACTTATTTAGTACTGGGTCGCTCGTTGCGGTGGTGCCTTTGAAATTGATACATTACGATCTTGAAAATATTCATTCAGTTTTGTGCAGTGCACTTTGTAAGTGAATCCCTTTTTCGATGTTCTCAACGAAGCTCTACACTAATTACTTATTATTATTATTTATAAAATGTAATAGTTAAGTAGCCGTGTATTTTATTTTAACATTCTTAGACTTTTATGTTTGATAATGAGTTGTTATTTTATTTTTTAAGTAAATTATAATATTTTAGATTTTTTTCTGTTCACATATCAGATCTTGATGATCTTTTGTCGCCTTAACCAGCCTTCTCTATCTCCGCCTATATTGGGCTCTTTCTTTCAAGTTATATGTTTGCAGTTCTATTGCATATTTGTTGACTTGATATACCCATTTGCTTTTTTGCCTCCCACGTAGTCTCTTGCCTACTCTTAATAGTAGGATACTACGTGGGAGTATTCATTGTTGTCTGAGCTGCATGCCTAATCTAATCTTTAACTCCTTGCCTTCATATCATGAGATATTGAATGATCAGCTTCTGTAAGCAGTTCTTTATTGGTCTTTCATGCGTTAGTACCTACTCTAATCTCAGATCGCATGCGGAGGATTTATTTCTCAAATCTTTCAATACTTGTTTCTAGGCTGCTGGTTAGTATCTAGGTCTCGAAACCGTATATTAGATCTTTTGTTTGTTTTTGTTCTAGCATTTAAATCCCTTAATTTGTGATTAGCTTAGATTTTAAGATATTTCAATATTCAATATTTGAATTTAGCTACTCTCGGGAATAATGATATTGGAATATAACAATCAAAGCTTGTAGGTTTAGCAAATACAGATCTTCTATTGTCATTAAAACATTTGAAAATTAATTATACTTTAAATTATAACTTAATTGTTATCATTCAATAGTTATTAAAATTAATTACCTAATGTTTACAAAATGGGTATCCTTAATTAAATAATCGATTAAGGGTGAAAACCTGGCAGTTGAGCGTGATCCTGGCCCGATCGCCTCCTTGCACACGCGTTACCCTTGAAACGGTACTTTTCCTAAATAGTACTGAACCCAAGACCCTCCATGGGTTGTCGTGGTGCGGTTTTTTATTTTGTTTTTTAGTGATCATACGAAATGTTTTTCAATAATTGATAAAATTATTAAAAATTCATATAACATTTGGTCATTGTTCAAGAAATCGGGGTAGCTCAGCGAGTAAGACTTCTGAATATCAATGTACCGGGTTCGAATCCGGCTTGTAGCAGGTAATTTTTATATTGGTTCATTAGCTGTGGATCGAGTTAAGTATATTCGGGTTCGGAAGACCCTTCGGGGGCACACCCGATCTCTATAAATTGGGTTCTCTTATGTAAATAATTAATAAAGGAGGATAGGCTAGCGGTTGAGCGTGATGTTTGCTTGATCGCCTCCTTGCACTGCACAACCGCTGTCCTTGAAACAGTACTTCCTTTCAAAGTACTGAAGCCCCCAAGACCTTTCTTAAGCCGTAATTGTTCAAGTTTTTGTTTTTTTTTGTTATTTAATTTTTCCATTTGCTCAAGCTGTCGATTGTTGAACTGTCGTCCCGTATTGGACTTTTATTTAATTTAATTTATTTTCATTATTATTTCTAATTTATTTAAGTTTATTATTTTAAATACCGTAGAGTTACTGAAAAGAGTCTTTAAGTATATTGATGCTGCTCATGTTTTGTGAATTTCGATGTCATTAATTGATGCTAAAGCACAGTAAATGTTTCAAATCCACACAAACAATATTCTGATTTCACTCTGGAAGAATTCATCAGAGGACTTAGTTGATTTAATTTTATGACATGGTTAAGTAATATTTTATATAATTTGGATTAAACCGACTGTACCTTAAATAACAGATGGTAGATATAATTTCCTCAAAGTGCTGACATTGATTAATTATAGCTGTTGTCATATTATGTGTGAGGATTGTTAATTAATTAGGAGTTAAATGAGAAATATTTTGTCGGATTCCAGGAGTTGATTCGTTGCTAATCTCAGCTGATGAATAGCCTGTGATGAGGGATACGGAGAGTTGGGTGAATGAATGGATAAAGTTAAGCTAGAATTTACGGTAGATTTGAATTGGCGTATTCAGCTCGGAGAGGAGACCGCAAGCTGTCCGTTTTACATCTGCCCCTATGACAGCGGTGATGGAAACCCCTCCCACATCGGGGAGGGGGGGGGAAGATTTAGTTGGCGCGAAGTTCGATTGAGGTTCGGAATCGACTCCGAGGTCCGTGTTTCTCTCTGAAGTATCAACTGTCACAACTACTGTGACATCTGTCCCTCTTAATTGATGAAGTGTTTGAGCTCTGTAGACAGGCCAACAAACAATCCTCTTTCTATCTTTGATGTTGCTTCTCCTCTTTTAATACTTAGTAAACAATATGTCGCAGTTTTATTGCAAAAAGTCAACAAGTGACAATTTATTACTTTTATATACCACTGAGAACGTTGATGATTTTTCCTTGTATGAAATACGACTGTTATGCGCTTGTTATAACTATACTCGATTTGAAAAAAGGATTTGGTCATTTTAGTCTTTTTTTCATTATTTTTTCCACTGAAACCAATCTATTAAATTCATTAATAAACAAAGAAAATACATTCAACGAAAAATAAATATTTCCAATAAGTGCATGGTATATTAGTAGAAAAACCCTTTTAGAAAAGTATGAATAAATCTTAGATTTGAGTAGGCAAATAAAATTTTTAAAAATGCGTAAAATAATAAATACCTCAAACCTAGAATACATCGATTAGTAAGTCTGAAAAAAAATGTAAAAGCAATTAAAATTTACATAAACAGACTATCAGATAAATAATCTTCCTTGAATTGTGCTTACGAACTATATAATCTTGGTGTAAAAATGTAATATGAATCAAACAAAATTATAATTGAAATTAAAATTAAAATAAAATTTTAATTTTAATACACAAAAATAAAGATCTAATTAGTTTTGCTGTACTAACTTTTGTACTGATTAGAAATAAACATAAACGAGAATGAAATTATGCGCAAAGAAGAATTTAAAAAATTCAAATTTATTTATTACGAACAATAACATATAATTACAGGCATGGTAGGCAGATTATCTGTTGAACAAAATGGATGCTATTTATAAAAAAAAAAAAAAAACTGATCGTGGAACAATTTAAAGTATTGGACCAAACATTAATAATATAACCTCTCGGTAATTAGAATATTTATATATTAATGTTAAAAAAATTAAGACATTATAAGATATTTGGATATGAATATCAGTTTCGATTATTTTAATTTTAGATAACTAAATTTTTTTAATAATAAATACATTTAATGTCTTGATTGGGGCCGGTATAGCAGAGTGGTTAGCGCGCTATTCTAGTAAAGCAAAGATCATAGGATCGAATCCCGGCCCTACTTCCCAATACGGCTGGTCCCCGCGGGAAGTTAGACCAATTACCCTCTTAATTAGGGAGGCCTACAGGTGTAATACTTGTAAAAACAGGCTATACAAAAAAAAAAAAAATGTCTTGATTAGTAATGGTTTTACATAATTAAACGATAAATGGTATATATTAAAATTAAATTTAACATAGAATAATAATTCAAAATGTTTTTCTGAGAATTATTGTAAATAAAAAAGTTGTTGGTTACGATAAGATGAAACAATTCAAAAAGTTTCAGACGGATGTTAATGATTTGATAAAAAGGGTTCTGTCGAAGGTACAAATCCCCAAAAACTTTATTATAAGTTCGGTACCATCAAAAATATACTTTTGACTTTTTGCAATTAAGATACTGTATGGAATATATTGCCATCACATTTTTGTACTATTTACCTTTAAAAATACTTACGTGATAAACTAGCTGTGATATGATACAATTATCACTATTAGTGTTGCCCAAAACTGTTGCGAGACTCTTGCGCAAGACCAAGACCATGACTAAGACTGAGTTTGCAAGACCATGACTAGTCTCGGTCTCGGATTTGGGCAATACTAATCACTAGAGGTGATTCCTTGTTTACACAGGTACACTAGATAGACCCACCGTTAAATTATTTAATTTTTTTTTATCATCGTAATATGCATTCACCAATCTAATTTTCCACGGTATTTTCAATTTTTTAGTTTATGCTCTTCTTCATTCAGTTTAATCACAGCGTTTTAAATGACTGTCTTATATGAAATTATTTGGCTTTTAAATATTTATTTTTAAGTACTTACAAGTCACATTATTATATAATTCCCTACTAAGTTCTTTATGTCATTTTTTAAATATAAAATTTCTAAAATACTTAGTATTTAAAAATGGCTTATTTTTTTTAGTTATAATTTTTTTTTACATTAGTGATAATCGTCGTATTGATAATTTTAAATCATGTCTATATCGTATAAATAGATTATGGAATGTCAGCAAATTAAAAAAATAAATACATATAAGTAAGCTGTATATTTTGATGTTTATATATTTTAACTAAATGCTAAAACTTATTACGAAATGGTTCATTGTTTCCTAATAATTATACTTTTAAAATATCTGATTTATACTTTTGAATGACCTATCGCTTTTGGGGAGTCCAAAAAAAAAATAAATAATTAGCCTGTTATAAAATGGTCCCTTTAGTATTATTTGTATTATGTTAACTTTAACCAGTAAATTATTTTTGAAGCGAGCTTCTTGGATGTTCCGGATGTTTTTTTTTTTCCTGTATATTTTTTTTTGTTTTTTTTTCTAAGCTCCCAAAATGTTTATTTAATCAAATTACATATATATTATCAAATTACATTACAATACAATACATACAAGTAACAAATTCCTTCCACTGCCTTCCCTAAAGATCTAAAATTGCGAGTTATTAAAAAAAAAAATTATAGTTGGTTTCCACGGGAAGATATGCAAATAACTTTTTTAGAAATATGTCGCTACTACAGGCGGATCTACGGGAGGCTTTCGGGCTCAAAATGGTAAAATATAACCTCATCTTATGAAAAAAATATTCTCTAAAAGTATTATTGTTCGTGTAATTAATTAATAATAGGATTTCAAGAATCACTTAAACAGGAAAACAGTATCTTTATTTTTCCTCCAAAAAAATCGTAATGTATACATAAAAAAAAAAAACCTTTCGAGCTGGAGCCCCCCTTCCCCAAAAATTAGGTACTGGATCCGTTAGTGATCGCTACTGTTAGTGGAAAAGATGGTATGTAATAATTTTACTTGTTTATCTCCTATCGTTAAACGTGATAGGAAAGTAGTCTGCTAAATAGGAAAATAGCAGAGGAAAATAAAGTATGAAATTATACTAATAAATCATAAAGAAATAATGGGTTTTTGTGAGAAATAGCTCTTCTATTAAAACAACTTAATAGAAGCAAACTTTATATTTGAATAAGCTTTTGGCACACCTGTGTTATGGGATTGAGACGTGAAGACGATCTTTTTAATCGTCGGTTGGTACAACTATTAGTTTATTCTCCGGTTGCACTACTGGAAGAATCATATGTGAAACATTTTATCCCGCCTCTGGACTACCGCAAGTTGGACCGCTCAAGGAATAAGGAAGCCCGAGGGGAGACATTATCCCATTGGAACCATCGGGCGGTGTGGCTGAATCAGCAGCACATTGTGTGCCCCCTACCCCAGCCTGGGTCCTATCTTTCCGTCTCCCTAACCCCCGGCCAACTTATCGCCAGCTTAGTATGGGGAGTGCGTTCACCACTAACTTTTGTTAGGGAATGGGGAGTGTCAACGGAGGAGGTAGATACCATTAGCACTTACACTGTAGGGAAAGGAACGAATTTGGGATAATCATTATAGATTAAAAAATAATAAAACTTTTTTTTTGTACAAATTTATAACGAATGATTGTTTCTATCCAAATATGCCAAAACCACCCAAAGGGTTGTCTGCTAAAAGGTGACGATTTTTCAAGCGAACGACTGGATCGCTATTAACAGGGCTTGAAACGGAAACATTTTCTTTTTATTTCTGAATTGTTTCGTTATCACTGGAATTTTTACTGTTCTCAATTTTTCAGTTCTTTTGGAACTAGAAATTCTTCCTTTTGCAACTTTTCAAGTTAAAGTTTTACAGAAATTTTATTTAAAATAAAACTGATTTAAAAGTTCTGTCTATTTCACTAAAATTTCAATTTAAAAAGTGATTTTCATTCCAAGCTAATCAAAAAAATCACACAATCACAAGTTATTCATTTAAGACAAATTATAAATCTATCTAAGGCCAATTACTGTTTTTCATTAAACTTTTTTTAAGAACTTATTACTAGTTGTTATGTGGTAATGTGGTTAAGTTAATGTTAATCAACTTTAATAAATATCTTTAAAAGAAAGTTTAAATTTTCGTTAATTAACACAATATTTTTGTAATTACAATAATAATCTGAAAACATTTAATTACTTGTGGTATCGAGTTATAATTTTATATAGATCGTTGATAGAATTAAATAAATGAATAAATACAAGTTAAACCTTTAGCACAAACCTGGAACTTTATTACAAAAAAGTCCGGAAAAACTTTACTTTTAGAACTTTTTTCCTGAAACGTTTCACGGAAACTGTTAAAGGGTACTGTTTGAAAAAGTTCCAAATCCTGATTTTTTATTTTGATGGATCCAAATTATTCGATCAGAACCCTTAGTTTTTTTTTTTTTTGGAAACAATTGGAGCTTCAAACACTTCCACGCAATTGAATAAAATACAGGGGTTGAAATGAAATTTCAAAACGGAAATCACAAATTTTTAAGAGGTTTAACTTTTTTTTTTCGATCTATCGGTTAATTCATCATTGAAAAAATAGATTAATAAACTGCAATTATTTAATCGCCCATAGTAAAAATTAAGTGGTTTACTACGCCTGTCCCACCTATTTCATAGGCCATAAAATAAAGTAAGTAATCCAAGCAATATTTCTACAAAACTGGGGCGGTGGATTACGATACAAGGGAGCTTATAGAAGTTTAAGCACGTTCTATAACTTAACAGAACACCTTGAATATAAATCTGTCTCGTTCCTTGTCACAATAACCAAGTTTGATTAATATAGTTTAAAAAAAAAAATATATATATATTAAAAACATATTAAGTGTATAAAAGATTTAGTGGATAATTCAAGCCAATTAACAAAAGGTATAATGATGGAAAAATGATTATTTATGGAACGTGGAAAGAAAAAATGAATTTAAGTTATAATATTTCAAAAAATATCTGTTGCGGTGCGCGCATGTCACAACTTTCACTTTCAAACCTGGTTGGTGTTTTTAAAAGTAAGGAGAAGTCAAAGTGAAACTCCATTCAAAACAATTAATTACCATGTTTTCCTCGCCCATGGAGTATGTTAAATTTATGCGTTTGCAACGCTTTTCATTTCCTTTTACGACTGTGCATACTACCAAACAATACTAATGATTGTGAGGGAAAAATAGATATTTTGGAAAAATTCTGAGTTTTATGGGGAACATTTATCACGAAACTCGTCGAAAAAATAATTTATTTTAAATATTTTTTTTTATTATTTCTTAATAATATTTACAACTATATTAAATAAATACATATAGTAAATTGGAATATATGGATATAATGACAGAAAACACTTGCTGGGTAACTACCCAATGGTAGCACTCTAATGATATGTCGTCATTAGGAGATCACGGGGCTAGAAAGGTTAGAAACGAGAGGGTTGGGATGATTCTGAAGTTTATTATGAAAGGATAGGTATCTGGATAGGGCCAGATCTGAAAAAAAAGAAACATTATGGATGGTTTTATTTGTAACAAAGTAAGGAGCATTGAGGATTTTACGAAGGATTTTGGATTGTAAGGATTGGATGCGAGAGGAATTCGATGGTTTAGTGGAACTTAGAAATTTTGGAAATTAGGCATTCAAACACTGTTAGAGAACATCAATACAAATGAGACCTACATAATATTTAAAACCACTCAATTTCACACAGATATGATGAATTTTATCAAAGTCGTTAAAGCTGTTTTCGAGAAAATGGTAAAAATGTGTAAAATCGACGATATAAAGGGGCAATTCAGGACAGCCGATTTTCACGAAAAAGTATATGTAACATCCGAGGTATGTGCATAAACCTTAAATACGCAATTTAAGTTGTGTACGACTTTTCTTTTTTGAGCTAGACTGTTCACATACATACACACAGAGACCATTTTGTGGGACTAAGTTATTTGGACTTAGGGACCTTATTACATGTATTTTCTTTGAAAACTTAAGATTCGAACTTAGATGAAAACTTTGGTTTGAGTTAACTTAATACGTAGGCTGCAGTATAATCACTTTTGAAAACCTTGTTATCTTTAATGTTTTTGTTCAAACTTTTAACGCTGTAAGCAATTAGGTCTTCAACAATATTTTAAAATAATCCATTAATGGTCTGATTCTTAATTAGCTTGAGCTATAGGAAGGCAATGTACCAATAATTTTGATATGAAATAATATTCTACAAAAGTTCTACAATTAGCAAACAAATATCTGATGCTACTTATCTTTTCATAAATACATTTTTTTTTTTTTTTGGTTCAAAGTTAAACCAAATACATACGTATGCAGATAATGCAATGTTTTTTTTCGATGTACATTTCTTTCTTGAGTAAAATTACATTCTATTGCATTCATGAACGTCAGTAATACTGATAAGAGTATCTCATTCACACTCGATATACAATAAATAATTACAACAAAAAAAAACTAAACTAATCAAAATAACAACTTGAATACATAAATACTTTTATACAATATTTACAAAATTCATTCACTCAGGGAAACTTCGAACCAAGTCTTCCTCTCACTCGTGGAAGGAAAGGCAGAGCTCAAGCAGATCCCAGCGCCTCTCACTTAGCCGCATTACTGGTATTAATGGATCAGTAAATATAAGCATCAGTAAAGGACCATGAAATATAACAATGCAGTAAATAATATACAATTATATTTAATTGTGATATAAAGACGTAATTACATTTCGATAAATATTACTTAAATTGAGCACATTCGGAAATACTTAAGATACTCAATTAAATATTTATTGGGTATACGAAGATTAAATATTATAAAATTAAAAACCCATAGGATTAATTAAGTGTTTTCCAAGAAAAGTTCACTTCAAATGACTTCACAGAAAGGAAAAGCCGCTATAGGTTCTGGGAAAATTTCATACCACTTCCCTTTGGAATTACCACTTTAATTTTTAATAATTCCTCGATTCAGCAAATGTAACTTTATATATTAACAAATAGATATAGTCCCTTCAACGGGGACAAGTCTTATCTAATTGGTTGACCGCTAGCTTTTATAATTTAACTTTATTAAGATGACTGAGTAAAGTAGGACGAAAGAAAATATGATTTTTAAATAACATTTCAAAGAGTTTAATACATATTTAAAATTTTTTTGCCTTCTATTTGAATAAAATTGTTTTATTCATTTTATTGAATTTAGTATTAGTTTTAATTGGCGATTACGAGAAAAGGAACCTATCTTTAAAAAAAAAGTGTATATCTTATTTTATTTTTGTTTATTGTTATTATTTATTTTTTATTTCGCTTCTGTATATTTTATCTTTTCTATATATATAGTGTAAATGTAATCTTACTTCACTAAAATTATTGTTAAAGTGACAGAATATTATATTACTCAATAAATACATTTTTAAAGAATGTTAATTACTCACCAAAATAACGTTATTCATTTTTTACTGATGATGATGAGACAAAGTGAATATATTAAAACGCCAATTTCGGAATATCCTCTTAGTCCATTTTTTTTATTAAATCATCTAGACTTAACAGAGAGGTTTATTGATAAAATCTGCTTGTTATTCTACAATTTACCGATCCAATTTCTTTTATAGTGGGGTATTTTTCAAATTACGTTCAAATGAAAATTAAAAATAAATTTATTTTATTGTGCCTTTATTGTAAACAATAATATATTTTTTTATACTACATTTGTTTAAATTTCTTTACTTAAATTCTCCATCTCCTCAAAAATCATTCACCATTTTTTTCTCTCCAAATCGTTCATTAAAAAATGGCTTGAAATTTATTTTTACTAAAAGGGGCTATTCAAGTTTCAATGTTTTTTAATTACTAATGGAAAAAATCAGTGATTTTCGAATGTATGTTCTACAAATAAAGAATTTCTTAATGTATATTTAAGTTACTTCTCAGCACTCATGTTTTTTTCAAGGGCACTTCATGTACTTATAGACGGTTTCATCTATATATAATGAACTAACATATTATGGAAATATGTTGGAAATGTCACAGAATTTTAGTAAGTTCTCACAGTTATATTGGCATTATAAATTAAATTGTACAAAAAGGTCATTTGTAAAAATTGATTTTATATCAGTCATTGAGCTGGTTCAATCCGTCTCACGAAGTTTGAATTCAATAGCTGACGTAGAGAATATTACATCCTGAATGGTGCTGTTCTCCCATTAGCTGGATGATGGGTTAGATCATTGTCTATGGAGTTTCGTCAATGACAGGTGTTCAGGGAGGGGCCTCAGTGCGTTAGGTTTCACAATATTGTCTTGTTTAATGTCGAAACTAGCGTATATCACACACCAACGACAGTTTAGGGAAATCGTCCTATTTTGAGCAGATATTAGATATTATTAGACATGTACAGTAGATATTTTATGGAATGCTAATCCCAAATAATATCTTTCTATTCCAGTAATGTATAGAATTTTATTTATAGATGATTTTTTTTTTTTACTGTAAGTTTAATGTTATGAGGATGATGGGTTTGCAGTATAGATGTATTTTATTAGGCTTGCCGACATTTCGACTCGAACATGTGTGTCATCCTCAGGGCTAAAAATCACATAAATAATCCTATATAAAAAGATGGAAAATACACATACGGTAATAGTAATATAACATCAGTGCGTTCGCTAATATAACATCGTACGCAAATAAAAAAATAATATAAACAAAATTAAAAAATAATATTAGAGCAAATAATTATAGAAATAGTACAAATACATTAAATAAATACATATTACTAAAAATTACTCAAAAAACAAATATGCTAATAATATTTTATTTAAACTACAATCTTTTTACGATAATAATAATAATACATTCAGCCACAATCAAGAGCATTATGGCTCTACGTGTTCATTCATGTATACATATATACAAAAGGTAAAATACTAATTAAAAAATTAGAATTAGATAAAATTACCATTAGTAAATACAAAATTAGTTAAATAGGTAATAATAATAAGAAGAAGACAAATATTTTAAATAATAATAATTAAAAAAAGAAAAGTACATCGTTACACATTCATACCCAGATACAAAAAAGAATAAATGAGATTATTTTTTTAAAATTACAGCATAACGTTGCATATTGTATTTTTTACATGATATATAAATTCACCTAATTTGTTCTAAGAATTTGTTTTATTTAATTTAATTGTACAATTTATTTATTATGTATAACTTATTCATTTTTCTTTTTTTCAGCGTACTTGATATTACTGTTTTATATTAATGTTTATATTACTATTATCTCATGCGTATTTTTTTATCATTTTATCTTGGCTTATTTATCTACTTCTTTAAATATCTTATATTTAAAATTTTATTTTTACTTTAACTTATGTAATATATAGTAAGGGAAGGTATTGCGAAATCTGATTTTACAACCGAAATAATAGTATTGAGGTCTCCTGAGTCCAATTAAACGAAATCCATGAAAATA
The DNA here is from genome assembly GCA_928085145.1 of Nezara viridula. Classification (NCBI taxonomy): domain Eukaryota; kingdom Metazoa; phylum Arthropoda; class Insecta; order Hemiptera; family Pentatomidae; genus Nezara; species Nezara viridula. Next base: position 45,622,642 of record OV725081.1, read on the forward strand.
GTCTGGCGTGTTGGGTGTTATCATACAGTTCTTAATCTATATATAAGTTAGTGTATTATATAAGCCAATGTATATACACTTATGTTGTGTTATAACGAAAATTGCGAAAAGTAAGTGAGTTGTTCTGTACTCTTTCGAAGTATTCACATTAAGTTATAATTAATCTAGCTTTTGAACAGTTGAAGATAAGATAGTAAAATACTATATGCTCTTACAGAAAATTTAATATTAAACAACTTTCTTCCTCATGCCTTTTTCGTAAAATTAAAATATAAAGAGTTAGCGAATCAAATAATGATAAAAATGCGAGGAAAAAACAATTTTTTTTCGAAGTTAGTGAATTAAGAGGATGGAAAATCACGGAAACTATAAAATATCGTGAACTCCTAATATAAACATTTCTGTTGGAAATTTTTTTAGGTTAAATTTCGGTTAAACATTGTTATAGTGAACAAAAAAAAACTTTTTGATTCGTAAATTCAATTCATCGACTTGAAATCCACTGGCATGGAATAACTGACTATTATTTCATTTCTTAAGACAGTAGATACTATCAATTTAAAGGTTTGGTAGCTTTTTATATCTATGAGTCCTCTCTATATATTAGTTTTCTACCCATATAGGGTCTTTCATTTATCTTCACCTGATCGACATTTTGTATTCCAGCGGATATATGCTAGCAGATGAGAACTTTTTCTTATCAGGCCTGTGAATATGGTCAATTTATCAGAACAAATTTTATTATGCAAGATGACACCTTTTTTTTGCCTATATATATTGATATATATTATATATATATATTGATTTTACCATTTTTCTTCTCCCCTCCGCGTTAATTCCAATAATGGAATCTTTAATTCATTTTAGGCTGATAGGAGTAATGACAGTCGTAAGTAAGTGCCAACCTACCTGTTGGCTGTGTGATTTGTATCACGGATAGTCTTCATCTGCATTTTTTCGTTATCATCTTGGCTACCTTTACCGTATTCTGCTTCAAAGTTGAGGGTTCTTAAATTGATAGCATTTTCGACCATCTTTCCAAGGCATTAGACTGCTGGGGCCGTGATAAAAGATACCTGATACTTGATAAATGATAGCAGCCCTTAACCCTTAGAACGTTTTATGAGGTGTTATCGATGCATCATGGTACTGAGTCCTGAAGCTGAGAGCATTCAAGTTTTTTAATTTAAATAATTTTTATGTTAAATTACTTTTTATGAATTAGCTGGGTCTGATGAACCATAAATATGGTGAAAATGACAAGAGCAGATAATTTCGGTTTAATCTGATGATGAGCACTGAGTGGCCTCCCATCGGTATTGTTCATCCTGCCTCCGAATAAGGTAATTGGAGGATTGGAAACAAAAGGATCAATTATTGACTGAATGCCTCAGTTACCGCCTTTTCAGTGATGTGGCAATGCTAAGAACAATATACAATATAATATTGAAAAGCTCATTTAGTGAACTGAAAAAAATATCTTCAGGTTAACTAAAATAAGACGATACATCTATTTTTTCCTTTCTTTTTTTTACGTTATATATTCATCCACATCTGTCAGTAATGACAATTGTAATTGTAATTAATGACAATTGCTGGTCTGCTCGGTAAGAGTTCAGGCAATGGCCTGATTGACGTGAGGGAAAGGAGTGCCCAGCGGCATTCAATCCTGACTTGATTTTGGCACATTTTTAAGCTAGGAAAACCCTCATCCAACTTTTATGCCCATGTAAGTTATCGTGAAATCTTTTATAGTGTGTCCATGTATGTTCGTTAACTGTTGGCTGTATATAGGTATGTATGTGTTCTTTTTATTCATTTATTTTTAGGTTATTTTATTCTTATTTATTGTATATATGTATTTTTCTGTATAATTTATTTTATTTACTGTACATAGAGTGTGAATGTGATCTGTGAACACTATTATAAATGTCCTTGAGACAGATTGTAATATTTAAAAAAAAAAAAACTGTTGGCATTTGAACGTTTTAATGTAAAGTAATGTTTCTGACATACAAGGTAGTTTTAGTTATAGTTCTGAAAGTTTTTAACCGATAATTTTGTATTTTTCGTATGTGGATCTTTTTGACATAAGTAGGTAAATGTAAGTGTTCAGTTTTATTTCTTGATTTAATTTTAAGCGTCTTGAGAGAAGTGAGTGTTGTAGTCTTATTACGAGATATAACGTTTTCTTTTTTTGAATATTTAATAGTTGGCCGTTGCATTCTAAAGGAAGGAGGTGGTCCGGGGTGGCGGTCATAAATAGGCTAAATATACAAAAAGGTATAAACAATGTGAAGAAGTTTATTAAAATATAAACAGAGTAAGCTTAGTGGGACTTAAATATACATAATGAAATAAGGTAACATATGAAATGAAAAATGAATTAACAACGAAATGTAATGGAATGTATGAGATTAAAAACATAACTGTAGACATAAAATAAATGGGGGTGATGTAGTTGCTAAAATATGATGTCTTAGTGTGCTAAAAGGAAATGAAATAATCATTGGATAAAATGTTGAACAGAGAAAAGGAATATAAATAGACATTTATTTTTATATTTTCCGATGTTTCGGTCCAAAGTTCAGGCCTTCATCATGGCTGGACTCACTAAAGGTTTCCGTAAGATGAGGAAAAAAAAATGACTAAGGGTTGATGGATTGAAATAAAAACCTAAACGAGGCAATTTTCGTATTATATTTTTCTCTGAACAGGGAAGGAGAGTAATATGTGAAACGTCACAGATATATTGATATATGCCTATATGGGTATAATTAATCCTGGTGTATTAATTAGCTGTTTTGTTTTGTTGCTCGTTGTTTCCTTATTTTATCAACGATTTTATTATTAACATTTAAGCTTTTAATTTTGTTTTATTAAGTATTATTTTTTTCTTTTGTTTATTTTGAAATAATACCAATTAATAATGAAATTCAATTAGTTTTTACTGAAAGCTTCCTTTGATGTTGAAGAGGCCCATTCATCCAAATCGAGTGCCTAAAGCAACTCTCCGGTCCATTTGAGTGTTATTAATTATTAATTTCAATTAATTATGTTGATTTATTCTTTTAGCTTGATTTATTATTTCTTCTGCTCCTTCAGGCGGGTCCGTTTGCGTAGTCCTTTAAATATAAAGGCTTGTAATAACTTATCTTTTCTGCTTAAATATAAGTTAATTAGTAAGCGATAATAACATCGAAAAGTGTTTTGGATATAACAAAAAAAAAAAAAATCAGTATTTTGTAGTGATTAATTCTACTTATGATTTCTAAAATATCTAAAATGGTGTGTTGAAATTGAACTAAATACTTGCAAATCACAGAGAATTGATATGACAGTCTTGTTCTAACTACGTGTAGCCCATGAGATATCAGCTCAAGTGAACTATATTAGAAGCTTCAAAATACACTAACACTGATATATAAAAAATTTATTTATTTAGTATTGATAATTATATTATGATTCTAGCACGTTTTGTAAAGATGATACCACAACATTTTCAGATTTTATGGCTGTTTCTGGGTTAATCGTATTGTTTGTTGAAAAAAAATATACAATTGAATTGAACACTAGGATCATCTTCGAGTGACTTCTAACTTTGATGCAAAACGTGAAATTGCCAGGTAATTTAAAAATGACGATTTTATTTCTACGTATCTTGATTCTTAAAACCTCAAATTTTGAAGGTTTCTTATTGATAAAATAAACCAATTATAATTTAAGTGTATATATATGTGTGTATATATATATATACCACAAATGACAAATAGCTTTTACTTATAAATTTTTGTGCTAAATACTATTTTTCTCAATTAATCCCTTCAACGAAATAAGAAATAAAACTTGATAGATAAATTATTTCAAAATTTAATACTCACTTTTGTGAACTGAGAGCATCAGATGCAGACCTATAAAAAAAAAAAAAAGGAAATTAAATAATTTTTCATTAGGAAGATGTTCTCAGGGAATAATTTTATGCTTTGAAGACATTTCAGTGTTCCTACTCCAGTCAATGATATAAGGAAATGGCGGCGACACAATTTTTGACTTTAGGACATTGTTTGGACTACTAAGGAGGTAAGCATACTAAAGGTATCCCCCATATGTGGGGAGGGGATTCACCTAGTAGGTCACTTTTTTCGGGTTTTTGCTTATATCAGGAAAGCTATCCATCGCATCGGCATTTTATACAAAATTTAAACTGATAAAATTTTCAATACGATTGATTATATAAATTTTTTGCTATCTCGCTTAATTTCCAAAATATGCGTCCCGAACTATCGCTAACGAGGAAAACTGAAATTTTTACCTTATGTATTTTACTGTATTTAACTAGTTAACTATTGATTGCTCCATTTTACTATAAAGTCATAGGGGAGAAGCTTTTTAGTAATTAAATTTTCTTCAAGAACATATATTAATGTACTAGTTTATCTCAAACGGTCTAAAAATTACATCAGTTATAAATTTATATGTCGACTCCGAGAATTTGCTGGTAAAAATAATTTTTATAATAAACATTATTTTATTTATATATATAGATAAGCAATATAATAATAACGAATATTTTAAAAATGATTTTTTTCCACGAACTCGCGGAATAACTTTATAACCGTTGGAGATAAACTAGTAAATTAATGTATATTCATGAAGGAAATTTAATTACTAAAAACTTTCTAGCAAATGACTTAATCGTAAAACGAAGCAATCAAGAGTTAGCTAGTTAAATACAGTAAAAAACATGAGATAAAATTTTTTTATTTCCTCATTAGCGATAGTGAGAGATGGATATCTCGGAAACTAAGCTAGATAGCGAAAAAAGGTATATTATTAATCGTATTGAAAATTTGATCAGCTTTAATTTTGTATAAAACGTCTTTGACCAATGCGTTGGATAGTTTTCCTGATATGAGCGAAAACTCGAAAAACAGCAATAAACAGGAGGCAATTTTTTTCAATATTAGCCATAGTTGAGAACGAATATCTCGGAAACTAAGCGAGGTAGGGAAAAAGGGACAGAATCAATCATATTGCAAATTTTATCAGCTTTAATTTTGTATAGAATGTCTTAGTCGTTGCGATGGATAGTTTTCGTGATTTAAGCGAAAACCCGAAAAAAGTGGCCTACTGGAAGCCTCCTCCCCCACATCTGGCTCACTACCTAGCAGTGGCGACTATTATTATGTTTATCTTCTTACTGGTCCAAACGATGTGTAAAAAATTGTGTCACCGCTATTTCCTTCTTTTCATTTTTTTTGTTTTATTGAGTATTATTACAGTCTGCCACAATGAAGGGCATTGGTACTAGGGCTATAGTATTCATTCACACAATATGTACATAAGAAAGGAAAACAAAATAAAAAAATATATATAAATAAAAAGATAAAATAATATACAAGATAATTAAAATAACAGATTAGCCGAAAAATAACAAAATAAATAAAACACATTCACACCTATGTACAATATTTACATTGGTCCAGGGGACTCCGAATCAAGCTTTGTCCCCAAACTGTGGAAGCCAAAGCAGGACTCCAGGAGATTATTTCTTTCTATTCCTCCTTTTCGAGCATCCATTGACTGGACTATCTGTTCTTATGAAACTGTTGTAAATAGGTTAATTTTTACGCATAATAAACATCTGGACAGAACTTTAATTTCTAAATATTTTTGTACTTTTTTTTTTTTACATTTACATTTAGGATTCCCTTTAGTTGGATGTCAAAGGGGGGGCTGATTCTAAATTATACTAAAACCGTCCTAGTTTGCTTTTTGACAATGATTGGATTAAAATTACTTTCTACTGAGATTTAACTGCAAAGAACTAGAAAAGCAGTAACTCTCTTAGTTCTGAATATTCAGCTGTTGATTAGAATGTTACTTTTACTTACATTTATATTTAATTATTTATAATATTTACGTATTATACAAAACTCATATAGAGAAATCTTTAATTTAGTTTAATAACATAAGGGCTGATAATGGATTGAAATATTAACAAACCGTATTTCATTATAAACTAATTTATACACAAAGTAGCGTTTTACGTTACAGTTTTGTTGTCCAGGCACAGCATCATATATATTAATGGGTAACAAGAGAGTTTCAAAATTCTGTTCTGTATATATTAATACTAACCGTATACCAGTTTATATTAATTATAATTATATTATGGTAGTTAAGTTCTACCTCGTTAGTTTTCATTTGCCTTCCGGCTTTGCAATACTACAGACATTATTAGTTTGAAATATCTATTACTTCTCTTGACCAGAACTCCTGGAAACGTCAAAGTTTAGTTTTAGCCAAAGCAGTTCAAAATAAAATGCGGAGATTCTGATCAAAATTAAGTTGAGTCTAAACTATTTTTTAAATTTGAATCCTTCAATAATTTTACAGCCGTATGTTGTATTGAGATCTAAAGCATGACTTCATAAGAATTCACAGCTGAAATAAAAGCCACATTTACATGCTCACATTAAGCTGTAAATACAGCACAACTATTTAAATCTGTTCATATTTTCTTTTTTTACTTTCCTACGTATACTAGGTAAGGAAAGTATTGCGATCGCGTCAAATTTCTGATATGCTGTTTTCAGCATTGAGCTTTTCAATAGCACGTATATATACTTTTAGCTTCCAATCCGTATATATACTTCCAATGCTTCCTAGGGCAATAGATTCAGTTAATTATTAGCTTGGCTGAGATAATTGCGTAGTGCAGTTTAATAAAGGTTCTCAAAAATTGATTCTGCGTTTATAATTTCAAATCCATATGCAGATGAATTTCGAGTTATGACGTTATCGCAGTTAATATTGCGCTTAGGTAAGATGTAATTAACTTAACTGGTGTACAAATTGCAATTTATATCTAAAAAGTTATGAATATTTATAAAACCCGTTTTACAGTGAAATTTGTCGACCTCTTTGTTCTAGAACTTGTAGTTTGTTAAGTTTTTCGGTTTTCAACAACCAGAGCTTTGTAGACTCTTTTACAAGGTTAAGTTTCTCGAACAAAGTCAATAATTTATATTGGTCAACATCAAACCCTCCTATCCGCAGAGAAGAGGTTGTCTTAACCAGCCTGAGAATAGGCCATACCAATCTGTTGAATTTTTTAAAATCTAATAATTTGTTAAACAAAATTTAAAAGTTATAAATATAGTTCAGTGAAAAACAAAACTAAACACAGGTGTGGATGACCTCGATGTTTAACGCCTAAATAAACCCCCAAAAAACAACAACAAAAAAGTCGATATTGTTGTCAAAATACAATTCTGCTCGGTGCATCAGAAAAGTAACCTCATCTCGTCACTTAATTTCCAGTATTTTTGTATTCAGTGTTGTTTGTTATTCTTGTTAAAAATTGAAAAGGGGACTACTATCGTTTCGCTACTCCAAGATGGCGGCCGAACTCAACATCACCAGGCCATACCGAACCGACCAATCCACAATGCTTGATACTAAGTTTTCCGTTAATGTAAATAAGTAAAATTATGACAAAAAAGTTAACATAAGCATTGCGTTGTAGTACAGGAGTCATTCCCATATCACTTCAATAAATTTTTAAATTTGGTCATGGGCCCAAACTTACCTTTTTGCTACAAAAAATATAACGAAACGCATTGACGCCGATTATAACACCATAGGAAAATGGCAGGGTACACAGCATATTTTGAAGAACAGTATGTTTCCTGAACATAAGGTGCACTGATTTAGTTTGGTATACAATTTTCAACTTGTTCAATCCATTTGGTCCTGCGATCTAACTTTTTTACACGGTTAAGTTTCCTGACTAAAGTGAGTTGGTACGAGTTGTTCAGTCTGAACTGGTCTAGAAATAACCGTGTGGAAGGATCTTAAGTAAAAATCTTTTATTATATATTTATTTAGGGCGTATAGTATTTCAATTTACTTGGAGAGTTGTACATTTATAAAATTTAAGAAAGGCAACATTCATCCTCTTCTAATATTTCGACTCGGGGCTCCGTACTTCTTTTCCTAAATCAATGGTTCAAATATTCTCCGTAATATTTTATTTTACAAATCCTTAAGACGGAGGAGCGGATTAGCTCAGTGAGCTGATGATAAGTAATTTTTCCTCAGCCAGGAGGTGCTCCTGGGGCACGCCCAAGCTCCATAAAATGGGTATTTAATTAGGTATTTAATTAAGAGGATAAACCTAGCGGTTGAGCGTGATCCTAGCTCGATCACCTCGTTGCATAACCGTTTGTCTTGAAACAGAACTGCATAGCAAAGTGCAGAACCCAAGACTTTATTTTGAAGTGTTTCTTATCTGTTAACAAATATTTTTATTTATTATTTTTTTTATTGAAAAATATTACAATTTGTCTCAAAGGACATTTATAATAGTGTTTAGAGATCACATTCACATAAATAAATAAATAAATAATCACATGTACAATAAATAAAATAAATTATACAGAAAAATAATATATATACAAACTCCGAGCAAGACTTGTCCCTCCAACTGTGGATGGAAAAGCATGACTCCAGGAGATTGATTCCTGCACTCCTCTCTCAACCGCGTCACTGGGGCTAAACCCAGTGGAGATTGAGCGAGAGTGCTTTAGCCACATACACTCATGTCGTGAGTGGAGAATCTGGCCATTGCCAGAACTCTAATATTTACAAACTATAAAAGGTCGCGGGGCCACTTCCGTTTTAACCTTCTTGGAGGATTATAGGAATGGGTGGTGCTGGATAGGGATTGTGAAAAGAGATTTGGATGATGGGTAACGTTCTGGTGAAATTTGGAGTATTTTGCTGGGATAAGGAAGGTATACGGTTTTGTTGGTTACATAGAAATGAGCATCGACTATGTTAACAACTATTAGAACGATAATGCGTAACCTTTTATTTTTTGCTAAAATCTTCCAAACAAGAAGGATCTGTTTCCCAGATTAATTTGGTGCTTCAATTTGTCCGTTGAAAGACAATTTGTTAATATCCCTATCATTATTATGGCAATATTTTTCGCATTTGTTTATTTTTTTTTTTTTTTGAGGAACGTTATTGTATTATGAGAAGGAAAGGACGATTCCGAGGACAATATATAATATTTTTGTGTTGGGGATAAGTTGGCCTAAAATGGCGGCGGACCGTTATAGTAACGAAGACCTGAGAGTGTTGGTATACGCGGAGGGTCCTTGTGCAGAAGTGGCCAATAAAGCCGCTATCTTCCGGAGCAGGCAGAACCCAGAACGACATCTACGGCCTTCTATTGTCAACGCTACATGTCCTCCTTTAGGCCAACACTCAACCAACACATCCTTACATATCCCGTAAAATTTAACGTTATATCTTTAAATTGCTTGAAGGATAAGTTGTTTTTTTTCATTCTTTTATTATTGCATTTTTATTTATTATTTTAATTATTTACTGGCATAGCTGAAATTCATACATCATATGAGACCACTAAAAGCAAAGGTGTATAGGTGACAAAACAAAGCTATTAGGAAAGATTTATAATGGACTTTTATTTGTTTATTTAGACGTATAATAATCTGTCTCGTGGACAATAATTGTAGTGATATATGAACACATTCACACTCTATATACAGAAAATATAAAATTAACAAAAGTAAAATGCTAACGAAATAATAATAAAAAAACTATGTGCAATAAAAAATATAATAACTTAAAGATAAGTAAATTAAAAACATAAAAACACAGTCATACCTATTTACAATCAGACAGGTAACCCCAAGCCAGGCTTCTCCCTTCAACTATGGAAGGAAAAGCTGGACTCTAAGAGATCTCTGCGATACTCTCTTAGGCGCGTCATTGGTGCTAAAGCCAGTGGAGTTTGAACGAGAGCGCTAGGAAACTTTTAAGTTTATTTTTTAGAGTTTAGAGTTTTATTTAATCAACAAAAACAATTTGGTCCGAAAGTTATACGCAATGATTTTCTACACTAGGTTGCTTCATCTCTCTTTCAATATTTTTTAAGCTACTATGACGATTGAAATGAATTGTTAGCATATTTAAAAGTGTTTTAAATTACATTTGTAAATATCAATTGCTACTATATCCTCATACAACCAACTAATATATTCGTATTGGTGGTAATTTTTACTTTTTTGAATTCACGGATTTTTTTTATATCAAGATACATTATGGGATTATTTTTATGATATTTTTTTCCTTTATTGAGTAATGTAACATTTCGTCACATGGACAATAATTATAGTGAAGAAAGAGTACATTCTCACCATATATATACAGAAAATATAAATGAATAAAATAAAACAGAAAAAAAATAACAACTAAATGGGTATATACAAGGAAGGAATAAAAGTATATACAATCAATAAGTATATACAAGGAATAAAAACAAAATAGCTCAAAAAGATAAGTAAATTTTTGAAAACACTATCGATTTATATATATATATATATATATATATATATATATATATATATATATATGAAATATATATTTTTATATTTCAACAGTTTTAGTAAGACTGGAATCATTATTTTTGTTTTTAGTTATTTCGACACTAGAACTTTTTCTCTAACTTTTTAAGTAAAGATTTTACCGAGCTTTCATTAAAAAAAACTTTTATTTAGAAGTCTATTACATATATATATATATATATATATATATATATATATATATATATATATATATATATATATAGATATATAGATAGATAGATAGATAGATAGATAGATAGATAGATAGATTACCCTAACGTTTAACGAAATCCTAATTTATAATAACAAGGTCGATCAATTCAATTAATTTTTTTCATTCCTCTTACCGACCATTAAAGTTTTATTTGGTTTCGTAGTGATCATTCCAGTTCCTTTAGTAGGATTTCCTCCCCCCCTTTTTTGTGTTAAGGGATCTGACTTCGTCTTGCAGCTCTAGAGCCATTATGTTTTTTTTTATGTGCGTCTTTATTACCTCCATTGTTATTTTTACTGCATATACTCTTTTAGACGTAATTTTTTCCCTCTATTTTATCGTGTTATAGACTTTTAGTATCATTAATTTGGATTTCAATTGTTAATAATCTAAACATTAATGATATTAAAATATCGTTGGCAACATAAATAAATGAATAATTATTTATTGCATTTGTTTTCGATTCATTATTATTAATAGAAAATATGTAGTTGTATAACAAGATCTATCTTGTTAGAGTTGTGTTGAATTTAAAGGTTATAAACTGTTGTTTACTCAATATACAGTAAATAGTTGTTGGATTATAGATTTACGTTACTTTAGGTAACGTTTCTTTGTTTGCTAAATAAATAAATGTGTTCCATTTAATTCTCCTGTTCAGTGTCTGCAATGGAATATTTTCAATAAACAGATTATTAAACTGACAGGTGATTATGTTCAGTTACAAGAATCATATATTAATAGGACGAGCTGTGTTAAATTTGGGGAAGAGGGGAGAAATGATCATGTCTCACAAAAATGCTGTGGATGGCTAACAGGATTTTTGAATTCTGTTATTCGAATTTCTGTATTTAAGATACCGTGTATAATATGCCTTACTATTGACTATTGAAATGTAATAACAGTAGTTTTTTTTTTTTGTTCTCCCCTACCACGCCTTTTAGGCTACACGTGTTTTTTTCCGGTCCAAGAGGTGGGAACGGGGAATTTAAAAGACCCCAAGGCACCGGGACGCGAACTCCTAATTTTATTGTCTCCAACGTTGTTTATCAGGTTGCCAGGCAACGCGCGGTGCTTTGCACACACGTTACCCCTTTCGGTTATATATATAATATATATATATTATATATATATATATATATATATATATATATATATATATATATATATATATATATATATATATATATATATAAACGGCTACCCCGCCCCCATAACAACAGTATTATTGAGACGTAAAACCACATATTACCAGTTGGGTTAATAATTTTATTGGTCTGTTAGACTGTCGATCAGACATCATAAACCTCTCCCAACTGCAGCGTTTCTCTGAGAACACTGCATTGATTTTTTTATTTGTATATTTGTCACACTTCTGAATAATTATTCAATTCTGTGTTGAAATTGAATAAATTTTTGTAAGAAAATTTTAGTTATGGAAAAAAAAATTGTTTAAACTGTTGGCCTTAAGCTTTGGATCGTTATTAGTATTAATGTTAAATACATGAGCTTCGCTAAAAAATATTTATAAAACTCATTTATATACCTACAAATAGATAAACAAATAAGTTCAAGAAATATTTTTGTGAGTTGTTTTACGTCCGGTCAATTTTGAAGAGGACATAACTGTACCTTTATTAAGCAAATAAATTCGTACCCTCTGAATGAGCAAACCTCGTTAATTTCCTTCTTACAATATTAAATACATACTAATTAACTATTTTCTCATAATTGTTATTGCTTTTCATTCAAATGAGATAGGATTTTTTTATTTTTTATTTTAAGTCCCCTCCGACCCTTCAAATATCTAGGACACAGCGGTAGAGCGGAGAATAGACCTGACCGACACAACATACTAAGCTATACCCCGGCCCCATTAGTACCCCGCTGGCCCTAACACAGGAACTATTTCAGCCTTATGGCCCCCTCCTTCCTGGGCCTCTTTATTTCCCCACTTAGTACTGTCATATTAATGACCTACCCTAATACCTGTTTAATGGAAATGGGAAAGTGATGTACCTTTCTTCCTGTTTTCCCGCCCGTTGTTTGCTCAATTCCTCCCTCCAGGTGCAGATAGTCTCTTTTTTAGGTTAAAGACCAATCGAATGCAAGGAGTTCGAAGAGTTGATTATGGTTTGATGGCTATGCATAAAATGATATGGTAGAGCGGAAATGGGATGGGCTAATTTAAAAAATATTCGTACCAACTAGAGAAGCAACCTCTATTGGTTATCATATTCCAAAGAGAACAACTGATTGATTGCAACATACTCCACAGCAATTGTTAACACATGGTCAAGTAACTGTCCAATTAGAGAAATATTGAGCCTATGATTAGAGATGAAAAAAGAACTGCCAATGTGTTCTTTGTTTCAGTTCCGTTCCACTGTGGTATCTTGCGAAATGAGAAAGAACATACCAATCTGCCAATTTAGCGAGGAAGGGAGAGGTATGAAGCATAACTGCAATAAATTATATCACAATAGAAGATTGAGTGGACGAGTATTAGAAAATTGGGGAAAACAGTTTAAACCATTTGTGGGAAACCTGCGGCCTCCGTGAACTAGCTGTGGCCGCTAAACTTTTTGCGTGGTATTTATTAATCTAATGCTGGAATTAATGAATATTTAGTTATTTAGGTTACGAAATTTTGAAGTTAAATAGAATTAAGTTGGATATGCGTATGAGAGTGTTTTTAGTGATAAATAAAAATAGCAACGGTAAAATACAAATAATTGTTATGGCTTCCATTAGCAATGCCTAACCTTACTGCGCCCTGTGATGTTAAAAAGGTTCACCACCTATGGTATGGACTATTAGAAATAAAAACGGAATGCAACAAATGAGCTACAAGCATTAGAGAAATAAGAAGGGAGGAAATCATATTGTGCCGAATACGAATTGGTCATTGTATCTTTACACACAGATACCACATTAGAGGTAAAGAAACATCCAAGTGCCAAAGTGTAACTTTAGACCTCAGATAGTCAAACACTTATTACTGCAGAACCATTTCGAAAAAATGGCAAAAGCGACAAAAAAAAAATATCAATGACATTGAAAAAACTATCGCGAATTAAGATAGAGTCGCTACTCTGTTCCAATACTTAATGGAAAAAAAAACCTGTACCACTACAACACATGAAGGGTTCAGTACTATTTAGGGAAAGCACTATTTCATGATCTATGGTTGTGCAAGGAGATGATTTGACCGAGACCACGCTCAACCGCCAGGTTTTCCCCCTTAATTAATTAATTTAATTAAGGGTGCCTACTTTATAGAGGCTGGGGGTGCCCCAGGAGGGTCTCCCGACCCAGGATCACCCACGGCTAAAGAAAAAAATAAATAAATTTTCTGCCATGAGCATGAGTACCCTACCACTGAACTATCCCACTTAATGGGAAACAAGTATAATAAGAATAATAATATATATAATAATGCATTTATTGATACAATTTGTTTACACATATTTCTATAATACTTTCCCATAATACGCTTGGTTTAATAAATCATTAGCCAATAAGCCCAACAGCGAATAATATAATAATTAATTAATACATTAATTACGATGAGAAAATAAATTAATGAAGCAAACATTAATTAATTAAGGGAAATTAAGAAAAAAAGTATTACAACAGAGTACAATAATGACCCTCTAGGGTAGCCAATTAAAAAAAAATCATTATTTCTATAAGTTAATGAGAAAAACAAATTTATTGAATTAATTATTTATTTCCTCACGTTTTGGGAAATTCATTTCCCTCTGTAACATCTTTAGGATCACTCCAATTTATCATTAATTATCTGGAATTCATTTTTATCCTAATTTGTTCGTATGTAATGGAAATTCCTTGTACATATAAATATCAATATACACTTCATTAAGTTTGTAATTTTATTTATAAACAGAATAGGATATTCCAAGCAAAATGTCTTATGAATCTGATTAGTTTTTAAGGCCAGCATAATCTCCCATTGTTCACTATCTACGGTATTTGATGAGTTCGCTATCAAAAGTGGACATCTTCATTTCCACTGTTACTGTCAATGTGACTATAAAAACAGATTCTTCTATCATCTCGAGATTCCTTAAAAAAGCAATCTTTCCATTTATTATTATAGAATAAAAAACATTTATTACGAACGTGGGGCGTGTACAGATTTGTGAAACTTTTATAAACTCTTTTAGTAAAAAGTTTAAGCTAAGCTAATGTTTAAGCTTCTACTTTTGGTAAAAAGCTCCTCATTCCAATGCTACAGTACTCTTAACAATTGTCTACTTTAATTTGTTAAATGAAAATATCTTGTTAAATGGAACTTCAGAAAATTGATACTAAACCATTTGTACACTATTAACTAATTTGTCTCTTGGTCAAATGGAACTAGTATTTTTGAAAACACAAGCGTATGAAAAAAACTAGGTTTGCGCATCCTTAACTAAATAATGGAATTACTAAGTAATTACTAAGTAATGGAATTTCATGAAATTTATGATCGAACATGTGGACAGAATCATTTTAAATTTCATCAAAATCGGATGTACTGTATTAGGAATAACCGTTTATATGGATTTTACTAAAGATAATAATAATAGCAGTACAACCCCTGAAGAATTTCATTACTTTGATAGGGATTACTTTTAATTTTTTTCTTCCCAGCGTTGTTGCTATAAGTTTTAGGAAGTACTGATTCCAGGTCAGTGCCATGAGGATAATCAACTAATTAGTAAAGGGGGCACACTTTGTAAAGGCTGGGTGGACCACAGCAATATGGCGTGGTCCCCAGAGTCGAATCCACAGCTGAAGAAATAGTTTTGAGTATCTTCTTTCTTCTGTGTGCGAATTTCGTGAGTTTATGTAGCTACCTTTACATATCGATGTCTCTGGGAATCCACAGATGGGACATGTCGACCATGTTTGTTCACGTTTCATCTTTGAGCCAAAACGAACGAGCAGTTTTTGAACTATATAATAATCCAGGAAAATACCTTTGGGTATACACAGCCAAAGAAGCTAATAGAATTCGATTAAATTAATACAGCGCAGTATTTTTTCCAGTTCCCTATTCCCTTCTAGCTTTGAACCAGACTGAACGAGCAGTTTTTTAGACATTGCCATACCAAGAAAATGTTATGAAGTAGTAAACGGAATTTGATGATACGGTAGCACTTACGTACAATTATAAACAGTTTCTGTAAATTTCATAAAAATTGGATTAACGGTGGTGGAAATAGACTAGAAATTTTTAATTTCCAGGACAATTTTTTTTTTTTTGTTGACCTGCATAAATACAAAATTTCCCTATCTTCGTTAGTGAGAAAGCGAAGTAGTATATTACTTATGGTCCATTAAAAATGAAGTATGAAACGGCTGTCAGTTAATTGACACCATCAATTAAAGTTCCATTGCTATATTTTTAATGGCCATTGAAGGACTCAACTCGTTGTGTTCCCTCACATGTCAGGCCGTCTGCTACAATTAATCATTCTCTTGTCTGAACGAATTGGACTCCGTCATTCATAGAATGACAAATTGATTCCCATAATTTAAAAAAACGGCATTCTTCTAATGATATTGAATATTTTTGTATTTACAAGTTGTTTTAAAAACTTTAAAGTTATAGAAATGCATTAATAAATAAATTATATCTATTCAATTAACTTAAATTGGGAGAAATTGAAATCATAGATCTGGAAACGTAGGTAATTATGTAATTGTGATTGATGATGAAGTTATACTGACCATACTTTGTAGAGGTTTTTTATTTTGTTTTTACTTTGGTAAGTCTTGTAGAACGATTCTTCTCTTCAAGAACGACCATAATCACAAGCCAAGATTAATAAAATCCCTTCTTGGAAATCTCCAGCAAAGGCAAGTTAATATAAGCTCTGTCAACAAATGGAACCGACATAAACAAGATGACTGATGATCTTGGATATGAAGACTCGGGACCAATTAGGACCGGGCAAGCAACAATCAGTCTCAGATGTCCTGCCCCGGGGGTATTGTTTGCCAGATGGCTGCCTCCAGCAGGGAAAGGATATCCATCCGCAGTCGAATCTACTTTTGATGACTATCTACAATATATGTCCTCTTCAATATAAAGCGGAGCCGAATCTCCACTACATCGTAGAGATGAGGATACATAAAACCAACCTTACTAACAACTAAGGTTGGGTGTGATCAGAACAAACAAAGTTTTATCTGTGAAAGTCTGAAAGCCAAATATACAAATGATAAAACAGCACTAAAATCACCAGCGTCATCTTCATCTCATATTCAATTTATCTATATGAGAAAAGTTATATACTGTTCTGTAACGCACAAGCTTCTCTATATACTTTGTACCAGACTTGGAAATGGTTTATCAAAGTTAGATAAGTTCTATCTATCGATGCTTTACTCGTTGTCAACAAAGGTAAAAGAAAATAAATTGTTCATGGGACGTGCAAATAAAAATTTCAAACATAAATTAGGACCTAAATATTCCAGTATAGCATTTCTATATGCTACAGAATAACTTATATTACATAGTCAGTCATTGGAAAACAAAATCTACTAATGCCATTTTTTAGCATAGTCTTGTTAAACTTACTTTTAACGCCCTTAGCGGAAAAATAATCGAATTGGACAATACCTCTATTGGACCATGTAGATATCAACTCTTAAAGTCTTTGTAAATTTCATCAAACCGATTTAACAGTAGTAGGTAATATGCTTCTATCACACATATATAAGTTACATGGATTTGAGTTTAGTATGACTTCTCTTAATCTCTACTACCTACTATATTCAACCGCCATTTTATTCTTAACAGTTAGATTAATTTCAATTGTTCGATGGCATTGATATCAGACCCTATACTTTTTCCCAAAAGTAATCCAACTTTGGTCTAAATCGAACGAGCCGATTTCCGAATTACATGCGTATCTTGGAAAATACGTTTGCATTCGCGGGCAAAAGTAGGGGGTGAAATCTGAAAAAATTGTTACTTCATAATTTTTGTTTGTAATCTTGGTAAAGATTTTGATTGGTATCGACATTCTTTCAACTTTGGGCCAAATTGCACGAACCGTTTCTGTTAATTTCATTTTTGAACCAAATTCGTTTCTCAAAATATAAATGATTATGATATTTTCGATTCTGAGAAAAGCAATTTATTTTTTGTTTACTGTAGGCTTTTGATGACCTGGGATAGGTTTTATGCCTATAAACAACAAAAAACAAACTAACAATTTTTTTTTAACTCATCGTACGAATTACAGACATTCTTACATTTGGTAAGAAAAAAATAAATAAAGGCGATACACTTACAAATTTTACATTAAATCTATATAAGCCTGAAGGATATTCAGAAAGATATCGTCGCAGTGGTATTACCCTGAAAATGTTTGAGATGGGTGTATCCATGCGGGGCTTTGAATTTTCGAATTACAAATCAGGAAACATGATACATGGAACATACTGGAGCTTGTATAATTTTATGCAAACAACAGCTTTTATAATTCTGTTTCCGCTTGTATCGTTTTTGTGTAGCGGAAAGCAATATCTCTTGGGAGGGTGACATACGTCATATATCTTGAAGGTGGGAGAATGGACATGCCTTAAGCCTGCATTAAATGACCCTGGTTCAAATGTTTGGCTTTTCTTCCTTTGGCATTTGGACTCAATCAGCAGGATGTACTAGTTAGCCAACTAACCTAAACGTTCTACACTACTCTGGAATCACCCACATCTCCGAAGCGTATATGCATGTATTTATTATTCAATCGGAAAACACTACGCTCCTCGCTTTTATTGAAGTCTCTTCAATTATTTACCGTTTTATCGAGTTTCTAAGGCAGTCCCTCTATTTATCTTTTCATAAACGCCTGACGTAAACGCTAAGTAAAAAACATGTTTTTTCTCCTTCACCCTTTTCTTCGAACATGAATAAATTATTTTTAGCAAAACAGAAGGGTCTGTTTTTAAAAAGTGTGTTAAGTATCATCACGATTAATGAATACTGGAGTTTAACATAATCAATCTTAAATTTCTCATTAATGTTTAAAAGAAACCGTTGACGTTTCCGGTTACTTCAGCACTTACTAGACAAACGCTCTAAACTTCCAATTAATTACAAAAGACTTATGCACATGACTATAATAAGGCCTATGTGGACTTAAGGAGTTGAGCTTTGGGCTCCACTGAACCATCGAATTCCTCTCGTATACAATCCTCACAATCCAAAATCCTTCGTAAAATCCTCAATGCTACCTAATTTGTTACAAATAAAACCATCCATAATGACCTTAATGTTTCTTATGTTTCAGATCTTGGCCAATCCAAATACCTATCCTTCCATAATAAACTTCAGAATCATCCTAACTCTCTCGTTTATAACCTTGCTTCCTCTTCAATTCCTGATAATCCTCCGAGGCGTCTGAAAAGATGGCCCCGTGATCTCCTAATGTTGACATACCATTGGGTAGTTACTCAACAAGTGTTTTCACGTCATTCATTATAATCATATTTTCAAATTTACTAAATGTATTTCTTTAATACAGTTGTAAATATCATTAAGAAATAATTTTAAAAAAGTGTTTAAAACATAGGAGGGTAACGTTTTTAGCAATACATTCCGAATTAAATTTAGGCATTGATAATGAATTTAATAATAATTTACTGTGGCTATTTTTCATGGTAATATATACGAAGTTTATTTTAAAGATGTCATTTATATAATTAGATATTAATACCAGGCATGTCTTTTTTTAATTTCACATAAAATTTCAAGGAATAATGATGTACTCACAAAAAAAAACATCATAATTCCACATACTCTGAAATAAATAAAAGTGATTATGAAGGAATAAATCCAACTCTTCATATACAATTATCATTATATTACATAATAATTGAGCATAGTTGAATTGGATAATTGCGTCAGGGTTTGTTAGAATTAGACTAGTAGGAAAAATTAATATACCACATTGATTAGAAGATATGGCCTGACACCGATAAGACAGCAACAAAATAATATCAAATCTAATCTTACGGTACATCCTTGACGGATGTATATCTCCATTGTAATGAGGTTCGAAGATTCTCATATATAGCAACACATGTGGTTGTTGGTTGCTTCAACGGTTTTCTATTTTTAAAATAAATGCTAAATAATTGCGCTTTTTATTTTGAACATTAATGATCATTTATTGTTTTTTTTTGTACTTATAGGCATAGGCGCAGACTTTTAGACTCTGGGTCAATCTTCCTCTATCCCAACGAATAATTTAAATAAATGAATAAAAAAAGTAAACTGAAATAAAGTTAAAAAAATATCAACATTTGACTAACCTTCTAGATAAAGGCCTAGGAGCTTTGTGAATATTTGTTTACTAGCTCGCCCTAAAATTTTCTATGATTAAAAGTACACTTATATTACAAGATAACAATATATATTAACATTGAAATAATGAAACCGTTCATCATTGATAAGTAATTGAAGTCTTTTTTTATTTCAATCTTCAACTAATTCCGTGATTATTTTGATCAAATTAGAATTCTTATTTTTATTCTTTTTCGTATAAGAAAATTATTAATTTTATTTTTAAACTATAATACGGTAATACATTAACTCGCAAAAATATTTGTTTTGTTTTTTCTATATATGATATTATGTATAATATTCAATTGTTAAAATGACATATTTTCAAATATGTCTATACGAGAAAAAATCAATATGCATATAAATTTATTTTTAAATTTAATGTATTACATAACGCCAGTGGTCCCGCGACCTTGTTATTGGAGTTCTGACCATGGCCAGATCACAATAGTACGGAGGTATGTGTCTAAAGCGGTCTCCATCAATCTCCACTGGTTTTAGTAACAGTGATGCGGTTGAAAGAGTAGCCCATGGATCTCCTGGAGTCCTGCTTTTCTCTTCATAGTAAGAAGGATGGAAAACTGCCTCGAAGTTCTCTCATCTGATTGTAAATAGTGTATAGAGGTACATCGTTGAGGTTGTTTTTTTAATTTAGTTATTTTAAACTTATTTTATTTTTATTTATTTTATAAACTTTTTGATTATTATTTAGTTGTTATTTGTCCTCTGTTTATTTCATATTTTCGTTACACATAGTGTGAATGTTGTCTAATTCTAATTATTGTCTATGTGACAAAATATTATATTACCTAATAAATATAAATATGTTTATATAAATATAAATATATATACATAGGGGCTGGGGTTGCCGTGCGGGTTAAGGCGCTTGCAATAGGTTACCAAGTTAAGCAACGCCGAGCGTGGTTAGGGTGATCTTTCACCAGGAAAAGCCACGCTACCCGAGACTTCCCCCCGGATTTGTGAGACCCGTCAGCCTACTGGATGCAACTTACACAGACCGGCCGTAGAATTGATGACTCCACCCCCCAGTGTACTTAAATCAGGAATCGGGAAGTGGTCAAAGATCTACAAGATCTTTAGCGCCAAACGGAAAAAATATATATATATATATATATATATATATATATATATATATATATATATATATATATATATATATATACGATTACTTATTTATTGATAAGTATTACAATCTGTCTCAATTAAAGACACTTATAGTGGTATAGTTCATTCACACCATATCTTTGTGTTCCAGAATCATAAATAAATAAGGTAATAAGAAAATAATATATAGCGAAATAAGATTTAAATAAAACATCATATTGAGGAAAGAAAATAATAATTAATAATAATAAAATGAAAATACATAAATAAAATGAAATGCTTTTAAAAATAAAATAAACATCATAGAAATAAATAAAAAAGTATTACATCGTTTTACAATAATTATGTTGATGTTTGTATATAATGTATAAACATAATATATAATAATATACAGTTTATGGTCCTTCCCTTTCCCAATGAATATAGAAAGCCTGCACCTTTTGTTGTATGACTGGATTGATATCAAAGAGGAGTGATGCTTCGTACGAATAACGAACGACATGTTTCTAATAACAGTGAATGTGATGAATAATAGCTTAAAGTCCTCTTTTAAATAGCTGTTCCCCAAGAATAACTAATTAGACTTAAAGGGGCCGTAAATAGGGAAGAATGAAAACAATAGAGTACAAGAAGTTTTATTTATCCTGTGACTGTATTAAAACTTGTAATATTACAGTTCTTGTTATTGTTGGTGGCCAGTAACGTTATTAGATTCCACCCTTGTTAGAGAATGTAAATCCATTGTTATTGCAAACCCTATTGGAGAACTTATAAGTACAATCTACGCAGGGCGAACTACTATTGTTCCATAAGTTTTCCTACCACCCTATTGAGTCTTATAACTCAAATTTAATTTTAACAAAAATATGTTTTTAACTTCATCAGAACACGTAGTTGCCATCAGGAACAGTTGGTTTTGACGCATTCTGAATTAATAAGGACTTGAGTAGAGTGTCTTAATTTTTCGTGACTAAAGTACGTGCTAAATTTATAAGACATTTTACAAATTCATATCTATTTACCACACACCTAATCAGTCAACTAAACTAAATATTCACAGAAGTTAGTTGGGGGTGCGGTCAAAGATGAAAGTAAATAACAGAATCATCTTTTTCTCGTATGCTCAAGGGTTTTATCGTATTGGTTGGTTTTGGTCGTATTGGTAAAACGGAATTATATTAATCTTATGAGAGGTACACGATATTGCAAAATAGTTATGTTACTTTCTATTCCATTAACACAACCACATTGAGTGCGATAATGCGCAGAATTACAGACAAAGGTATTGAGTTGTTTAAAGGTTGCTTTCAAGAATCTACCTTGGATGCGCATAAGCCTCTGTATGTATTCGCGATCTTCTTGCCATGAACCTCTGCATTCCTCGAACAACATATTTAAGATTTCAACCTTGTGAACTCGTATACCTCCTCACAAAACAGCTTTCTTTGAAAAATCCATTTCAATCCGGGATTCTACGCTTTGAAATTCCTCTCCGCATTCCATCTCTTAAGTTTTAATCCAACGTGACGTGTACTCTCACATCTTGTCGACTTTTTCTTATAAATTTAGATATATTTACAGATTAAGAAAAAAGGTTATTTTAATTTTTGTATTTTTTTTTATTAGTAAATTGGTCATCCTTACAGTGCTGTTACGGTGTATTTTTTTACAGTGATGTTTGTTATGTTTCAGGTATGTAGTGATATTTGATTATTTTCCGCTATCGTCTTCATGGACTCGAAATAATCTGTATGTAAAGATTTTATTTTTATTTTATGTAATCTATATATTTTTTTGATTATCCAGTTCAATAAATATCTTCATTTATTTAAAATTTAAGTTCATTAGTTAATCAGTAACATGGTAGACTAATGTTGTATAAATTTCATTTACAATCAGCCTGTTTAATTGATATCCTCAAGGTTTAATTAAATATAATTATAAACATATGACGATAATATATATATTGGCTTTAAAAAGTTATTTGCCGCTGTCAACTTTATTTATATAAAGTGCGAATATTCGCAACTTTGTCTTTTTGCTTCACAAGCTTAAAATAAATTTTCAATTTTTCTTTCTTGGAATCGTCGTTTCTCATTCCCAAACGATAACTAAAAATTCTTGGGACTGTTTAAAAAAAAAAAAAAAATGGATAAGTCACAGTCAGTAATTTTTAAAACTTTCCAAAATTTTAACGATCGCAATGTTTACTTTTCGAAATAATTAAGAAAAATTTAAGTAGAAGTATAATTATTGATAAGATTGAGAGATTTCATTATCTAAGACTTGACACTTCCACAAACCAAAAAAATAACTTAAAGTAGTTTGTTGCATGAATATTTGCTAAATTTATGCCACAGTATTGTTTATATTTTTTGCCGTTTTATTTTAAATGTTTTTCTGTTTGAAAGGGTTGGGAAGCGACTGTCTTCACTTTTCCTGATAACGCCTATGTCTCATAATAAAAATTTTGAATGATGAATTCAAATCATTTATTAATTGAAAAAATAAACCTATCTAACCGAAAATCTGTTTTCCTGCCTCTACTTTATAATTCTCAAGTCTTAATATTAGTATAAAGATTTAATTTTTATTTGTAAATTTTCAATATATAAAACAATTATCCTGCTTACGTTTCTTTATGGATGAGAGAAGGGATGAGCAACGTCTTAAAGTTTTTGTGAATAAAGTATTGCGTAAAAAATTCGGACCCATCTTTCTTCGGTCGACCAGAGAATTTAAACGGTTACAGAACGCAGAATCGCGCGAACTGTTATCCGATTAATATAATTAAGGGGATTGAATTGCGGCCCATAAAAATAGGGGTGTAAAATTGATAGAGCTTAGTATTTATTTTGTTATATTAGTTTATTTTTGTTTAGTTTATATACATTTACGTTTAGTATTATTTTATTGCTGTTTATTACTCTTATTTATTGTGCTTAGTATAAATGAGCTACTCTTTATCACTGTTACCATTGTTCTTGAATGTGACAGCTTTTAATATATCTCAATAAAGAAATTTCCTTAAAAAAAAAAAAAAAAATAGGTAAGAATCCCCGATAGGTTAATATTTGCTATACCAAATGGTAAGATTGCTTTAAGGCTGGTCCTTAAAACGGGACTGGGTTTGAACCGAGACCGGTGCAGGTAGACAGCAATTGGTGGTGTCGGTATTGAACCTTCGGGTTCTCTAAGCCATTTTTATTACTTTTATTGTTGTCAATCTTCATCATCAAATTCATTCGTTCTCTCTTAATCCTCGATTAGGATTATTCTGCCTTCTCTTTCGTTAATCTAATAGACCAATTATGAATTCCAATAACCTAATTACAAGGCTTGCATTTTACAACTCGAACCCATTTTAATGCAAATTATCATCTATTTTCCACCACATGCACTGAACTGTTCGGTCGGATAGTGTTTGAATGCCATGCATTTTGCTCGTCTTCATTTGTTATTCCGATTATGTTGGAATAGTTTCTGAATATTTATGTAATTCCGATAAGGGAACAACGCTCATGCTGTTTATTAAACGGTACATGGGATCGATTCTACATCGCTTGGGAGTAGCACAATTTCAACAATGCAGACTGAACTATGAAACATCACAGTTGAATTTCATAGATAATATTTTGTCGATATTAATGATATTGACAAAATAAACTTCTTGATGATGATTAATATCAATAATATGTAATTTAACTACCTATATGGATATGAATTAATATATAAATAATTTAACGATTGAAGTTTCTGGCGAGTTAGCGGTATTCTCTCTCATTTAGTCTCTTCAAACTCCATATAATACATTCCAGTATATTCTCAATATAATTTTATTTTATTTTGGTGCCGTATAATATTTCAGTTTTTATTTTTCATAAGCCAACAGTACACCGATCAAGTTTTTACTTCCAATCCTACCTTGAAATTACGATTTGTTTCGGCTCATCGAGCCATTTTCCTTATTCCAGTATAATTGTATTTCGAAGTGGATAATTGGTTTCAGTGACTTGGTTTATTTTTATTTGGGAGAAGTAAAGGAAGCTAAATATAAATCTGAAATTTTCCATTTCCATATTTTTCTGCTAATATGAAAAACATTTAAAAACTATTAAAAAAAGTAACTGATTTCTCTTGTTAAAGCTTATGAAGTGCAAAATAAACTTTTTACGCTTGGTGATCCTATATTAATAAAGTTTTATTTTAAAGGAATGGTTTTTTTAACGAAATGCTGAAATTCCGGGACAATTACGAACTAAAACATTATTTTTTTAAATTTTAAATAATTCAATAAAAGTTGAGTAGAGATACCTCATTACCTTAATTTATGAGTTGATTTTAGTTTCTTCCCTTATGAATATTCTTAGCAACGTGGCTCTTGATATTTTCACGGCAAAGGACATTGAATAATCGACAAAAATGAGTCATTGTTTATTTAAACAATATAAATTTGTTCAAAATTAGCAGATAAAAGTTATTTGAACTTGTTCCCTGGTTTTAATGTACCTACATTTTAGGAATAAAAAATGTGGTTCCAAAAACTATTTAAAACTGGTACCAAAATTTAAAAAAATAAATACAAATAAAAATAATTTCATAAATGATAAAAAATTGATAATCCCGAAAAATTCACCTCTCAAAAATTCTCCTTTTCTTTTAAGCATCGCTGGAATCGAAGTCATTAATATATTAATATATATAATATATAACTGAGTAAAACTATCCATACAAACTTTCATACGTACACTTATGACATTTTTCATGTAATAGGTAATTTTTTTTTTTTTTTTTTGAAATTGCCTTACTAAACTTTTTGTCATTAAAATTGTTTCCTTAATGCTCCTTACTTATTAAATCGAATACAAATGTTCTGTCTATCCGCTGGCCGCACATTTTCTCCGAAACTACTGGACCGATTTTTATTTCAAATTTGGATTTAAAGTAACGACAAGAAACCACTCGACGTTTCCGATTACTTCAGCACTTATTAAACAAACGGTCTAAACATCCAATTAATTACAAAAGACTATAATAAGGCCTATTTGGACTTTCGGAGTTGAGCTAAGGGACTCACTAAACCATCGAATTCCTCTTGTATCCAATCGTTACAATCCAAAATCCCTCGTAAAATCCTCAATGCTTTTTTACAAATAAAATAATCCATAATGACCTGAATCTTCCATGTTTCCGATTTGGCCCAATCCAGATACCTTTCCTTCCATAATAAACTTCTGAACCATTCATGTCCTCTCGTTTCTAAACTTGCTTCCTCCTCGATCCATGATAACCCTCCGAGGCGTCTGAAAAGAAGATGGTGATCTGGTGATCTCCTAATTTAGAAACTTTATTAGAGTGCTACCAATGGGTAGATTCTCTACAAGCCTTGTCATGTCATGCATTTATCTGTATCACATTTGCTGAATGTATATTACATGTACAGTTGTAAATTTCATTAACAATAATATAAAATAAGAAATTGTTTGATGCAAAAAATCTTTCAGTATATCAATTAAATATTAATCTAGATAAATTTCATAATTTGGAGGGTCAGAGGTTGTGATAAAACATTCTCATTACTGTTTAATTTATCTCCTTTTTATTTACTCATTTAATTAGTACACTTAGGCCAAATATTATGTTGTCATTTTACTCTTTACTGAATCCTATCTCCTTTTTATTGCTCCATATTTTTAATGTTGCTATTATAATTACTAATGCTATAAATGACATTAAAGAGGTTTCTTATCTGAGGTTATTCTGATTAATGGTGTGTCACCCGACCTTATTCTAGATTTAATGATGTTAAATGGTGTAAGGTGTCTTGAACAAAGCTTAAGAACCGATTATTTCACACCTCCTCATTAGGAATATATCTAAAGGGTATCACCGTATCCCGGTGTTTATACTGTAGTGCTGAACATTTTTTTTTAAAATATTGTTTTTAAATAAAAGCTAATTAAAATAAGAACGGGGATTGTTGATAAAACTAAATAATTTAAAATATTTAAAAAAATACTACTTTCTGGTCAGGTAATGTCACTATTCCGCCACACCCTTGTTGCATCATTTTATATGCTTGTTAATTTGTCATTTGATAACAATATGCTGTGCGAATTTTTCGCACGGGCCTACTTGTTAATAATAATAACCGAAAATAATCATTTATATTTATTCTCTTAAACTGGATTTATGATGATATGGTATAATATCTGAATATGGCTACTGTTGGTAATCAGTATTTGTTATTATTTTGTTACTGATTTGCAAGTATGTAATATTTAATATAATGTTGGATCACATTTAATTATGAATATTGAAGTTCATATGTTTTCATTTGTTTTGGCAAACAATGGAATGCTTTGTTTTATCTTGTTTGTTTTTTTTGTCCCTTTTCTTGAATCTACCGCCCCTTTTACAGTTCTTCTCACTTCTTTCATTTCCAGCTCCCCAGCCCTTCGTGTTGAAGATCGCCCTTTCCATCCCACACCCTATCTATTATTTGACAGATAGTAACCCTACAAATCCGTTGAGACCAGTCACCCTCATGACGTCGGGCTAAAAGGTTTTGCCCATTTCGAAGATACCGCCACCACCTGAGTCCGCTTAGTCGATAAGCAGCTCCTCCTTTCTAGTCCTGTT
This sequence comes from Nezara viridula, assembly GCA_928085145.1. Taxonomy (NCBI): domain Eukaryota; kingdom Metazoa; phylum Arthropoda; class Insecta; order Hemiptera; family Pentatomidae; genus Nezara; species Nezara viridula. The sequence goes on from OV725081.1 coordinate 45,650,432, forward strand.
ATTGTAGGTTTCAATCTGATATCATAATGAAAGCAAACCTCTCTAAACTCCTCAAAAATATATATACTTTAATATTATTTAGAGATTCTAAAAGTTAAGACTTTGTTTTGTAATATTTTAAAATCTTAAATGAAATAATACTAATAATTCGCAAAGTGTATTTGTCAGTGAATGAATGGAAGTATAATATGGAATCTTCATTAAAAATAATATATTAAAATATGTGTACAAATTACAAGTGGTTATATTTTTTCAAAATGATCCGGTTTCGATATAAATATATATTCGATATATAACTGCGTAAATTGTAAATAATGCATTGCATACAATTTTTGAATTATGCGCAATTTGAGTTTGCTTTACTTTTTCCCCTGATTTGTATGGTAGTGTGTTTATCTTTCGCATCTGAGGAAGCAGATCTTCAAATTGATTGTTATGTATTTTGGTTTGATGAAAAATGACCGAAAATATGCCGTATCAGAAAAGAAAAATATTATTCCGTGGTACAGACCCCTTTTTATCGAATTATTAACATCCGCCTGAAACTTCGTAAATAGTTTCATCTCATCGTAACGTACAACTATTTTATTTACGTAAAGTCATGGAATGGAGCGTTTTCAATCTGGAGGGGGGCAAACTTTGTCTATATAATTTTTTTTTTTAAATAATCTTTATTGAGATATATTACAATCTGTCACAAGGGCAATAGTAATAGTGATATAGAGTGGCTCATTCATACTATGCACCGTAAATAAAAATAATAAACAGCTATATAATAGTACTAAAGCAAATGTATATAAACTAAAAGATACTAAACTAAAAAAAAATAAACTAATCAAACAAAATAAATACATAATTACACACATGCTTTTATACAGTCTATATAATTGGATACTAAAAACTCGTAAATACCCATTTGCTTTCTAATTATAACGTAGTTGTGAATGTGTTTTATATATTTCCAATTTCATTTAGCTTCTCTCTATTTTTTTATTTATTTTTATTGTTACCTATGTATGTTAATTTTCTTATTTTACTTTCCACAACTCTTTTTCTTTTATCTCTATTTTAGTTATCATTTGCATGTATACATTGTGTGAATGCTTAATCTAGCCATAATATTAATGCAGAATGTATTAATTTTCAAATAATAATAAAAATAAATAAATAAAAATTTGTAACGTAGGATAAATCACAATTTACAACGAGAAAAAAACTGGCCTCCAAAAATATTGAGCCGTTTGGTGGGGCCGTTTTTGACCTACACTCCCAAATTTTGAAAATAAGTAGGTTATATACGACCCCAATATTTTTGCTGGCCACCTTTTTTTTTTTTATCGATTTTGTGATCAATTTATCTTACCATCCAAATAGAAAGCAAATGGGTATTTACGAGTTTTCAGTAGCTAATTAAATAGACAAAGTTTGCCCCCTTCCAGATTGAAAACGCCTCAATTCCAAGAGTTTTCATTAATAAAATAGTTGTAGCTTACGATGAGATGAAACTATTTACGAAGTTTCAGGCATATGTTAATAATTCGATAAAAGTGGTCTGTACCACGAACTATATATTCGATATTTGTCTAAAACGAAAAACACCGATTTTTTTCCATTAATATAATTTATATTTCACCTTTAAAAATAAAGGAGATCTGATAATCAAGTACTTATCAAAATGGAAATGTTTGTTCAATAGACACAAATAAGTGCATTTTTTTCTAATTGAATCTAATTAAGTACAAATGGTTATATTTTAAACAAATATTTATATCTTTTTTTTTAGTTTTAATCACTTTAGTAATTAATTTTAATGAATTATACTTACAGACAGTTACACATATGTGATATCTTAGATGACTAGCATATCCATTTTGTCCAGTTAAGAGATTCAAAACAATTTCCTTTAGACTCCATGTGAAAGCACAAATATTATATCTAAATACCCCTCATTTCAATGTTCAATGGAATGTTATCTACAGTCACTTTCCGAAAATCCGAAAAAAGAGAGAGGTTAATATCTAAAATTCATAATTGCTCCGTTCATGATGAGATGTAAACAACTGAGGCATCGACATTATCTGTATACCTTTCAGTGGTCTTTTAGTTTGAATAACGTAGGCGCAAATATGTGAAATTAGTCAACTCTATAAATCTTATTTTTTCGTTTTTCTGTATACATCCAGTTAAAACGTAGAGTCAATTAAGCATGAATTTTATCCGACGAAGCTAAGCGACACGATGTTTATGTGTTTGGATTGTCCGCTAAAAGCTATGTAACTTTTTTTTTGTTTGTGCGAATGACTGAATCGATTTTTGAACCTGATGGCTCAAATTATTCGATCGAGCGAGATCCCCCGAGTGTTTTGGAACAATTTGAGCTAAACTCTTGATTAAATTAAATGCATTTAATCAATTTTCTAAAAGCTACTTAATGCGTTTTTAAGCGAATGGGTCGGTCTATTTTCAAGTTTGATGGCTCTAATTATCCGGTGAGATCCCCTGATTGTTTTGAAACAATTTGTTCTAAGAATACTTGAATATAATGCGTTTAATCAATTCGCTAAAAATTATTTAACGATTTTATGAGCGAACGGCTAGATCGATTTTTAAGTTTGATATTGCTGTATATATTTTGACTATGGTGGACTCTTGGGGGCATTTGAAGCTAAACTTAAACGCCTAATGAATTGCTCAATACTTATGTTTTCGGAATCTCAAGAGATACTCATTAAACCAATATACATTATACCGAGTTGAAGTGGCTGTATCTATCCTACCGCCGTTAGTACTTACTTGCTACCATTCTGAACCAGGTCATTAAAACTCAGCGACTATATTTTTCATAGCTTACAATTTAAATACTCCATTTTGAATCCGTCCCACTAGATCTCGTACATCCGACCTCTATCCTCCTCACCGAATTGCTGCGTTTGACAAACCTTTGTAATTCAAGCGTCTCCCACTGGAAATCTATTCCTCCTGATATTCAGTCACCTTTTTCAAACCTTTCCTCTTTAAACACCTACTCCTTTCCCAATCCGACTGATTACGAAATATTCTTAAGAGAACTATTTAAATATCCCCAGGGATTATTTCTGTTTACTTATGTCATTTTAGTTCCCTATGTTTGTTTTACGTATATACTCGCACATCTATATATATATATATATATATATGTACGCTTTTCTTCTCTCTCTCTCTCTCTCTCTCTCTCTCTCTCTCTCTCTCTCTCTCTCTCTCTCTCTCTCTCTCTTTCTGTATTTTTCTTTTAATTATCTATTACTCCACCTGCTTTAGCACCGGTGAGGCGGTTGAGAGAGTAGCGCAGGGATTTGGGTTCCCCGCCTCATTGTATATAATGTATATAGGTATGAGTGTATTTTTATGTTTTTAATTTATTTATATTTAGGTTATTTTATTTTTTATTGTATATAGTTTTTATTCATTATTATTTAGTTATTATTTTACTTTTGTTAATTTTATTTCTTTTTTGTATATACGGTGTGAATGTGTTCATTTATCAATATAATTATTGTCTCTGTGACAGAATATTATATGTCTAAATAAATAAATAAAAAAAAAATTATCTATTATTGTAAATATTTAATTTATGTATGACCACACTGAAATGCATTCTGTGTTTATAATTTGTTCTAAAGAGACAACAGTTCCAAAACAATAAAATATATTTTCATTTCATATACTTTTATATTACTTCGTATTTTTTTAGCCGTCCACAAACAGACTTAAATATTTTTATGACAAACAATTAGTCCGGCAAATTAAGCGGAGCAAAACATTCTGCCCTCCGCTCTGAAGTTGACGTCATTATTAATTATTTCTAATTGCTTCTTATAATATTTGTATTAAAAAGCTCTCAAAGGTTTTTGTTTGATATTAATTAGTCGTTATTTTTCACTCTGGTACTCAGAATTCTTGATTTATATGGCAATTAAATATTATAATGATAATTTAGCCTATTGTTTAATCCAGAGATTCTATGTCGCTTTAACCTTTAACTTCGATTTTATATCATACTTTTTATGTGAAAAAAATTTCAAAAATTTTATTAAAAAGTTTATATAAACTTTTAATAATATCTGTTTATAGTGCTTAATATTATAGTGATGTTAATGTTATGTTTAATACATTATAGTGATGTTAAAACATTGCTTATGTTAAATTATGTGATCGTCTATTTTGATGTTTTTTCCTTCTTTTCTCACTGACCTTTCAGGTATTTTCTTTTTAATATATTGATTTCTGCAATTTATATATTCTCTTCGAAATGATTAAGAGGAAAAACATGTTTTTTACTTAGCTTTGAGCTTTTATGAAAAGATAAAGAGTGGCGGCGCAAGCTTCTTCTCTTAGTAACTCGATAAAATGTTAAATAAAGAAAGAGACTTAGAGAAGAGAGAAGTGCTTTCCGATAAGTGTACTTTTTTTTTGTTTTCTTTCTTTTCTACAGAAGTTAAGAAAGCTTTGTATTCGTGTGGGAGTTTAAATAAAATAAAGTAAATGTGCTCAGAGTCGAATATTTTTACTCTCGTTTTACGTTTTAGGGATCAAGGAACAAATTTGGTTTCTGGTCTATTTTTTTTTTTTTTGGGAGAGGTTCCGTGGTTTTCCCTAGACCAGGGGGTGAGTGCGGGGGATTAATAAGCTGTAGTCAAATCCTAGACGCGCATTTACTCCAAAAACGGCTTAATCGATTTCGGTTAAGGTTAAAAAGAAGTTGCACCAGTTTTATCGAATTCCAACCTCTTATTTTTGGGAAATAAATAAGTAATAGTATAAAATATAAAACATTTCTGGTTTGATTTGTTTCGAGCCCCAAGCTTATAACATTCTGGCACGCGTGTGTTGCGTTGGGCACTCTAGCGTAGAATTGTGCATAATAAATATAAGCCTGTGCTTGCATATATAAGAAATCATGTGGAGATACCTTTCGATACGATTATTATTTTAAAAAAGTAATAGTTGGGATTAGTTTATGAATTTTTAAGTTCACATTGAAAATTTCCATCTATGATTCGTTTATTTATTCTAGATCTGATCATTGGATATTTTTTATGATTTATTATTATGAGCTTTTTTTTTCTGAAACTTGGTCGTTCATGTGTAAGAGTAAAGGCTGCTTGGTGATCTTAAAATAATTTATGAATATAAAAATGACCCCATCGAAGAATTTAGAGGACTATACACTACGAATCGCTTTGTGTATGTATCCATTAGGTATATGACGAATATTTAATTGGGGGATGTGAAATTACTTGACTAGATAAAAATCTATTAACTAACGAACCATTGGTTCGACGTCCGAAAGGGAAGAAGATTTTTTTTTCGTACCTTCCAGAAACTTTGTTTAAAATTAATTACAATATACAGCTAACTAATAAATGTATATACACAATATTCATTGAACCTTTGCTTACCCAAAGCTATATTAAGTTAAGGGACTGATTATGCGGTAAGCATAAGATACATTCTGTGGCCTTAGGCCTTAATCAGGAGAGGGGGGGGGGAAGGAAGAACTTAAGGAAGGCTCGGACTTGATAGATTTGGATGGAGTTGTGCAGGCTTTTTAAGGGATGTTTGAATAAAGCTATTGAAACCATTGCTAACATATAATGTTATATTTCGCAATGATTTATTTATTTTACCAATTAACTGTTAGTGATGAGAATACGTATCTGAGATGACCTTCGTGCCCTTCTATGATTCATGCCTCACCTGGGATAATCGGGATAATTTTTTTTCTAGTAAAAAGAGAAAAAAGTGACTGGAAAAGTGTGTTAGCCAGCAGTTGATTGATGTGTTAGCCATCAGCCGAATCCCTCACTGAGGTATGATTTACTCATTTGCTAATGGCGATTCCTGTTGAAGTCCTGCGTTGGGAAATCAATCTGAAATAACTCCATTTTTCTCTCTCGTTTAATTGAGTTGAAATGAGATTATACATTTAACGCCTTCTATGTAAAGAGGTTTTTAATTTTACTCGATGATTTCAATATTAGTTCCTAATGTAAAAGTGTGAACTATCGTGTAATTAAATATTTACCCTAATTATTGAAGTAAGTTGTATCTTAATTATTTGTATGTACTTCACATCCTATATACATATATTATTATGATATATTATTTCCTTTTCTTTCGAATGTATAGTGCTTTTTTATATACTATTGGCAATATATATATATATATATATATATATATATATATATATATATATATATATATATATATATATATATTTATTTATTTATTTATTTATTTATTTATTTAACCAAACATAAAAGTTGTAAATTAAATTAAATTTGCGATATGCAAATTTTTTTGCAATGAGCAAATATTTTGGCAGCTTCACAGCATCCCATCGTATTAAGGGTATAAATTTGATCAGGCCTATTGGTCAACGCCTACGTGGAGTAGGGATTTCTTATACGCTTAAGGATTTCTGTCAGAGGATTCATGTTGTACGCCAGCCTTTGGTGAAAGTTATTGTAGTTTTATTTTGCATTTTCTAAAATTGCTGTGACGTTTAAGTCTTTATATAATATATCATTTGCGACATAACGGTGCGTCAACTATTCTTCGCAACACTTGACTGGAAGGACTGATTTTTTTTTAATGTTGGAGGTTTTAGCAGAACCTCACAGTTCCATGCCATAAGTCCAAATTGGTTTAAGTAAAACTTTATAAAGGCTTAGTTTGTTAAAGACTGTATCGTCTGTTTTTATTCTATTCATTTTTTTCCAATGCGAGTCCTCCAAGAAAGTCTTTTATCTAGGTTTGGGTTTTCACCCTTGTCTAGGTAAAAACCCAAATATCTAATTACATCTGATGGTGGGATTTCAATGTTATTAAAATATATTTCATGGGAAGGTATATGATTAAGAATGATTACTAGGCACACACCATCTTTTTCATTCATTTTAATTTTCCACTTCTTGGTCCAATCAGCAATATCGTTCCGATGGTTTGGAAGAGTGGTAGACGCTCGAACAGGGTCTCTATCTGAGCTGATGACTACAATATTACCACATGTCGCTACTCTTACTATAAAAGGTCGTATGTAAAAATTGAGAGTTTTGCAAGAGAGCAGAGTTTTACTACTGTACTTAAATCTTGCCCTACTCAATCTAGTAACAGTTTCTAACTCATTCCTCTTGTTAGCATTTCTCACGATGTTCTTTTGCGACACTTATGTAATAGAATGGTTGTGTTTAGATTTTATTTTCCTTTATTTTTTGCACCTCACATCATCACATGATTTTGTGGTATGCTAGAGGCGCAATTAAAAAAAAAAAGAAGTGATGTTGAGATCATTTAACATGTTGTGATTCTTGAAGGCGGCTCTGAAATATTTTACTCCTGGATCCATTCCGCCTGGGGAGAGTCACCGGAAAATCCAATTAAGCGGCTCTTGTTTGTTAGGTCGGCCGTAGCCTTAGGAGTCAGTTTTTCTCTCGGTGCCCCCCTTCCATTAATTTTTTAAAAATCTCCAGGGGATTTCAATTAGGATCATAAAACGCGGGCCACGTGAATGTTATTCTCTCAGCTTGAAATAAGTATGCCGGGTAAAAAAAACAAAACAATAAATAAATAAATTACAGAAAACAAATTATGTTTATGTTTTTTTATCACTTTCAAACAGATGTTCATATGTTTTATGAAACAGTGCTATTACTGGCAACATCAGTACTGTTGGTCAAAATATAGTCCTCTGATAGGTGTTGATTTATTTTAACTATTATTATTTGGATATCTATTATAATCTGTTAATTTTTATTCTAATTGGATGGGTTCATTTAGTAATTTATCAACTTTTATTTTTATTTTTCAATTTTATAGTACTTTTCGAATTGTTCTAAAGAATTTGCAGTTGTAACAAGTGATAAGAGACAATAATTGTTTATATTTTTGTTGAAAATCACTGAACACAACACATCCTAACATCAAGGTATTATAATCCTGTGCTCAAGGTAAGGTAAGGAATACCATTTCCATTTTTTTATTTGATAATTTAGTTTCACTCTTTGACGTAAATCCTGTCCACCAATTTATTTGAACACCTATACCGACTGCTGAAAATCTAAACTTTTCATTGAAAACAAGTTACTTATCTACAAGACTATACTGAAACCTATCTGGACTTACGGACTAGAACTGTGAGGAACATCAAAATTTTCTTACATCAAGCCCATCCAATCCTTCCAGTCAAAAGTCCTTCGTACAATGATAGATGCTCCTTTCTATGTAACCAACAAACCTTACATCATGACCTCAATATCCCATTGGTCCTAGACCTTATCCCAGAACAATTTGTCCAAATTTCACCAGAACCTTACGTATCATCCAAATCCTCTTGCACAATCCCTATCAAGCACCATCCATCCCTAAATCCTCCAAGAAGGTTGAAACGGCAGTGGCCTCGCGACCTTTTGTAGATTATATATATTGGAGTTCTGGCAATGGCCAGATTCTTCATTCAAGACATGAGTGTATGTGGCTAAAGTGCTCTCGATCAATCTCCGCTGGCTTTAGTACCAGTGAGGCGGTTGAGAGAGTAGCGCAGGGTTCTTCTGAAGTTCCCTCGCCTGATTGTAAATAGTGTGTATGGGTATGCATGTGTTTTTTGTTTAGTTTCAATTTTCTTATTTTTATATTTTATTTATTGTATATAATTTTTGATTATTATTATTGTTATTTTGCTTTTATTTATTTTATATTTGTTGTACATAGAGTGTGAATGTTATCCTACCTCACTATAACTTGTGTCCATGTGACAGATTGTTGTAATGCTGAATAAATAAACAAAAAAAAATTTAGTAGCTAAGAAATAAATTTAATGGAAAATATGTTTCTCTGAAGAAATAAAAAAGAATGAACATGGTATTCTTTACCTCTGCGGTACAGAATTATAGGTAATAGTATTATAATTAATAGGTATTAATGTTTTATAGTAATTTGAATTAATATTTACCTTTCTCGAGAATGACAGGGCTCATCTTCCGACATCCTTGGGCTCCTCTCCTTCGCCCCTGAAAAATAGAGTTTTTAAAAATTATAATTAAGTTGTTTACTCATATATTGTTTAAAATTAAACTGAACAGTAGATTTTCAGATCTGAAATAGGTAAGTATATTTTAGCCAGGGTAAGGATGGCGATATTTATTAGTGAAGAAATGTTAAGTGTTTAGCATCATAATCAAATACAGTTTCGTTTACGGTTAATACTGTTATTTACTCGTACGCGACTGCAAGAAATTTCGGTAAAAAAATTGACCATCAAGCAAGTAACAGAAGATGAAGATTTATCAATAGTGGATTTGCCATTAGTTAGTCTTTCCAATATAATTCTGTTGTTATTGAACGAGACATTTTCAAACCTTTTTGGTCTTGGTGAAGGTTTTAGCGGCATGGAATGTGCCCTTTTGCATTCTGATGGGATAACTTTTTTTTTTTTTTTTTTTTGTGAGCAGACGAAAATCTTAATATATGAAGCTTGACTTGTAGGTCGTTCTCACAATAAAAGTGTTAGCATTTTCAAAGATCCAGCCACAGAAAAAAATAAGATCGCGGAAGCCACAGCAACTTTCCTCATGTTCACGGGTGCCCAGAAGGAGTTTTATGCATTTAAGTCGAGCTATCAAAATTTTTTAAGGAGGCATATTTTTACGGGACATTAAATTTATGAGGGTTGCTTATTACAAATTGTTGAAATGGAATGTTTCAGACAAGAGACAAGAGGAAAACAGGAAACAGACCACAGCAAGTTTGATTGTTTGTGATCTTCGATCTTTTAAAATTCGCTTTCCTTTGCAATGTCATCAAAAAGAGGAGGGAAATATCTTGGGAAAGAAGATGGAAGGTTCATTCGCCATCGACCTTGGGGAGGGGGATGGGCATCCCTCCTAGTGTCCCTTCATTTCAGGTGACTTGCTAACAAACCTTTTCGTGTCTTCACTTTACCAAATATTTTCCAATTATTAATTCTATTGGCGACTCTATTCTACTTCTATTGGTCCGCTTTCTTCCAACCTGTGATGCAATTCGACATATCTTCTTTAGAACTAAATTGTCAGTTTAATCTTGGATGGAGAATGAGAAAGACAAAGACCCTTGAAATGAGGATATAAACAAGTCTCTAATGTAATGTTTTCTTACCTCATCAAAATAAATTATTTTTTAATGATGTTAAAATATCGTGAAGTAGCTGCATTTTCAGGCTTCTACTTTATTACTTATACTTTTACAGAGGAAAGATCTGTTGTAAGAGATTACATGTGGTGGTAGATTAATTCCAAGATGATATCGAATCGGATGGTCTTGTAAGTTAGTTTCTTAAAATTACAAATATCCATAAAGGCAGACTTTGGGAAAGGAGCGGAGGGGGGCGATCGACCCCCAGTAAAATTGTGAGGGGGCTAGTATATCGTCATCTTCCTCACCCTCCCCTCCAATATTTTGAAGAAGAAAAAAAATGAAATCAATAACAATTGATCTACATGAATAAATAAAATATGTACACTAAAATCAATTTACAAAATAGGATAAATTTACTGGATGGCTAAGCTAAGATCCAGAAGTAGATACGCAATTATTTTACCTCGCCCTATATTCATATTACAGAAATTTTAGTTCATATTCGAAGTAATTATATTGTTTCGTTTATATTGTACTTGGACGTTAGTACTATATTGTTCGTTTTACAGTAATGTAATTAATCTATATCGTCCAAATACTCGAGGCATTCGTTAGTTGCTTGGCCCTATTTTTTCCCCTCTTTGTCTATCTTCAACACGACGTCTCGTCAAGATAAAATTTTGAATTATGGGTCATTACAAAGACGATGAAATGCTCAAAATTTCCGTCGTTACAGTATACAGGTCCGATTTTTAGTTTCTGAGATGTATTAATCTAAATTCAATATTAGTTGGTCCAATTTGTTTCCAACGATGAAATTAGAATAATTAAAATAAAGAATGTTAGAAAAGTATCAATTTAATTGGAAATACTTGTATAACGATCCCTGTCTTCTCTTTTACTGTTTCTGAAAAAGGATAAAAAGGAGAAACTCATATTTTGAAGAAGACATTATGCCATCCCAGGGCGATGTTTCTTTGATCTCGGAATTTGACTAACAGATGGGTCGGAGCAGCGGCATCGAACTCATTGCTGCTGACGTCACCCGATCTGTTTTATTTATAAGTTCTCATCAAATGTAAAGTTTATAAATATTCATATTTTAATAAAAGTAAATTGGACTTTATAAACATTAGAATTATAAAAGTCCTCGATTTAAGCATCGATTCCTTTATTTAAATTTATTTTGATCAAGCTTCAGTTTAAACTGTGTTTAATATAGCTATCTATTTATTTTTTAAATTTATCAATACATCATATAGTTCGTTTCTTCGATTTCGTATTTTTTTTATTTATATTTAGATTAATATGAATATATATATATATATATATATATATATATATATATATATATATATATATATATATATATATTTTTTTTTTTATTATTTTTTTCTTCATATTTTGATCCACTCCTGCCATAAGCTTGACAATAAGAAGATGTGTTGTAACTGTTAAGAAAATTTGCATTTTAGGCATTAGGGAAAATAGTATCCAACACCATCTCTTCCTGGTCTTAGTTTACTTTTTTAATTCAGGGAAGGAGGTATCTCATCCAGCTCCCTTTCAGTCGTCTCAGTGATGTTCATATCAGCTGTGGCCATATCATTAAGTCCGTTGTTGATGTCCGTGTTGTATAAGATGAAATCGGAAGTGAGAATCGTTATGTAAAGTTTTGTTGTTTACTAGGGAGCTCCTATTATAAGTCTTAAAAGTGTAGATTGAAATAATTTTAGTTTTTGTAAGTACGTTTTTTTTTTTTTTTTTTTAAAGGCGTGTATAAAATATGTAAGTGTGTGTAAGTAGTTTTTTCTGATTTTTTAATTTTGGTTTTTGAAAAAAAGTGAGTATTTCTTCAAAGTGTTTTGTTTGAGTTTGACCCGAGGTAATCCTTCTGTCGAATATTAACCCGAGATTATGTTCAGTGTACGTCTGAGGAATTTGGTTGTCGCCGATATAAACTGGTTGGCATGTGTCTCGTCGAAACGTAAATTTTATATATTGTGATTTTTCAAGATTTAATCTAATTTTCTAAAGTTAATACCAATTTTGTAAATTTAGTAAACGATTTTGAAAATTCAGTGAGGCTAGTCCGGGGTATATATTAAATTTCAAAACTGAAAATAACTGATGACATAATAGTTATATTTTATTGCGAATTTTTCCATAATTTTATCGCGTACCGACCTTCTTAACTCTTAAATATATAACAACGGAAACCTCGCTCACAAAATTTTCTTTAACTTACACCTTGAATTTTACTGTGATGTTCTACTTGAATTATTAATCAGATATATTTGAGATATAAAACGTTTTATTTTTATGTTTTGCAATTAATGGTGTATATTAGAAGTAAATTATTCTATACAACAGACTAGAGTTGTAGAATATGTACCATTTAAGAATTTAGAGGGCAACAATAAGTTAAATTCGTTCTAGTGACTTCGAGAAAATGCTTGAGATTCCTCTTATCCGAGGAGTCACAAAATCCTTAAATTATAACACAATATTCCGTGCGAATATCAGCTTATAATATTTTTATTATTAACCAGATACGTATAATATATCACACTAGTAGGCTCGTGCGAAAAATTCGCACAGCATATTGTTATCAAATGCCAAATTAATAAGAAAAGAAAATAATGCAACGTATCAACAGATAAATGAATCAATTGTTACTTTATCGAGAAATATAATCGACAAAGAAAACAAAATTAATTTAAATCTTCATTTTTGTTTGGAACCACCATATTTACAAATTTCAATAAGCTGTTTGTTTCTTTGCGAAAAGTTGACTGATTTCAATGATTTTTTTCTCCTTTTGTAGACAATTTAGTAATGTAATGATACTGTAGCTATATGCCAAATATATAGTTATTTTCAAATGAAATGGGCTATAATAGAACTTTTCTAATGAATATTAATCGAAAAAAAAAATAATAAAATGAAAAAAAAATATTGGAAAAATTTCTAATCGATTTCGATGATTTTTTTTTCATTGTCTAGGAAATTTAGTAATCTTTTATATAATCACGTGCATAACCAAGGAAAAAGTGTGTAATTTTTTAGTTATTCGCAAATAAAGTTTGTTTTCTTTTATAACTTGTTTGCCTGAATTTTCGGGGTGATTGGACTATTTTGTCCGCCTGAAGGAGAAGGGAGCCTTCGAAATTGGTGGCTCAATTTTGAGATTTGGTGAAAAATTGGCGATGATATGGCTTGCCGATGAAAAACACCATCGATAAATAATATAAACTCCTCCTCTCTCGATCATGGACACCTCAAGTCGACGAAATGGGACATGTATTCAATGACAGTACTACAATTAACGTCAGGTTGTGTGGATGCGAACCCCATGCCCCTTGCGTTATCTCGAAAATAGTACGTTTTTGGGCTTAAAAACGCAGGATCCGATAGTTCCGGAGGAACTATCAGGGTCTTGCTGTACGCATCAAAATCTTCAAGGTCCAATTTCTTCCGCATCGATCTACAGACCTACCACCGTTCCAGTATTGAAGCCTAGCAAAATGTTTGTATCGACTTTATTTATTTTAGAAAGAAAAGCAAAAGCGGAGAATACGATTCGCTAACTCCCCCCCATGAAATTCTGAATCCAACGGTACCCCATTCATTGTATTTGAGCATGACGGGAGCTTATATTTGGTACAAAACCGATTTCAAACCTTACTGTAATAATTTATGTGGGGAGTGGGGATTTATACTAAAAATAACTACATTACTGCTATACATTATTGGTATTATTGGGGTATTGATACTTGTTCAGGGAATTTCGTTTCTTCACTAAGAGTCATATTAAGAGGTGGTCAATGTTGTCAACTACCAGGTTTTTTTTTTCACAGTTCAACAAATGGCCATATTGTTGTTTCTGTTCATTGGGGGCTTGAACCCCGGACCCACGGCTTAAGTGTTCGACCCTATCGCTTCCCAACCCATCTCCTCCCACAGAATTGTACGTTAATTTAGGCTAGTTTTATAAATGATCGTTGTCTGGGAAAGGGGGCAATGGAAACTATGAACATGTGAGAAACTAATGTAGTTTTCCACTTAATAAAATAAAATAAAAATAAAATAGCTATGAATATAAATTAAAAAATCATGTGAAATTGAAGGACCGGGACAGACTATTTTCTTTTAATGACTTTTATAGACAAATTTAATAAACTTATTCTCATTATAGTGGATAGTTGAGATTCATTTCCTAGTTCCACCATGGAATAAATTACAATTCGCCCAGGCTGGGTTCGAATCGGAACCGTTAGACTCAAGGATATTTAGATTATGACTCCTTAACATTTTCGACCATCAGGACCTCAAATGAGTTATTATAACTTCAATATTTTGAAAGAATCTAATTATGAAAAAAGAAACACCTTTACAAGAAAAAAAATTAAATGGTTTTCTACCAAACCAATGGGGGACAATTTTATTTTAGCTAGCTTGTTTTATTGCTAATCATAAAATAATCGAACAACTGGTACAACTTTTTATTGTATTTCTTCTTTAGTTTTGGAGTTGATGTTTTCTTTTCACTTCCCCGCCCAAACTTTTTCCATCGTATATTGTTTCCGGACCTATTGTTCTTGGCAATATTTCTCTATGGACACAAGTTCTCTCTAAAGAACAGCTTCGACTACCCTCCTCTCCTTTATTAAGGTCAAATTAACAATTTAAATGAGGACTTTTAATTGACAGTAATAAATTGTAAATTTGAGGAACTTGGTTATGCTAAGCTAGTTACACGGCTGATTAAGAAACGTGCCGCGCCGCTGGGAATGTAAATAGACCGAGGGAACACTTGAAATGAAGGTTGTGGATTTAACCGTTATAAATGACACTTCTACATTTGTTACTGCCAAATAACTTCTCTATCGTGTCTTCATTTAATTTATGGAGCAGATGCAACTGAATTCAGGCTTTTGTTTGTAAATCTTAACATTGGTTTTAATTTTTTCATCAAGCTTCCTTACTTATTAGTTTTAATAAATAAAAAGTTTTCTGAATAAAGAAAAACTTGTAACAACCAGTTATTTGATGAATAACAGCATATCTGTTTCTTTGACAGTAACTATCTATATCTATTGGGAATTAAATATTATGATTCCGCACTTTAATTATACTTTTCACATAATGAAAGGTCATTCCTCGTTGGTTTGATCAACAAAAGCTGCATAATAATATACGTTACAAAAAAAAAAATCGAATATTTTAAACAAAATGAAAATATTGAACTTTTAACTTAATAGTAGCTATTAAGTGGTACCTGATATTTTTAGAAGGACCAATTAACTGTCGGTGCAGAAACTATTATAAAATGTATTTAAAAAATCGTGTAAGTTTTTTTTGTTCATATTAACCGTATATTAAAAAAAAAGCCGATGTTCCTACAAAAAAGTGGCCGCACCCAAAATGGCGTCCAAACATGTCGACGACTTTGACTTGAGTTAGTTTTTCGGTCACCGTGATTCAGTAGTTGGCTTAATTCCGTCATAATTGGTCTTTTATCAAAGCTGGATAGTCAGTGAATAATTGAACAAACAAAAATGTTTAAAAATAATTGGCTTGACTATAAAAAATACCAGTAAAGTCAATTTTTTTAAGTCGTTCAAACTAAACTTTAAAATCAAGTGTCATTTGTAGTTAAATGGCCACCACTAACGAAAAAGGCCTTGAAATAAAACATCTAGAGAAAAAATTTATATTTCTAAATCACTGATTATTTACTTCTGATATTTAATGAATTTTATCATCACACATTTATGACATATTAAATTACATTAATGTTAATACGAGTTTTCACCAGACATGTTACCCATTAGATACTATTTTCCATGACTGGGGACAGAATTTTTATGTATTTACAAAGGTATTATTTTGTTAGCTTCACACACGTTCTCTCGACAATTTATTTTCTTTCATATATTTGGAGTGTTATTGACATTATTACATAGTCAACTAAAAAAATTGGGAATCTTAAAAACATTTTTAAAATTGTATTAAAGTATTTTAACTCCAAAATATTTTTAACTCTTAACATTACCGAATTTCAAAACTAATGTAAAAACCTTTTCATTTAATAAATTGAGTTTTTACAATGTTTTTAGAATTGAAAACAAGAAATATTTTAGCTAAGTTTTAACATTCCCATGAGGTAAATATTAAGCTGAAATCCAAAATAGTTATTAATATTATGTAAATAAATTGTACTTTATTTAACTATTGACGTTGGGATATTTTCTTTCAATTTCAGGAATTTTATTAAATATTTTATCTATGTTAATTCAACAACAAATATGAACATGCCTTATAGTCCGTGGTAGAGACTCCTTTTTATTGAATTATTGACATCCGCCTGAAACTCTCTGAATAGCTTCATCACATCGTAACCTACAACCATTATATTTACGAAACCTCTTGGAATTGGGACATTTTCAATCTGGAGGGGGGCAAACTTTGTCTATTTAATCAGGTACTAAAAACTCGTAAGTAACCAATTTCCTAATAACTTGGTTCGTAAGATAATTTGATCACAACATCGAGAAAAAAGGTGGCCTTCGAAAATATTGAGCCGTTTAGCGTTACCTACACCCCTAATATTCAAAATAACGAGGTTATATAGGACAGATATTGTGCGTTTGTCCAGAATACGTAGAATTCGAAAAACGAATAACAATTGTTTAGTCCGTACGGTGTCCGCTGTCCGCGCATTTTCTCCGAAACTACTGTACTAATTTTTTTTCAAATTTGGATATAAAATCAGAGGTCACCCGAGGATGATCATCCTTCATTGGCATTACTATCCGCCTTTTACTTTCAAAATGGCGGCCGAAAAACCTGCGTTGCTATAGACTATAGCGCCTAAACGAATGTACCGATTTCAACGAAACTTCGCAAAAGTCATTTCCTCGAAACCCTTTAAATTTATCTATATACCATACTTCAACAAAATGAAGCTGGAAAAAAAGTTCAAAATAACTCAAAAAGTATAAACTTTTTTGTTGATATTGTGTTAAGATGTTTCAAAGATATTTAAATTTTATAAAAAATGAAATTTTTTTTATCGATATCAAAGCACTATTAGTAGATATATCACTCATTTTCAAAATTTGAGTTTTTACGTTTCAGGATACGTAGAATTCGAAAAACGAATAAAAAATTTTTGTCGGTCCGCTGTACGCCCTCCGCCGTCCGCACATTTTCTCCAAAACTACTGAACCGATATTTTTCAAATTTGGATATAAAATCAGAGGTGATTGTATATGTTTTTTTTAAAAGTTAACGGAATTTTATAAAAATTCAACAAAAATAAATCCGTTAAAATCGGACAATTAGGAGTAAATATATAGTCTCTGGTTTTTTTTTTATGTTCTGCTGCAAAGGTTATATCCTTTGTTTTGGTTTTTGAATTTTGACTGTGTTACTGTGGTAATGCTAGTTTTTTTAGCATATTACCAATGATTAAAAAAAAAAGAAAGTTTAGTCCATTAATTGGAATCAGATTTTATTTATTTTTCTTTGTAACTAGGAAGGTAATGTTACTTTAGATGTATAATTGTTTGGAAATAATAAACCATTGTGAAATAATATGCCGCGTTTTCGACTTACTTTTAACGCAGCTGCTAATTATTACAAAATTTTAAATGTTAATTTTTGTTTGTGTTTTGTGATTTCACAAGGTTGAGACTTTGTCCTATTTCGTAATATTTTATTTTTAAATAGTTTTATATTGCTCTATTAAAAATTATTTTCATTACGCAAGGCTAAACTCTTGCATTATAGTTGACCATCATACTCCGCTATTCTTTTATTACTAAATTTAGAGGTGACATATTTGGTCACCTAAGCGGATTTGTTGTCCTGTCGTCCACAAGCATAGCAGATTGGTAATATAATACCTGACTCATCTACCCTCTAGGCCGCTACTATCTTCCTTCTATTAGTCCGTGATACAGACCCCTTTTTATCAAATTATTAACATCCTCCTAAAACTTCGGAAATGGATTTATCTCATCGAACCTGCAAAATTTTTATCTACCAAGATTCTCAAAAATGGCTTTCTTATTAAATTATTTCATTAAATCAGATACTAAAATCCATCCACACCGATCATAAGATAGTTTTATCAAAAACTCGTAAAAAAGTGACCTACAATAGATTATACCGTTCGGTCTATACCAAACAGCCTTGTAGTCCTCTTTTTTTATTTTAACGAAATTTACAACTTAATTACATGAAAAATGCAACAAGTAAACGTGAAGTTGGTTACATGATGTTGCACATATGAAGAAAAACTATCCATGGGTAGAATTCAAATTAATGTTCTGTGTTAGAATCTTATTGTCAGACGCCTCTGAGGGTTATCGGGGGAACAGTAGAGAAATCAAGGTTAGAAAGGAAGGATATGTATCTGGATTGAGCTAAATGGTAAACATATGGTATATTAAGGTCTTTATGGATGATTTTATTTGTGACAATTTATTAAGGATTTTCCTAAGGATTTTGGATTGTAAGGATAGGATACATGAGGATTTCGATGCTTTGTGGATCTCCAAATCACAACTCCGTAAGTCCAATTGGTCTTATTGTAGTAATATATATGAGTCTTTTCTAAGTAATTGGAAGTTTACAGCGTTTGTCTAGTAAGTGCTGGAGTAGCAGAAAACGTCGAGCGGTTTCTTATCGTTTCAGTCTGGTGTGAGGATACTAACTGAGTTGTTTGTTCAGGTATCGGATTTTTCATCAGGGATAAGTGTGGTATTGTTAAAGGATTCTGAAGTGCGGAAAATTATAGGTTTACGACGAAGGCTAAAGGTAATTTGATGGGATTTATTGGAGTTTATTTTAATTTTCCAGTTTTGACTCCATTCTTCAAAACTTGTGATGTGTGATTGGAGAGTTTGGGATGCAATTAATGGACCGCTATTAACTGATAGGATACACGTGTCGACGGCATAGGTGGTGTTGATAGTGTTGGGTATGATAAAATTAAGTTGTGATTAAAGTGGATAGCTAGTGCGCTTTTAGTACTTAATTAATACAGATTAAACACGTCCTAATTCCGAGAATTTTCGTAAATAAAAGCGTTGTAATTTATGATGAGATGAAGAAATTCACGAAGTTTTAGGTGGATGTCAATAGTTTGATAAAAAGGTGTCTATACCACATCTGCTAATAATGTGTAAGTAATTTAGCTATTTTTTAGTCGTACAAAATTAGTTTAATTCTCAAAATATATAAGCAGAATTAGACAATAAGCGCTCTATGGTTATGCCTGGTCGGCCTGTGCAATAATCTACTACTGCATTTTGTATACATAGTTCCTTTCATAGAAACGTTAAACCACCAATGTATGTAATGGGTTTTTAATTCAATACTAGAGTGTTAATCTTAATTAAGATGAGATCCATCAAATTAATATAAAGTTTAGTTGTAATTGACTCTCCTACAAAACTTTTCAAGTAAGGGGAGGGATGCCTCTTGGAGTGATCCACTCCCTGTAGTTAGTTCTACCGTAATTAATTGTCCCCCAACTCCTCTCCCAAGATTTATATTTATACTTTTATTCATGAACTCCATCCTCTGTCTAATCAGTCCCTCCAATTAAGTGGAAATTGGCCTGTTATCCCACCGAGGTGGAAGACTGCTGAATAAAGACCGGGAATCTTATCTTAAATCCCTGCTTCGCTCGAGTGGTTTAATAGCGAGAGGGTCTTTAGTTAATTGACGTCGTTGAGTTGCAGAAAATGAATTCATTACTGAGAAGATACTGTTTAGTAAGTCCTCTGCCTGAGTTATCAAAGGCACGTGGGTCCCCCATCCTATAACTCGATATAGCCTTAAAGCGGATTTATACAGCGGTTTAGTCTAATTCTTATCTACAATTAAGCGAGGTAATGCGGCACAATTGAAACCTTCGAAGCTTGTGAAGTGTGCTGTAGCAACCAGCTTGTAAGTTTTAACACGTTCTCGACTTTATGTCGTTTCACCCTCCTTTAGAAAAACATAGGTCCTAAGCAACCTCAATTTATCCCCTCATTGACTTTTTTTGTGTTTTAAAGGTAAAGAGTACTCCATGTAGTTTAATTTCCGACCACCAGGGGATGTCATCAAAGACTATATAGACTCTTTTACAGGGATTGCGGTTTGGAACAGTCAGTATTGTAGTGTCAGGAAATGAGGGTGGATGGTTGAGTGGGCTAACGTAGTGAGTCCGAGTCCTGGTACCCGGGAGCTTATAACTGTAAAACGTGTGCCGGAGTAGTAACCTCTCTTAACCTGCGACTTTACTTAAAATTTGTTAGTTACTTGTGTTAAATAATTGAAGAATGAATTACCACTTCTATTGATTAAACTCCATATATAGATAGATAGATAGAAAGTAAACTTTATTCTGGGACAAGGTCCTTTATGAATAACAGATATGAACAAAAGATAAAAATTACATTAGTCAATATTAAAGAATATATAGTATCTTCAGTAAAATTAAATTAAAACAAGTAAAAATAACACCATTTTGAAAAGAAAACAAATTAAAAATAACTTTATTTAAATGAAAAGAGAACAAAATAAAATAATCATGGGTTGATTTTTAAAATTAAAACTCTATCAATTTTAACAACCATTCACCTCAGTCAAAATCTGTTTCGCAATATTTATTTCATTGTATAACGTCATTTTGGGATGTGAGAAGGAATTGGTAAAGATGATATTTAAATGAGGACAAGGAAGAGGCATGGCGAATTTCAGAAGGCAAGGAATTCCAGAAGGCAGTGGATCGGGAAATAAAGGAATATTCAAACGCCTTAGTTCTATGGGAAGAGATATAAAGGTCGGAAACACGGGATCTTGATTTCTGGGAGTGGACCTATATATGTATGTATGTATATAAATAATGAATGGTATACATATATATAATGGATACGTGAGGATTTAGATGCTTTATAGATCCCCAAATCTCAACTCCGTAAGTCCAATTGGTCTTATAGTAGTAATATATATGATTCTTTTGTAATTAACTGAAAGCTTATAGCGTTGATATAATAAGTGCTGGAGTAGTCTGTAACGTTGAGCGATTTCTTGTAGTTTTAGTCTAGTATGAGGATTCCAAGTTGGACGTTTTTTTTTTTTTTAGTTATACAAATCGATTGTAATTTTTTTCTCGTTTTGAGCTGTGATTCAAATTACAAAACGGAGTTCTCTTGAATGAATGAACTTTGTAAATATTGTATTAAAGTTGTTATTTTGATTAGTTTAGTTTCTTTTGTTTATATACATTTCTTTTAGTATTATTATTTTTAAAATGTATTTTTATTTATCATACACGGAGTGTGAATGTGATCTCTGAACACTATTATAAATGTCCTTCATTGAGACAGATTGTAATGTTTCTCAATAAATAAGTTACGAAGAAGATAAACGAAAGACTTTTAAGATCGTTAGTTAGTTTAACTATGTTTTTATTCTAATAATGCCTATTTGTTACATGATATCAAAAGAGTAGCGTGAAGCAGCTAATCGATCCCAAATCCTTCAGTTATTATTATTATTATTATTACAAATGGTATAGTACAACAGGCCCTTTAGCTGATTCGGATGGAATATCAAGCAGCTGAACTGTTTTCATTAATATTAAAGTTGATAGGTCAACTCCAAATATCGATCTGTTCGTACATCATCTTGGAACATTGCATAATTTATAAGTCCATTTATTGAATCAATGGTGACAATTGATTTGAGGCAATTGACCAATGAAATTGCATGAAAGCTTGTTCCTGTGATCATAAAGCTATTATTTTCAATTGGAGAGTATATAACACGGTACTTATTAGAAATGAATATGGTTTTAATTGATTAATATAAATTGTAGTGTTGCCTAAAATAGGTCTTGCTTAGTTTTGCCTAAATGCGAGACCGAGCCGAGTCTTAGTCTTGCAAACTCAATTTTGGTCTAGTCTTGGTCTTGCACAAGAGTATTAGCTTAGTACTATAGAGATATTACTGTATTTTTTTAGATAGGGGAATCCTAACTAAGCCCGAATGAAAAATTAGAAGGGTTAAATGCAAAAGTATATTGGTAGTTCCAATTCTTTGCATATAGTAACTAAAATTTTTAAGCATTAGTAATTATTTTGCCTTAATTTTTATTTAAAAAATCGATTTTTTTTTTACTAGTCTGGTTCTTGGTCTTGCATCAGTGAGGCAGTCTTAGTCTTGGTCTTGCAAAGTTCAAGACTAAGACTGCCTCACTTTTGCAAGACCAATACCAAAACTAGAACCTGCGATACTCTTGCGTCTTATAGTTAGGTCAAGCTGGGGCTATTTTGAGATATAGTACAGTGCTTTAAAATTTTAACCTTGCCTGAAATCTAACCAGGTCTTCTTCTTGGTGGTGCTCCTCGTCTCCGTGCTCCAATATTGAAGTGGGCTGAACCCAATGCCTCCTTCCATGCAAAAACAATTTTCTTGAACCGAGGGAAGATCTAGGGCTCATTGGAACGAACTCCAGGACATGTGTCCAATATTTGCATCAACGAAAATAATTTGGTTGAATGCCGTGACACACTGACTGTAGGCATCCCCTTGTAAGATAACTCGGGATTTTCGTAATACTTTAAACACCTGCGACTTGATATTATTTCCTAAAACATCATTAATAATGCGAAAACATAGAAATAGGATGAGGATAGTAGATAAAGGCGGTTACTTTGTATTTCTTCTTGGCCAAAAGAATTATTATAACGCTACTGTTAGTGCAAAATGAGTTTTTTTTTTTTGTATTTATTTATTTATTTATTTTGAATTATATTTCCCTATGCTTCCCTTTTGCTATTTTTCATGATCCCCTTTACCTCGTTTCCTGTTTCCATGTTAGCGGACTGCTTATTGCAGTTGCAGGTTATAAAATATCAGCTTTTGCACTAATACTAGCAATAGCGATTTCGGACTGATGCCTGAAAATCATACCGGTTATAGCAAAAGTTACGGTGTATTGAATTTTATACGCTGATTTTAATAATTATTCACTTCCCCGTTTACATTGCTTTAGTTCATCACAAAAATCGTACTATAATGATTTATCTGATCGTTTTTCAGGAAAATCAGTCTCATTCAAATGTATTTTTTCTAATCGATATTTTTAAAATTGAAACAAAAATGTTTGAAGTCATGTGAGTGGATACAACAGAATACTTATTTAAATAATTGAAAACATTTTATAATGATGTAGAGATGGTTGACCGTTGATATAATATGAGAAGGAGTTAGTCGAGGGTGCGGTCAAATAAATAAAAAAATTAAAATATATATATTATTTTAATTTTTGCCGACGTTTCGACCCACTTTGCAGGTCGTCTTCAGGGCGTAGGATGTGGCACTGCGGGAGGCAGTTTGACTGCCAGTGTTTTAACTGCCTCCCGCAGTGCCACATCCTACGCCCTGAAGACGACCTGCAAAGTGGGTCGAAACGTCGGCAAAAATTAAAATAATTTATATATTTTAATTTTTTTATTTATTTGACCGCACCCTCGACTAACTCCTTCTCATAAAACATTTTATAGATTAACTATACTCTAAAACTCTTGCGTTCCATTTATGGTGGGGCCTATCACTATATTTCTCTTTGTCACTATATTAATATATTGTAAAATTAATTTTATTTATTTGGTTGGATTTTGCTATGTTTATGTCTGTATAACATCTAAATGTACATATTTTGTAACTTTTTTCTAACATTTAAAGATCTAAGATCGAATAAAACATTTAATAAATTGCAATACTAATATGTAACTGCAAGGCAAAGACTCATTGCGCAAGACCTAGACCAAGACTGGCTTAGTCTTGTCTTGCTCTTTCGTTTGGTTAACACTATCAATGTAAAATTTGTTAAACCGTTTATTATTAAATTGACATCTGTCAATTCTTCTAGAAATGGTCTTTCGTTCGATACCTCATTTATCAAAATACATCGCTCCTGAGAGCCGGAAAAGGGATCTATTCTACCGTCATATATATATAAATTTGTAAAAATATCAGTCCATGTGAGCTCTACTTCCTGCCAAGTATAAATATTTATCAATTCAATAAGATTTACAGTTGAGTTCAAAAGAACATCTGTTTGCATACCCTGCAATGCGGTAGAGTTGTTGACAACCGAAGTGCGCCAAATGAAATAGTCCCCCGTTCTTGAAGCAGCCTTTATGGGAGGACCGTAAAATGCCAGCGCAAGGAAACTACCACTCGGTGGTTGGATTGTTTTTCCAAAATTAAACTGACAAAGCCTCTAGCATTATATCCATTTGAAGGGCGTTAAGACGTATTTTATTACGGTATGAATTTTACAGATCATAATGGTTGTTGTTAAAAACATTTCCTGGTTATGTCAATAGGTATTGCTGAATAATCAATAATATTCGACGTGTTTACAACAATTTTTTGAATGTGTTTACTTTGCTTTTTTCGGTTCTAAACTTATGATTTGTCAAATCGTAAGTTATTATACAGCTGCCCACAAATGTACGTAAAAATTCAAAATTGAAGTGTTTTTTTTGCATTAAAACATGGAGGATTTTCCTCTCTTCTTGCCGAGATACCAAAAATCAGCTGTTCATATTTAATTAATGTATGATGAAATCATGATGAGCGGAGGGCAAATCGTCATATAAATTTAAAATATGGTACCATTCATATGTGTTATATTTGAAAAACATAAATAAAGTAATATCAACAAAAAAAGGACCAGAGGTGTTCTCTCCCCTTCCCATTCCCCTCGAGAGACAACGCAAACGAGAGACAAAACAAAAACAACCTCAATTTATTAAGGTTATTTTAGTTTCTCATACATATGTACAATTTACTTGTTCTTTTTTTCTCTTTTCTGTATTTTTATCGTAAGTCAACTTTCATTGTAAATATACAATTTAATTGTAGCCACACAGACATATAATCTGTATTCATATTTTGTTCTTAAGGGACAACAGTCCCAGAGAGAGAGAATCACTTTATTATCATAAAATAGAATAAAATGGTGCTGCCCAATTATATTGGGTTGCTAACAACACAGCATACTTATTAATCACTACAGACATTATTTAAAATTATTATACAATTATAAGGAACAACAATATGTATGAGCATAGTATACAATATTTTATACGTATATATATATATATATTATTTTTTTTTTTCCTTTTTTTTCTCCTTTTTTTTATTTATAATTTTTACTATTTCTTTCATTCATTTATTATCATTCTGTACCCTTTCTCTTCCTTCTCTCCCCCTATACATGTTCCCATCCTCACATTCTCTCCTCTCTCTTTCTAACCTAATACATAAAAAAATACATAAAGTACAGTGGACGTGTTCAATAAATAATAATATAAAAAATGCTGTAACACACGCATGCCTCCCCCCGCGAGCAAACTCTCCCCCTATCCGCTCCCATGCACATGGTGGTGGATGATTCCCAGGGAGTCGAGGATTATACTCTCTGCCAACCTTGCCACGTCCTTTATGTCGACACCAAGGCCCTCCATGAAGCTCCTTGTTGAGTCTGGTATCGTTCCGCGAGCTCCGAACCAAAGGCCTCTCACGTGGAACTCTCTCGGCCCGAAACTCTCGCGGAACTTTTCACTAAGGAAAGGGATGCATTTCTCATATATCTGTTTTTTCTCCCTTTCCACTTTTTCTGCCTGATCGAGGTCGTTGGTCTCATATCTCACGGTCGGATCCAAAATCATCGCCGACTTTCCCGTCTTAGGGAATGCTACAATGTCGGCATATCGGGTGGATCCATCCGTATCTATACAATATACTTCCTCGAAACAGGCGTATTCTCTCTCTTCAAGGAGCCTCATCAGTTCATGCTTGACTCTGTGGTGACGGCGTGTTATAAGGAGGGAGTTGTTGGGGCATTTTCCAAGCACATGTGCTGGTGTTTCTGGCTCTCTGTCGCATTTGCGACAGAGGGACCCAACTTCTCTTACCTGTCCGCTGACACCTGGGACTCCACGCAGGGGAGCATAATTAATATTTAGTTTCAGGGCATTTGACCATTCAGACCCAGAAAGTACTTGCTTATCATACATGTATTTATTGGCTTTCGGGGTCTCTTTAAAATGGCGAACTCCAATGCCCTGCCACCTGCAATTGGTCCATTCCTCAAACGAATTTTCTCGAAGCGACTGCCGTAGAGCTCTCATATTCCGAATACCCCGATCAACCCCCAATCTCTCGGCACATTCATCAACCTCAGCCGAATAATCAAAGATCGACTGAAAAAGGGCATCGGGCACATTGGACAGTCGCTGAGCAATGGACCAATGTTGTAGAGGAGCCTCCCATTGGCAGCGGATTAATCCTAATCCTCGATACCTCCTGGGAGAGTACAACATCGCCGTGGAGGTGTTCGCAGGGAGTCCAACAATAGCCTTCACACTCCTGCGAATCATGGTGTCGATGCCGTCAAGTACGGCAGGACGCAGCTTTGTGAGGGGCGCAGTTTGGAGAGGGTAAGTAAGACCCGGGAACAGATATTGGTTGACAATGTTTAGCTTCTGCTCCGGCTTCAGCAAGGGAGAGGTTACCAGTTTATTCAGGTTTTCGTTCAATTTGGTCACCGAATCTTCGTTGAACTGTAGCTCTCCCGAGAATGTACATCCTAAATACTTGATTGTATCTCCATTCTGCATTGTTTGGATGTACTCTCCGTTCTCAAGGGAGAGCATCGCGGTTTCCAGCTCTCCTTTATTTAGAACGATGCCCACGCTTTTTTGAGGATTAATAGCCAAACCAATTCCCTCAAATGTCCTCTGAACGCTGCCGATCACTCTTTCTGCAGCCCCCTTGTCACGCGCTGACACGGCCTGGTCATCCGCGAAACCTGTGAGGACCACACAACCTTGGTCACTTTTTAACTTGTATCCAAATTTTTTGGAAAATTCTTCATCGCACAGGTCGCGATAGAGATGGTCAATGGCCAGGTTGAAGAGCGACGACGACAAGGGGCCGCCTTGGGGTACCCCGCGCAGCACTTTGATTTGGCTAGTTGCGTGAACACCGTTACTAATTTTGATTGTGTTCGTGCAGAGGAGAGCCGATATAACGTGTTGAAGATCCGGCGACACACCTCTTGCTTCCAAGGAGCTCACGATATGATTGTGGCCAACATTGTCAAAAGCACCGACAACGTCAAGGAATACCACCGCACAATCTTTTTTCATAATCTTTGCATCTTTCAATACAGCGTCGATAATCCTTGCGTTGACGTGCGTTCCCGGGAGGCCTTTTATAAAGCCTCTCTGATTCCTGTGGAAGGTGACCTGTTTTCTTAATTCGTGGTCCAGAACCTTCTCTATGATTCGGCGCACAATAGAATAAATGGTGATGGGTCTCCAGGAAGGGATTTTGTTTACATCACCTTTCCCCTTATATATTAGTATTGTGCGCCCTTGTCGAAGTGGTTCTGGGACATAGGCCACCTTCAGCATTATCTCCGCAATTGTTCTAATAATATTTGCAACATCAAAATATTTAATCGTGCGGATCAGAACTCCATCAGGCCCCGGCGATGTGTCCATTGATGTTGATTTAATGGCTTTCTTGACGGTTTCTACATCAATGGACACTAAATTTGGCATCGGGGCACACTGCTCGTAATCCGCACGCCTGCAGAGATTTTCGCTCTCAAAGAGGTCTTTATAATATTTTCGATATCGGCCATCTTTATAGGACACCTCTTAGGAGCATCAGCATTCATAACAGTTTGCACAACTTTTTTTCTTTTATTGTAATAATTATACTGTGCAACTTCGTATTGATACTGCTCCTGCCGACGACTCCTGTCTACCTTGTTCGCTCTTTGCGGATTTGAGACTTGTCCAGCACCCTTATCAGCCACTTTAGTTTTATTTTTTTTTCTCATCCTGTAAAATTTAACGGCTGGGTGCTGCGGACCTGGCAGTTCCGCATTGATATTCTTGAGAAAATTCAGGAACTTGCCTACGGCCTCATCAAAATCCGCAATATTCATTGTGTTTTCTTTTAAGAGATTCTTGAACACGGTAGACCATCCAATAATGTCCTCTTTTATTTTTGATACCTCACCCTCTCCATTTTTTGGACCTATAACATTTTTACTATGCCCCTCAGTGTATTGGTGTTAGCCTCCCTGGGGTGCTTTTTTGCAATATGGGTTCCAAGACCTCTTTCACCCTTAAAAGAAAGTCCACATATGGGACAAACTTTATTATTATTGCGTAGAACTTCCTCCCCATGCTCCCCGCTCGCCCCTGCGACATTCTGTGGAACATTTGGGAATGCTGGGAAGACATCATCTATCGAAAGTGTCTTTCCCAATAGTACACCTTCTGTGTCTGGCCATTCGACCTTTACAATTTTCTTTTGGCCGCCTTCCGCGGCATCCACAGACATCACAGAGGCAACAACAGCCTCCTGAGCAGGTCCTTCTGTCCTCGGAACCCATACTTTCTGGCCAATTTCGATTTTTCTCATTATTTTTAGGTCCATTTTAAAACATTTAATAAAACATTTTTTTCATTTCATTTCATGTTGCCTCCCCAAAAGAATGTATTGCTCCCCTCCTCTTAAAACCGATACAAATGAAAGTAAAATAATATAAATTGGAGTTTAATGTTCCTTTGTTCTTTCGGCAAGAAGTTCTTTTTAATTGAAGCATCACAAAAATGTGATTCTTCTACGAAAATTGATATCCTCTTAAATATGTGCCTCATCAAAAGTACATAACCCCTTAAAATTGGCCCCCTCACAAATTTAAATAGCAACTTGCGCCATGCAACCCTATTCTATGCACCTCTGGGAAGGACATATTCCGAAATGTTCTGAGGATTAAATTAACTATTCAGAAAGTTTTACTATTAATTTTGCAACGATGTTCAATACAAATGATTAAATTAATACAAACCTGAAAATCGCACAATGGAAATGATACCTCTGTGAAATCCCTAAATATACATCACGTCGTTCGAAATGAAAGCGAGCTGTGTTTGCTATTACAATATTTGCTGAGGGGGGGGGGGGAGACTATGAAGGAGGCGACGCTGGAATGTTGCCCTTAGCCCAGGTCAGGGTGTCAACCAACAAAGGTCCTCGAGTCATTTCTTTTATCGACCTGCTAAGTTAGTCTTTAGGATACCGTGGCGTATAGTTATATTAAGGAAAAACGTTTTAGTGCGCTTTTGTTCTCAACAATCAAATTAAAGGCTCATTCACACTGAACGGGATATGATCTTAGTAACTGCGATCTCTTGTCTGTATCGGTATGAATTATCGCATTCTTTGTGATTGTGAAAAGTGCAGTAGAAAGTAACACAAATATATCGCCAAATCGCCAATATCAACGTTCTATCTGCACGAGCATTTGCAAATTAATGACTACGATTTTTTTTTTTATTTTTTAGGGTCATCCCCTTCCTCGCCGTTAAGGCTATACGGGATTTTCCCGGGCCTGGTGGTGTGGGCGGGAATTTAAAAGACGCCTTGAAACCGGGACGCGAACTCGTGATTATTTTGTCATATATCAGGTTGCCGGGCAACGGTGGTGCTGTGCACAACGCGTTAGCCCATTCGGCCACCCCGTGCACTTAATGACTACGATTGAAATTGTAGCCAAGATTAAGAATGCACTGGAAAAAAATAGAACTCTTCTCTCTTTTGTTTCCTGTACCAGATTACTAATTGATATTTAGCATGTGCATATGTTTTACATCTTAGATCTCTTGTATCTTGACTATCGTTTCTGGATGTTTAGATGTGGCATGCCATACTATTCTATATAGAATAAGTATCTTTTTTGTTATTTTTCCTATCTTTATTATCTTAAATATCTTTCTATTTATCTTTAATTGTATATAGTAATTATGTTTAAATTCTCCGTTTTTTCTTGTATTTTATTTCTTTTTATTGTACATAGTATTAATTCTGTAAATATTTCTTTCTGTAAATAGATCTGTTAACCTTTTTTGTTGCTTTATAAAATTATCCAACCTACCCCTTCTCACCTGAGCTAGCATGGTAGAGTAAATATTTAATGATGCCCAAATAATGGGTAAGTAACTTATATCCTCTATAATTATCTCTTTAGAGATGAACGGTTAGTAAAGCCAGGCGCCCAATAAATAAAAATTCTTATGGAAAATTATATTTATTAAAACTTGTTTTTTTATCTTTTTATTTATCCTTTTTTTGTCATAAAATAATTAAAAAATAAACCAGAAGAAAAAAGAAAACTTAATCCGTCCTGGTACGTTTTTTCCAAGGTCTGATCATACCCATTCTCCCAGCACATGCTTCGTCCACAAAAGTCTCTCGCTGACTTGGACTATACTTAATGTATTGCCTATTATATACTTTGTCTAGAATTATTTTTCATGATCTTCTAATAAGATAGGTTTGTATTAAAAGGTTTTGATAACAACCTGATATTGTTTTTTTCTGTTATAATTTGGATTTAGATATCAGGAAAATATAATTTCAAAGAAATATTTCAATAAAAAGGTTTATTTTTATTGTTATGGTTTTACTCGTTTTCCTCTTTGTTGGAGACATATTAAAGCAGCACCAGTTTTTTTATTCTAAAAATTGATGAGGTTTATAAAGTACTGCGAATTCTCTCATCCGAAATATAAACACTAATCCTTGTTCCACTTTTTTTTATAACCCAAAGAAAACTCTCAAACATCAACACAGGATAAACTCGGAGATTTATCTTTCATTTATACTCTGACTTCTATGTATATATGGAGGAAAAAAAAAATTATCACAAAATGTACAAAAATGGGTGCGAAATAACCCACATCAACGTTACCGTTAATTGTGATAAGGAAGTGAAAAACGAGTGTATGA
Source organism: Nezara viridula (assembly GCA_928085145.1). Taxonomy (NCBI): domain Eukaryota; kingdom Metazoa; phylum Arthropoda; class Insecta; order Hemiptera; family Pentatomidae; genus Nezara; species Nezara viridula. The sequence continues at coordinate 45,681,479 of OV725081.1, forward strand.
TTGCAAAATCTCAATACAGAATTGCTACCAAAAGAATCGGAACCCTTTGGATCTGACAAGGAAGTTTGGCATTCTTCCATGGCCGTCCGTGGTTGAATTGACTGGCATACCTAATGCAGCTCCTTTGATATCGCACCGCGCTTCGGGCTAAGAGGAGAGAATAAATTACTTTGATAGACGTCCATTCTTTAATAACTATTCTGAAATTATAACAAATATAGCAGTAATATCGTTTATCTCAAGTGGAACACTATTTCAAACTTTTCATCTTCCTTATAATAAATATATACTGAATGATATAATTTTTTTTTTTATTATTTTGCTTCATTAATACGGTCTGATAAGGGGAAGAAAAATCCGGCAAGTGGACCTTGTGCTCCTGTTTCCATTCCTTGGCGACTAACTAGAGGTTGTTGCCGCTCAGTAATGAGAGTGGGAGTGTCACAACCCGGGTAGAGGTAATTTGATAAAATAATACTGTTCGCGTCCCGGTGCCAAGGGAGAATTTTAACTCTGGCATAAACACTCGCCCCCCGACTCGAAACCCTTCCCCCATAGTCTAAAAGGTGAGGAAGGGGAGGATAGAAAAAAAAAGAAAAATGAGTGTCAAAATTCATTTTTCGGGGAAGCGGAGAAATAAATCTTTACTGACATTGGTGACGATCGAACCACTAACGTTCACAACCGCACCATACTCCCCATTTATTTAGACGTCATGTATTAATCATGGCCGTTTTCTACTTTTAACACACCTGTGAATACTTTTTCATTTTAGTGATGTCACGTTTGTTAACTGTTACTTAAACATTTGAGTAGAAAGCAAACCTAACCTAGAAAAGAATAAAATGTAACGTTATAAAAATAAATTTAATAAACCTGATCTAACATAAACACAATATCTATTCACTTTTCTTAAGGCATGAAATTGTGTTATATAAAGTATAAAAAAAATCGCCTGTTTTCCCTCTTAATTCTGTATTTATTATTATAATTATTATTGTTATTATTATTATTGAACCATCAATAACTAACTAACCATCAATAACTAAGTAACTAGATCCCAGTTCCAATTTAACGATGTTCTATTGTTCCACTATCCTCAAAACATACAATTTAACAATCACTGCTTTTCTTTATTTTTTTCCCCCTTTGGCGACATCTTAGCTTTTGATGGTTGTTGTCTTTTTACGAAAAAAGAAATCTGAAAATGTTTATTTCAGTACTTCAATTAAATAAAGAAAACATTACCCTTCTTCGAGGTATACAACACTCGACGAAAATAGAGCCACCAATTATAATCAAGCTCTCTTATCTTACAAGACTCCTCTTATCAGACTTAATCTCGAAGATTAGTTAGTGGTCGATTTTCTTTTCACCAAGTTGTTTTTCCTTACGAGATCTAAGGACTGCTTCGCAAGAAAAAACCATGATAGGCTTACATAGCAAGTACCATAATGAATAACATTGTTAATTCTAATGATGATTACTCAGCTATAAAATTAAATTAAAAATAATTCTGAAAGATTCCATTAATATATATATATATATATATATATATATATATATATATATATATATATATATATAATATATATATATATATAACTACATTGTTTTTACAGAAAATATAAAAAATTATTGTTCTATTTTTTTTATCTCCAAACTTTTTATAATTTCTGTTGTCATGTTTTACTAAAAATTAATCCATTTATCGATTTTAGTACAGAAATATATGATGCTTAACTCAACTTGTGACCATGTCTTTAATAACTTATAAAATTCGCTGATAATAAATTATTAATCTTTTATATTTAATTTCCTTATTCTAGATATTATTGACTTGGTATGAACTATGTCGAAAATATATAATTTTATTCTTTAATATATGAAGAACCAATGAATATGATTCTGAGTTATGTCTTATTTAAAATAAATATTAGTATATTGATTATTTGAATTTTTAATCTCCCAGTTTTTATTCTATTTTATTTCCAGAATTGAATTTTATAGAATATTTCAAATAGAGAAAATAAATCGAAACAGGCGTCCATGTTTTAATCATGCAACAATTTAAATTAATGGAAAACGTCTCTTGCAGTTGTTTTGCACTAGATGTTTTTTCTTTTATCAACCTGATCTTTTTTCATATTCTCTCTGGTTCTATTTTTAATATTCAATTTTCTATTAGGATCGAAGTAAACATATTTACTTCAATCCTTAAGAGTAACCTCGTTTTACGTATAAAATATGTAGAGACAGATTGTAATATTTAAAAAAACAAGTTAAAAAAAAACAAAAAAATATGATAAATTTATGTACCAGGTAATTGGTCTGTTATGATTATTAATCTGGTCTCAACGACAGAGATTGAAAGAATTACTGTTATTGTGAAACAGTTTGTATTGTGAGCTCATTTTATTATCATTAGAGATAAGTCGGTAGAAAGGAAGGGAGAGAGGTACTCTATTAAGCATTTGTTTCACTTAATTTTCTTAATGGCCCAAGTTTCTGCTCAGTTGTTTGATATCTTCGCTTGCCAAATTGGTTGTGTTCCGTTTACTGTTTTAAAGTTATATTTCCTTAATAAAATTCCTCTTTTCTTTGTATCATATCGTAGGAAGACAGTTGTAATAGTAATTCGTTATTACTTATTATATTATTTATTGTTATTCACTGCAATTAATTAATTATTTCCTTTAGTATACATTGTGGCTATAATAATCTTTTTGTAGTAATTTGTAAGTTGAGATTTATGGAGTGAACATAAGATTACTCAGGAATTCAGACTACTTCGTAGTATTATTCATTTGTTATATTACTCATAATATTAATCGTGGGGATGTTTTATCAAGGTTACCATAGAATTGAGAAAAATATTACCTTGCACATGAAAGTAACTGTAACTGTAGTAGGGGCGAGGTGGCCGAGCGGGATATCACGTGTGCATAGCACCACGCGTTGCATGGCAACCTGGATAGAAAATAATGTGTGATTAAAATAATACCGAGTTCCCTGCCCCGGAAAACCCACGTATTACCTAAAAAGGCGAGGAGGGAGAGAACAAAAAAATATATATACATGTAACTTTTATATCTCAAAATATTGAAAATCGCTTTTCGTAGGAATATGAATGGTAACTACTTAATTTCACTGATGCATCCACTACTATCGATTCCTCATTAAGTAAGTCAATTTATTTAATTTTTCCCTTCCAAAAAAATGATAATTTATTCACACACTTCGGTATTAGTAGGGATATATTCATAAGGTGATATATTTTTTCCAAATTGGTTATTTTGGAAGGGAAGTCTTCCATTTTTCCTCTCCCGTAAAACCGTCTCTGGTATTCCATATACGTTTAATGAGCACATATCATTCATGAGGGTTAAATTAAAAAACTTACTACCTAAATAAGGAGTTCAAATACGATGCCAGAAGGCTTTTAACTTTTTCATTTATCCCCGCCCTCCTCCCTGATCTGACAAAAACCCGTACAGCCTAAAAGTTGGGGAAGGAACGAAAAAAAAACTACTTAAATTACATTATTTAAATATTTCGACTAGTAAAAAAAAATTAATTAATTTGGTGGCTGTTTTTTAAAGTTGGTAGTTTTTTAATTTTTGTATGCGCCGATTTAAATTCTTTAAACGGTGTTGATTATGGATTTCTAATTTTTTTACATTATTGTTTTATAATAATAATAATAAAAAAAAAAGAATATCTAATAGCCTAAAATATGATTTGGCAATGTTTAAATCTATATATAATATATCTTCGTATATTTTTTACTAGTTATAGATATATCTTAATAAATTAAAAGTTTTTTTTTTTGATAAATAAACATTTTTTCCCTCCTCTGCTACCATTTTGATCAATGATATACTTTTTTTTTGGTCAACATATTCGTTAATTATACGGTGTTTTCCATGGCCAAGGGAAAGGGCGGGGCATTAATACCAGAGTTGAACCTTCCTCTCAGTAACGTTACGCGAACTCATAGGAGTTGTTATTATTTTATCAATTTACAAAATCTTCTCATATACTAAAAACTTTAATAAAGAAGCTTTTGTTGATTATTCATTTTTTTGTGAGATTTTAATATAAATATTATATTTAATCAATACATATGATTAATTTTGTTTAAAACCTCCTTAGTTAGTGACAGATCTACTGCGTTTATACCTTTTCTATATATGGTATACATTTACGTTGACTGTGTGTTTAAAACATGAAAGCTAAAAAGAAACATTATAATCTCCTTTTCTATTTACCATGCTTATTAGAATGTGTTTGTATTTATAAATTTCTGAGTTATTATTATTATTTTTTGCCTAAAAATACAAAAGTACTAATCACTGCTAGAGGCGCCCTTGCTGTCATGAAACGTGATGATGTTGATGAAATGAACAGCGGGCCAGTGCAGACTCAGTCCGACATCTCTTTTAAAAAATGAAAGGATGAAGGAAGAGAAGCATGATAAAAGGGCTATTGTTGTTGCCCCTAATTCGCCAGATGGTTCTTTCTTTCTCTTTCTCCCTTTTTTATTATTTACCTTTGTACTATCTTCTTGATTTATCGGGGAAATTATATTCCTTCCCTGGTCATTATAACCATTGTTGCCATTAGCACAATCCATCCTGTTCCTGGATCCTTGAAAAATATTTAAATGAATCCTCTCGGTCTTGTTCGCGGCAATATTTAATCCAAACCAATATTGAAAGCAGAAGATTTTATTTGTTTAAACGCACCAGTTTCAGGAACTAACAGCTCTATTTGAGACATTATTTTTGCGTCAGGCAGACCTTCAAAGGAAAGCTCATCACTTTACGACCACGGAGCTCTAACCATAAATTTGAATGAACATGAAGTGTAGGCTATAGGGTTAGCACATCTTTCCGTAAATATCGTTTGCTGTCGCAAATACGGAAAGCTCTGGTATTTTTAAACATATTGTTGCCTTATCCCAGTTGTGCCCACCACAAGGCAGAAGTGCTATGCTCGCCGACTGAAATATATGTTTTTATTTCATTTCTGTTCTTAATTTTATTATTTATAGAAAAAAAATCCCAGTTCTATTCTGGGTTTTTTTCTGAGACATTTTTTACGCGGAGTGTAAATATAAGTAACAAAATTTATATTTCAGCCATAAATTTTATTATATGTTGTAAAACAGAGCAAAAAGTATTTAATTAATATTTTAAAATACAAAGTATTTAAATCGTTGTAACAAAAATATTTCAAATACAAAAAACGAGTATATTAAAACAATACAAAATAATAATAACATGAACTGGAGTTTTCCAACTAATTCTTTAAAAAAAAAATAGATTTATTTATGAGAGGAAAGTAGTTTTCAAAAATAACATAGGAATGAACTATTTTATTCAATTTATATTACAATCCTTCGAGAGCAACCTGTTCAATTTAGTTATTTATTTTGTGTATTTATAATAAAAATGAAATATTTCTTTTGTAATTTAGTATCTTGGAAAAAAAACACAAATACTTCTTTTTTATTTTATATTTCACTTCATGAAGTGCAAAAGACAAAATAATTATTCTATATTGTATTTCAAAATATATTATTTTATTTAATTCCCAGGTCTGGTATGTAGAATAGTTTTTACCTGTACTTTTTTTTAAACTGTATTAATATGAAAATGCATCTAGCGAATGTGTACTTAGAAATAATATAATCACATGAAACGTTTATTGAGAAACACCCATTTATAGCATTTTAATAATATAGTATTATTATGATTTACATAAGTAGATAACGAGGCCTTCAATTCATTCTTTTCAGATGCATTGGATGATTTTAATGCCTTCGATTCGAGAGGAAGCAAGGTTTGAAACGAGAGGGTTCGGATGGTTTTGAAGGTTTTTATGGAAGGATAAGTTTCTAGATTGGACCAAATCGGAAACATATAATACGTTAAGGTCGTTGTGGATGATTTTATTTGTGACGTAGTAAGGAGCATTGAGGATTTTACGAAGGATTTGGGATTCTAAGGACTGGATTTTACCTATACTATGTAGTAGAAAATATTAATCTCTTAGAAAACTACAATTTTAAAAGCCCATTTTATTCACGGCGATGTAATCACCTCAGAAATACTTGTTATTTTTCTGTGACAAAACTACATAGCTCGCGCCTCCTGTCCTGGAACTTAAGAACTATTATCCTTCCTACGTCTTAAGCATGAACCTGTACTATATCTTACCTATTTATTTCTATTTTTTTAATAGGTTAACAAAATATCAATTAATAAGTTGATAACGTAATAAAGTATTGATAACAAAAATATTCTTTTAGGGCTTGCCATTAATTAAAAGAGTTGTTATACGACCCTTTGGAATGTTTTCTCCAGCTCCAATTTCCTGTCCCGTTGAAAGACACTGAAGCGGGTCAATCCAATACGAAGTTTTCTCGTTAGATTCTCTCCGAGGAGCTCATAATATTTTTGTATACCTCAATTTTTAATGTCAAGCTTTTATTTTATGTGTGATTATTAGAAATCAGATCTAATGTATTTTTTTTACCGAAGTATAATTGAAAAAAAAAAAACTGATCTAAAAAAGATTCTATTACATTTATTAAAATTTGGAGCTAATACTAATGGAAAGATCAGTTCTTTATTGTAAAATATTACATTCTGTCACATTCAAGGACATTAGTAATAGTGATCAAGTAACTCATTCACATTCTTATGTACAATAAATAAAACTAAATTAAACAGAAATATAATAAAGATTTAGGAGTTAATAAATGATATTTATAAAGTAAAAATACTTATAGACACGAAAAATTGTAAGACATTGTAAAATCATGCTAGAATATTTATACATTTTTGGACATTAAAATTACTATATTTCTTGAAAATGTTATCTCAGAATTCAGCCAAACTTGAGACATTTTAATTAGAATAATTTCTGATTTCTAAAACTGAATGTATCAATGTTAATATATTTTTAGTTAAAAATATGAAGTTCACGAAACGAATAATTCACTATTTTTATCAACGATGAATAAGAAAAATCTTTTCTCATATCGTGTTTCCGTACATTAGGGAATATTGAGGAACCGTTGTCCTTATTTTGTTTATTTCTGAAATAAAAGGACAATATAGAATTTCCCAACCATCAACTATCGACTAAAAGAAATAAAAAAACGAAAATAAGCTTAATTTTTTATCACAATATCACGAAATTCTAAATACTATTCTGTTGACAATGACTTTTAAGAATTATTACAACAAAATCTGGTGCGCGCATCACACGACTTTCATTTACCATTCTCTTCTTAGCAGATAGTATTTTCAGACATAGGGGAAGTGAAAGTAAAAAATTGTATACGCTACATTTATTAACATATCATTGAGAGTATTTTTATTCGTTTAATTACTCTTATATATAGAAGTTTTAATTTTTATATCACTGTAATTTATACAATTAAATATTATCTATATATGTACATAATATTATCGGAGTCCGTATTATATTAAGCTCATGTTACGTATGGAAGGCTGTTCGAATCTTTCAGGCGAGCTCGGATAAGTTCGGGCACGCTCGTATTCCTTTTGTTCCTCCATTACAACTATTATTATGATCTCTTATTTCTCCCTTAGTTAATTTGAAAATTCTTTCATATTTTATATTTAACTAAAGGTGCCTTAGAGGAGCCTAATATTAAAAATTACCCATTTAAGTCCTATTAGAGAATATCAATGAGAATAAAACCTAAATTATATTAAAACTGTTTATTAATACACAGATATACTGAGTTTAATTAAAATTCGAAGTTTTCGAGAAAATCGAAAAAATGTGTTAAATCGATTATATAAAATATCACTTCCGGTTTTCCGATTTTGACGAGCAAGTTACTGTAACATCTCAGGTATATACACACTTTAAATATGTAATTTCACTTTCATACGACTTTTCGTTTTTGAGCTAGACTGTTCACATTCATATAAACACACACTGACCATTTTGTGGGACTTATTTGTACTCAAAGGAGACCTGAAAACATGTATTTCCGTTGAAAACTCAGATTCGAAAATTTTCACTCTTCTAAGAATTTCACTCTTATTTTTAACTTAATTTTATAGCTGAGTAATCATCATTAGAATTAACAATGTTATTCATTATGGTACTTGCTTTGTAAGCCTATCATGGTTTTTTGTTGCAAAGCAGTCCTTAGATCTCGTAAGGAAAAACAACTTGGTGAAAAGAGAATCGAGCACTAACTAATCTTCGAGATTAAGTCTGATAAGAGGAGTCTTGTAAGATGAGAGAGCTTGATTATAATTGGTGCCTCTATTTTCGTCGAGTGTTGTATACCTCGAAGAAGGGTAATGTTTTCTTTATTTAATTGAAGTACTGAAATAAACATTTTTAGATTTCTTTTTTCGTAAAAAGACAACAACCATCAACAGCTAAGATGTCGCCAACGGGAAAAAATAAAGAAAAGCAGTGATTGTTTAATTGGAACTGAGATCTAGTTACTTAGTTATTGATGGTTCAATAATAATAATTATAATAATAATTATAATGATAATTATAATAATAAATACAGAATTAAGAGGGAAAACAGGCGATTTTTTTTTTATACTTTATATAACACAATTTCATGCCTTAAGAAAAGTGAATAGATATTGTGTTTATGTTAGATCAGGTTTATTAAATTTATTTTTTCCACCATCGCAATACGTACTCTTACTTATATATTTCATATACAGGTATGTGAAAGTAAAAAACTGTTAGTTATAATTCGAACGATAAAATTTCTTAAACAAACAAATACAACCTCGAAAAGATATCTACTACAAACAGCGGTAGTATAATTGTGCTTGGAGAAATGTTTACTGTAAGCGGGAATTTTATATATAAATTTTATATTTGTTACTTTCTATTCCTATACTTTTAATCCCTTATTTTTTTTCGTTTTATTATTCGTTTAATGTATTTTTTTTATAAGTATTTCATATTTTTGTTATTATTTTATTGTATATACATTTGTTTTACTTGCATGTTTTCTTCTTGTTTCTTTTTTCTCATTTTGTATATAATAATATGAATGTACACATAGAGTATTGATGCCCTTGATTGTGGCAGGTTGTATTATTATTCTTCCAATAAAAAAAAAAAAAATAGGTTTTAATTCCATTTGTTTTCCACATGTTCTTGTTGTTACTAAATCTTAATGTTGTCTATTTCGTTCTAATTATTTGTTATTCCTTTTCTTTATTATTTTTTACGTTATCCTAATTCATGACTTGAAAAATAGCTATGAAAAAGAAATAATGTGACCATAATAACAATGAACTTTTAGACATCTCTCCCAATAAAGCAACTGTTCCAAGCCCAACTGGTGGGCAGTCAAGTTGTGAGCTCTAACCAGTTCTGGACTTGTAGTCCAACTTTTAATTTCGTTTTCTTTTTCTGTACAACTTCCTCAGCCAGCGGTTTGCCACTACAGCACAACTAAAAGTGTTATATGTTTTTAGAGTATTCAGTTCATTTTCTGTGTTGAAAATTGTTAAATATGATATGTCCATGATCACATTTTAATTTCGCTGCAAATATGCAATAATCAGAAAGCTGATGCTATTCATTCCCTAAATCGCTGTCTCCTGCCTCTCGCCTCTAACGTTTTTTTCTGAACCTCAGGCCGATATTTAAAGCTTTACACTTCAGTCGGACTTCACAACTTTTATATGAAATTAAAAGAAATAAAATCCCATCGGAAACCAACATTACCCTATTTAGTTTAGATTTATTTTGACAGATTCATACCAGACTGAAACGCTGAAACACTTATCCCTGTTAAACAAATCCGATACCTAGGACTCCATCTGGACAAACGACTCACTTGGAATCCTCCTACCAGACTGAAACGACAAGAAACCGCTCGAAGTTTCCGATTACTTCAGCACTTACTAGACAAACGCTCTAAACTTCCAATTAATTACTAAAGATTCATATATATGACTATAATAAGGTCTATTTGTAATTACGGAGTTGAGCTATGGGGCTCCACTAAACCATCGAAATCCTCTCGTATCCAATCCTTACAATCCAAAATCCTTCGTAAAATCCTCAATGCTCCCTACTTTGTTACAAATAAAATCATCCATAATGACCTTAATGTTTCTTATGTTTCAAATCTGGCCCAATCCAGATACCTATCATTCCATAATAAACTTCAGAACCATCCCAATCCTCTCGTTTCTAACCTTGCTTGCTCTTCAATTCCTAATAACCCTCCGAGGCGTCTGAAAAGAAGATGGCCCCGTGATCTTCTAATGTAGACAAATCATTAGAGTACTACCATTGGGTAGTTATTCAGTGTTAAGTGTTTTCACGTCATTATATCCATATGTTCAAATTAACTAGATGTATTTCTTTAATATAGTTGTAAATATCATAAGGAAATAATTTAAAAAAAAAATTTTTTGGCAAAAAATTCAAGCAGTACTTATCATTGTTTCATATGTATGATCTACTGTGAAAATCTAGCAGTTATAATTTATTAAAATTATTAACTTTCCGTTTATTATAAGAAATATAAATTTAATTAAAAATGGTACACTTAACATAAGGAAGCCTGGAAAAAAACAAATATTGGCTTCCATTTCAACGATTCCGTAAAATTGGGGATGGTCAGAAAAGTATCTGTAATATGATGTATTTACAATAAATATATATATATATATATTTATATATATGACTACATGACTGAATACATATATGACTACCCTCTACAAACGAATACTCACGTTACTATAAATACAGACAACAAAGTTCTGCTAGACTCTGTTAATAATTGGGACATTCATGATTACTTGACTGACCAAATTAGAAACAAATTGTTAATGATGAGAACTGTAGGGAAAGTAGTGACTCTAAAATGGGTAAAAGCACATTGTGGGATTGAGGGCAATGAACGAGCCGATTGCCTTGCAAAAGAAACAGCTAAAAGCGATTTGCCGCCATCGTATCATCAAGCTCCTTTATCGTATATTAATATGAATTTAAAGTTGGATTTCATCAAAAGATGGGATCACACATGGGTGACCTCAGCTAAGTCACCAAGCTTACACAGATTTATATCACACATTTCAATTCACAATTACAGACACATTCACAGTAATGACTACAAACTTACGCAAGTACTTACGGAACATGGGAATACAAAACAATATCTTAAAAGATTCAACATTATACAAACAGACTTATGTGATGAAGACGGACAGGTTCAAAATTTTAAACATATAATATATGAATATAAACGATTTGACAGACAGCGGTTTGAGTTAATAAAAAGCATAATTATCAAAAGAAGAAATTGGCCTGAGACGGAACAAAAGTTATTTACTGAATTCAAGACAGACTTTCTTAGATTTATTAGATCGATCCACTTCGACTTACTAACCAGGGATGGGCAGCGTGGGTGATTTCTTTTTGGCTTTGTTGGATTGACTTTGTGTGTTTAATATTTAATTTTCCGATTTAATTTTTGTGTGTTTATTCTTTGTGTTTTTTTTTTTGTTAATGTATATAAATTTGAACTAAAAATGTAAATCATGTGAAACTAGAAAAAAAAACAATTGTAAACAAATGTAATTCATGTAGTATGTCTTTAAGGCATGGAGCATGAAGGAAAATCAAATAAACGATCCTTGTGTGGGGTTACCACGTAGGGAAAAAAAAAAAAAAAAAAAAATACATACATATATATATATAAGTTATCGTTGGTGGTAAATCTAAATTGTGTTTGATTCTATTCATTTAGGGTATTTAGAACAGATGATGGAGCGGGGTAGCTCAGTGGGTGAGTACTGACTTCCTAAGATGAAGTTCTCAGGTTCGAATCCTGCTGAGGACTAGTAATTTTTCATCAACCTTGGGTCGACTATGGGGCCGAGAGACCCTCCTGGGGCAAACCCAGCCTCTATGACTTTATAGAGTACCCACTTGGGTACTCTTAAGTCAAATAATTAATTAAGTGGCAAAACCTGACGGTTGAGCGTGATATTGTCCCGTCACCTCTCTGCATAACCGTTGGCTTTGTAACAGTATTTCCTCACATTGTACTAAACCCATAACCATTCGTGGGTTGTTAGTGGTACAGGTTTTTTTTTTAAACAGATGATTATATATTCTTTTAGGCTATAACAATTATTAAATAATAAGATGAGGTTTTGTAAGCAGCAAAGTATCTTCTTTCGCATTTATTTTTCCTTTTTGTTATTATTATTTATCGTCCGGGTGTTCGTAAGGTATATATATATATATATATATATATATATATATATATATATATATATATATATATATATATATATATATACTAGTTACTTTAAAAAAAAATTATAATTTAATAATTGAAGTGTAAAAAATCATAAAATCATTTTATTTTATTTTAATTATTGTTATAAATTTACAGATTAGATTTATTTAATAATTCACCATTTACTTAGTATTTAATATTTATAGTTAATTAATTTTTAGTAAATTAATTATTCAAATAGTTGTGTGTTGATAAATTTCCTTCTTTATAGATGTATTTAATTTCAGAAGACTCGTGCTAGATTGGGTTCCTATGCAAAATATAATATAAGGGCTTGTAGCATTTCATTTATTAATTTAAAATATTCAATTTAAATTTTAATGAAATTTCTAAGGAAACCAATAAAGGTGAGATTGAATTGCAGGACAATTTTGTTCTATGAAAATCAATTAAAAATGTAATAAATTCTTAGAAGTTTATGTAACCATCACTTTCTGATTATTTTTTTATTTTCCGTAAAAGATGAAAAAGAAATGAAAAGCATAATTTTTGTTTCGGAGAATTATCAATATATTATAATTGTTTTCATTTTATTTTCGCAATAATATTTATATTTTAATCACAATTTACTAAGTAAATATTAATCTTCTGATAATTTTACCTTTTTAACCTTCCAGTTTATTTGAAATTGTTGAAATAATGTAACATAAGCAACATTACGATTTTTTACAGGATTTTACATCTAAAATAATACATTTTTTATCATGTCACATATTGAAAAAAAAAACTAAAAAAATTATTTTTAACAATAATTTTTTTTTATCTTGAAAAACATTTATATTTTTTGTTGTAATGATAAAACAGTTTGGTTAGAACAGAGCTAATGTTATTTTTGACTTGCAACTAATAATTACTGAATATTTGTGTTGACCGTTGCATAATAAAGGAAGGAGATGGTCCGGGATGGCGGTCATAAATAGGCTGAATAATGGCAAAACTGTTTTATTAAAAGCCAACGTTTCGACCCGACTTTGCAGATCTTCTTCAGGGCTAGAACGGCCTAGATACAAAAAGGTAGGAAACTGTTTGACAAAAAATTATAAACAATGCGAATAAGCTTATTAAAATTATAAACAGTAAGTGCATTAAGATATAAACAGAGTAAGCTATGTAACAAGATCCTAAACTGAAGTAAATAGATGGTAACAATTGTTGTAGTGTAATATATAGTATATGCAAATGTGAATATACTTATACAAGTCTAGAGGAGAGATTGAAAGAAAAGGAAAAATGATATAATATGAAATAATAGACATAAAGGAATGTGGAGAAAGAAAAAAAAAAGGAAACCAAAAAATAAGTAAATAAAATTAGAAGAATAAAAATAGAAACTTACAGATGTGTTCAGCTAGGAGTTTCACTTAGAACTGAAAAATCAGGGTAAGGGCAGGTATTGGAGAATTTGCTGACATGTTTGTGTAATGGGGAAAAACCTAGAAAATTACAGTATCTAAAATATGAAGATATGGATGGATACAACGGAAAAATACTATTTATATGAAATATTAAATTATAAATATATACATATACATATAAAATAGAATTAAGAAATTATAGATGTGAATAAAAACAAAAATGGTAGAATTAAAACGTACCTTGAAATAAAATATAAATATACAACTAATAATTACCTTCGTCTATCAATGTTAATTAATAAGTCAACTGTGTTAAAACGAGCTATTAAACTTTTTTACTCAACAGTTTTCTACACGAGTTGCGCTGGATCCATTGGAAAGGTGCTATTAGGGTCTGGTAGGAGGTGGGAGTCATACATAATGCATGGTACTACCCGGCCCCAGACACCTCTGTAGCTGCTAAATAAACAGGTACTATACTTGCAAGTGGTATCCCTTTGGAACTGTTAACACTTCGCCAAGTTTTTTCCCGTGGTTATTTGGTTCCCTGTTAGTCACCGTTTACCATTCGCTGAGTCTTGATGGTGCTATGGTTGAACTCCACTTGAACGTTTCGTCAAAAAGGAATACTTTTATGAAACTTAATGTAAAATGAGACTCCTTTCAGCCAATTTGATGGCAAAGAAGCTTCTATATAACAATAACGTTACTGTAAATAGCGTTGACCAAATGGAAGGCAGAGAGAAGATTTAGATAGTCTTGCTTCTAATATTACTTCAACACACCTAGTCTTTATCTTGGTCTTGGGATTCCGCACTCAGTCTTAGTCTTGGTCTCTGTCTTGCAGAAAGAGTCTCACATGCCTTGCAATTACCTTCTATTGCGTACTTACTTTACACATTAAATTTAATTATTGGAAAAGCAACAGGTACATTTTGAGCTTGTATTGACTTGGATAAAGTGAGGTGTCTTAATTATTATTGATAAAAGCGCGTTTTTGTTATTTTATCTTGCTTCGGACTAGGAAAATGTTTTATTTAATGTTCCATTTTCTGTTATTATTTAGGAACTAAGATCGGGTGTACGATAAACTTAGACGGCTACTCCTAAAATGTATTACTCCTAAAATGTAATATTCAATAGAATCGCTCTTGGCGTTATTACAAACAATGTTGTTGTTAGATGGAATCGATCATGGTTTAGGTTTCGATATGAGGCAATGTCTATCAATATCGATTTTGCAAAAAAATATTCAGTAACACTTAAGTCTCGGTTTGAGTTAAGTGCGAGACTCAATAGTCTCTCAAGTCAGTCTTGTTCTTGCTTAAATCTCACAGAGTTTGTCTTGGTCTTGCAAAAATGAAAAAAATGAGACAAAGACTGTAAGATCAAGAACGTTTTTGGCCAATACTAATTGTAAATTGAAACATTCCTTTTACTTCCTTTACTTACTCTTCGCTCTACCGACACTTTTTAACGCATTTTTCCGTTGACATTTAAAGGAAGAAGAAAAAAACGATTCTAATATCAAATTGGCTTAAGGGAATCGTTTTTCTGTGGACTTCATAAAGATATTCTTTTTTGTCGAAACGTTAATGTAGAATTAAAGAAACGAATCTGCGTAGATCCTAAATCTCTACAATGCCAATTAGCGTTTCACTAAAACTGTTAGTTGTATAAAATCTGTTCTTTGAGTTTTTATTTGGGTAGTCTTTTTTGACTGATAATGTTTTTTGTCACTAGGTTTTTTTTTATCATCTAATTTATTATTATGATTTTCGTAATCATTATTGCTGTTTAAATATTATTTTTCCTACTTCTAATGGCCTTACAAGCTAATGAAATTATATATTTTTTTAATTTACTTATTTATTGATAAATATTACAGTCTCTCTCAATTAAAGGACACAATGAAATAATTAGAAAACCTCTTACTCCATCCCTTTTTGACCATCACTTTTATTAATTTTAAATGTAGGTGTATACTCACCTTGGGAATAAATCATAAAAAAATGCTCTGGCTCATTCTGGCACTTTTAGTTTTATTCTAATTTCTGAAAATTATTATCCCTTCTTAACTGATTATCATTAGTATTTGTGTATAACTATCATGGGTATAAGTGTGGAACAAATGAATACACTAACAGAAAAATACAAAATCCCTCTTTTCTTGTATGAATAGTACTTGACTCACAAAATTAGAAAGTTTATGTTGAGCATATATAGACGTCTGAGTCCCAATAGTTACTATAAATGATATTTCATAGATAATACTCTGGCATCATTATCATAGACAAATAACTTTTTATTCATTATTTTTAAAGTCTATTAATTCTAAACTATAAGAAATATAAATAAATATGATCCCTATCTATTTAACGACTATAGAAGGCTGCACAAGATTTCAATCGAATATTTCTATTTAATATCTATAATTTTTTACTATGGTAAATACCATTAATCTTCCCCTTTTTATGATTTGGTTCTTCGTTTAATATTTGTTTATTTTCTTTGTTTACACTGTTGTGTTTGTTCAGTATTGATCTACTAGGTTTCGACCTTTGTTGAACTTTCATGCTGCGCATAAATTACCATTTTTATTTTATTTTTGTAAACTTATTTATTGAGAAATCTGTCGCAATTAAGGACATTTATAATAGTGTTCCAAGAGCATATTCACTGTCTATTTAAAATATCAAAGTCATTTCCTTAATTTAGTCACTATGTTTAGTTGTTTATTAAAAACAGAACAAATGCGAGTGAGAGAATCACTTTATTTTCATAAAAGTGTGCTGCCCAATCACACTGGGTTGCTTCAAACACAGCATACCTATTAATCACTCGTACTTATTAATCACTACAGACAATTTTTTAAAACTAATATACGATTTTATAGTATTAACAATATGATTGAGCATATAGTTTTCCTTTTTTTTATTTTTTTTATTATTTCTTTATTTTTACTATTTCTTTCATTCATTTATTAGCATTATACATCCCTTTCTCTTCCTTCTCACCCATTATACATTTTTGTTACTCCTCATAATATCCTCTCCTCAATCTTCCTAATCTAATTCATAAAATGCATACAAATACATAAACTACAGTGGAGGTATTCAATAAATAATATAAAAATAAATGAATAGCTGCTGTTTATATTTGTATTTAATACACGCCCCTATCAAAAATTTTGATGTGCAGCTTGCACTATGAAACCCCCTTCTGGGCACCCCTGCTTTATGTATTTATATACAAGTACATATATACATCTTTAGTCATGATCTAGGATATATTACACCCCAGGTTGTGATTGCAATTCAGGTCAATTAATTGGACTAGTAAACTTGTCTAACTTCCACTAACCTCGAGCTCAAACTTCAGGGATTCAATCCTTGACTAGAATGTTAATTTCATTACCCCCAATCACTTCTATTTAAAGTATGTTTTCTTGAAGGTAAGGTTTGTTTAATATATTTAAACAAACCCTTAAGAAATAGTGAACACTAAGATTGTAAATTATATATTAATAAATATATCTTGAAATATGGGTGATAAATATACAGGAAGCAGTCATTATGAGGTTTTTATTAGTGCCAACGTCGGCACTAATAAAAACGTAGTAATGACTCCGTCCTGAAAATTTATCATCCATGATATGTAGAACAATCGACTAACTTCATTCAATAATATCTTTAAAAAATAAATTCATTATCTATTAACTTTCTTCTATTTAATTCCTTCTCTCATAACAAACTGTAATCTATTGAGAAATAATGTTTTAGTGTAGCCATTAACTGTGTATATCAATAATATACAGGTAAATCAAAATATTTGTTTGTTTTTTTTTTCAAATATTTTTAACCAATTTTCATTTATTAAAACAAAAACGGCTAATTTATGCGAAAAACATGCAAAAATCACAAAAAAAGTTTATGAAGAAAAGGAGGTTTTTTTTTGGCTTTACTCAAAAAGTGTATAGTTTATTTATTTTTTTGTTTAGAAAAATCAGAAATTCCACCATTTTTTCAAAGATACTTGTAATTTTCACACATTTGTAGTTATTAGATCGATATATAGATATGAAGCTTTATTTGAGATAAATATTAAATTTTCTTTCTTAACAATCACATTTTTTAGTGTATTTTTTGTAATTAAAATTAATTGTTTTCTTTCATAATACATTCGATTAGTTATTTCCAACTAGTTAATTAATATTTTGTAAATAAAGTTAATAAATATAATATTTAAAACATTTTATACCAATGATTTTATGTTTTATTTTGAGAAACATTAAAAATAAATCGGAGAGTTCATTTTAGGCCAAACGATTCCTGATTGTTCACCCAACATCTACCTAATAGCTACAAGCTTTTTTTGTTTTTTCTTTTATCTATATCTCCGAATCTAGCACTCGATTTTTTGTTTCTTATTATGCCTCTGTGGTGTCCTCATTTCGTCAGAAAGCCTTTAATAAGATAACTGATTATCATATGGCAGATGATAAGTGCCTTTGAAATATTTTTAGAATTGGGATGATTCTCGATAGTACGAAAATATCGAGAAACCCAATACAGAGTCTCTTCGATTTTTAATTAAAAAAGGAGATTATAATTATTCCTTTAGCTTATTAATATTAATTAATTAGTGTTCAAATTAATTAATTTCAGGACTAATGATATTTTAATTGAGTTTTATTTAATTGCCCAATCGTCATCTATGTCGGTTAAATAATTAAATTATTCATACCATTCTGATTAAGTAATACAGGAATTTTCTATTACATACAAGGTGTGAGGCTCTTTTGTCTCTATTGTGAATAAAACGACCAAGAAACAGCCTGTTTTTGACGTAGCCCCACCCAACCTGCGAATGTTTTTGAAAGGAATCAAATAACTTCCGGGAATTCATCAAAAAGTTGTGGTGAAAAGTTATGTATATAGGAGGTAGAGGCATTCGGATTGTTGCAAATGAAAATGCATTAAATAATATTAATATTAATAATATTAATATTTAATGAAATATTGATAATAATATTAACTCGACTTACAAGCGACTAATCTACACCACTATACTAAGACCTATTTGGACATACGGAGCAGAACTTTGGGGTTCCGCAAAACACACACACATAAACAAAATTCAAACCACACAATCCAAAATACTTCGTAAAATCGTCAATGCTCCTTGGTTTATTTCAAATCACACTATACACACAGACATGAACATACCGAAAGTAAAATCCTACATACACAACAAGTACACAACATTTCATTCTTCTACTCTCAACCATCCAAATCCACTCGTTCTATCTCTATCTTCCTCCCTGTTACCTGGGGAGCCTCAAGAACGGCTAAAAAGGCAGTGGCCTAGAGACCTGCTGAAAAGTTAAAAATATCAAGAATTGAAGAAGACAGAATAAACTTCAACACATTTGCTTGATGCGTTACAAAGCAGTGGCAAATTTAATGAAAAAAAAGAAATAAATAATATTAATAACAGATATTCCATATAATCATATTTACAAAACACGCTTAAATTTTAATATAATTGTTAATATTAACTGGTTGTAGTTTAAAAGTTTAACTTACCAATCGTTAAAATGATTTATTTCCCCAAGTCTGTTTCGGGATTTTCCAAAAACCTGAAACGAAAAATATAATTATTATTTATATTGTATTTTTCTCATTTTCATTTTTTAAGAGAAAAATCAGTCAATTTATTTCAAATTAATTATTATATAATTAATTCTTATTTACTCTATTATAAATGTCCTAAAGGCAGATTGTAATATTTTTCAATAAATAAGTAAAAAAAAAAATCTTATTTAAAGCTACCAAGCTGAAAACATTAAATCGTTTTAAGCACTGTGTATTGTTGATTTGACTGGTCTCTTAAATTGTAATTAATGGGTTATTTTTAATGGTATAAATTTTAAATTAGAGTTTTTTTACATTGAAAAGTATTTCTATAAATGAAAAATTTAAATAAACCCTACTAAATCTAGCCTCTTAGGTTTCTATCTAAGGATAGCATCATTAAAACCCATTACCTTAAAAAACTATGTACAGTAACTTGGACTTAGACAGAAGACTTACTTAGAATATATTCATAAATGTACAATACAATTTATCAAATATTCCATCTTCTAAACTACAGTGCTCACTTATCTCAAGGAATGAGTGATTAATCTACAACACTATACTGAGACCAATTTGGAAATGGAGTACTTTGGTGTTCAGAAAAACTAGCATAAATAAAGATAATAAAAAAAAAAACACCATCCAACATCCTTTGAAAAGCGCCATGGTATATTTCACACCACACTTAAACAATTCAGTCAAATCTTACACTACATATACAAAAGTACATGTACCTTTCAACTTAAAACCCCTCCAATCCACTCATTCTCTCACTTTTCTCCTCTCTGTCATAGGTGCAGACTTCGGAGAGGTGGTAAGGGGTGATCGTCACCCAATAAAAATATAGAGGGGGCGAGAATATTGCCCCATTAAAATCAAATATAGTTATTAAAATATTTTGAAGAAAAAAGTTTTAAAAAAAATGAATGTACATGAATGAATAAAATATGTTATCTAAAATAAATTAAGAAAATAGTAAAAGCCGTTAAGATGACTAAGCTAAAGGCTAAAAGTAGGTACGCAATTAAGATTAATAATTAATTACTGTAGTAAACTGTAACCTATGTTCGTATTATTGAAATTTTAGTTTATATTCATAGTGAAAATAGAGTGTGAGTGTGCTCTCTGAACACTATTATAAATGTCCTTGATTGTGACAGAATGTAATATTTCTAAATAAACAATATATATATATATATTCATATTCATATTCATATTCGTAGATGATTATAAACGCAGCAAATTTGAAGAATCGGAGAATTGAAAGTTTATCTCACAGCCTCAATTCTTCAAATATAAAAAAAATATTAATATATTCAGTACATATTCAAATACATTCATATGAAAATAAAATTAATGTATAAACACACACACACACACACACACACACACATATATATATATATATATATATATATATATATATATATATATATATATATATATATATATAAATTTACTTTTAAATATATAGTTCTTAATTGATCTTGTTACAATAATTATTTGAATTATCACTCATAATTTTTATAATAATATAAATTGCCGAGACTTTTTATGGAGGAAGGGGAAAGGGATAATCACACTCACAACCAGTAACGAAAGTCCTGCGCCTGTTCTCTCCATTATCTGTTCGTCGCCGGTTGAAGAGAAAATGGTCCAGAGATCAGCTGCTTCACCAATCAAGAACTATATCAAGGCTATTATCAAACAATGCATTTATATAAAATTTGATATATACTCTGCGCTGTTTCAAGTAATGTAAAAGAATAAAATAAATAATACAACAAAAATCGTGGCTAAGCAAATGCGCCATCGGTTGTAATTTTCATTCATATGCTTAATATTTTTCGTCCAGAGTATTCATTTGTCAAGTTTTTATCAAGGAATTTTCGATCCACCATGTGGACATCTTCAGGAAGATCAGAGAACTCAATAGTTAATCATAGAAGCGAAATACATTAGGAACTTTTTTTTTGTTTATTCACGCTAAGTTCTAATTTTTAATTGACTATTTTCACTTCCTCTTTTTCGTTTAAAAAGTGTAATTTGTAAGTATATTAAATTTTAATGTAGGTGGAATATTTTAAGTTAACATAATGATAACTTTAACTGAGATATACCAATAACATAAATATTAACGTAATATCAAGAAACAATGTAAATTTCACTAACAGCATTTAGTAATAAAAAGAGATAAATATCAATTTGTCATAAATTTAAATTTATTTAGATTAAAACGATTTAATTCGTTCAATTTTAAAATTTAATAATAAAAAAAAATAAGATTATAAATAAAAATAAATATGTACAGTTTATTATTTGATTTAATAGAAAGAAACAAGGCCATATAACAAAAAGTAATTACAATAATGGTGGATATGACTATAAAGGAAGGAGTTGTCTGAAATAAGATATAAATGGTGAACTAGTTCAGAAATAAAAATAATTACTGCAGAAATAAAAAAAAAATTATATCACTCTATTTCAATTCTTCAACTCGTGTGTATTTTTACAACATCGATTTATAACCGCTCTTTTCATATTGTACTCCTATTAATAATCGTATTGATTCGCATTCGATAATAAGTATCTTTTATTTATTTTTTTATCTGTACCTTAACCACTAGCATCTATATTTTATGTTTCATACATATCTTTTTTTTTTAATTTCTTAATGACATTTACAACTGTATTAAATAAATACATCTAGCAAATTTGAACATAATGGATATAATGACATGAAAACACTTGCTGAGTAACTACCCAATGGTAGCACTCTAATGATATGCTTACATTAGGAGGTCACGGGCCATCTTCTTTTCAGAAGCCTCGGAGGGTTATCAGGAATTGAAGAGGAAGCAAGGTTAGAAACGAGAGGGTTGGGATGATTCTGAAGTTTATTATGGAAGGATAGGTATCTGGGTTGGGCCAGATCTGAAACAAAAGAAATATTAAGGTCATTATGGATGGTTTTATTTGTAACAAAGTAGGGAGCATTGAGGATTTTACGAAGGATTTTGGATTGTAAGAATTGGATACGAGAGGAATTCGATGGTTTGGTGGAGCCCCATAGCTCAACTCCGTAAGTCCAAATAGGCCTTATTATAGTCAAGTATATGAGTCTTTTGTAGTTAATTGGAAGTTTAAAGCGTTTGTCTAGTAAGTGCTGAAGTAATCGGAAACGTCGAGAGGTATTTTGTCGTTTCAGTCTAGTATGAGGATTCCAAGTTAGTCGTTTGTCCAGGTGGAGTCCTAGGTATCGGATTTGCTCAACAGAGATAAGTGGAATATTGTTGAAGGAAACTGTAGGACAGGAAGTCGTTGGTTTACGACGTTGGGTAGAGGTAATTTGATGGGACATACTTATCTTAAAACAGGTATTTAGTTATTTTTAAGATCCAAAACTAAATTTCTGGGATTATGTATATACAGGCTTATTTAATTTTTGTTTTTACTTATGATCACCATTATTTAACGACGAGATGAATGTGCGTACACGAAAGGCGACGAACGACCTGAACTGATCAGAAAACATTTCCTGACTCCGGATCATGGGTAATAGGTTTGTTACCAGCACACCTTCCCCAACAGGATATGAGCTCCCACCGCCGTATCACCAAGTAATTATCAGCAACTGTATATATTTCGCTAAATCATCAACAATGTATCTCGTATTTTCTGAATATGTAAAACGAAAAAATATAATAAAAGAGAAACAAATTATGACTGTTAAGTGAAGACAGCTATTCAATTTAATTTAAATTAAATTGTGAAGCAAGCCACTGCTATTCAATTTTATTTAAATTAAATTGTGAAACAAGCCACATCTATTCAATTTAATTTAAACTAAATTGCAAAGCAAGCAGCACTGCTGCTATCTCTTGGGAGGAAAGAGAAGTAAGAAGGACATAGTAGAGACATGCAGAGTTCCTGAAAGAATCATGTCCACTTGATAGTGGAGCATAGCTGGCCAGCAAGAAGAAGCATATTTTTAGATTCCTCATAAGAAGGAAACATGGAGTAGTACCTCAAGAGACCGAGTAAGGGGCCAGGAGACCGGGGAGAGAGAGAATAATGAGTACAAGAAGCAACACGTACCTAATTAGTTAATTTTCAGAAACTAACCACCTAATCCACTTTAATTAAAGTAGTTTGTAGTAGGCATACCAAATTTATTAATACACTAAACCTTCATTGTAATAGATCCGACTTTAATGACTGAAATTATAATAAAAATAAAATATAGCAATCTGTTCCACTCCGTAGTTTTATTATAATGAAATATCTTTGCATACAGTCCACAACAGTCAAATTAAAATCATTGTCCTACAGAGTGATTATTAAGTCAATATCCTTAAGTTTATTAAGTCAAGACCTGACAGCCGTGGAAGGGATTGGCTTAATTAACTAAACAATGAATAATCATTGAAATAAAAATCTCTCACAGAAATGTTATAAAATATTTGTCTCCTTCCAATATACAAATATTATTTAAACGAGGCATACATCAAATCAAATATTAAACCACAAAAGAACAACAATGATAAGTATTTAGCTAATAGTAAAAAAACAAAAAAAAAACATGATTTACGTTATGTAAATATCAAACCAGAATTTCCCTATAGAAAATAAATGCTTTTTGATTAAAAACATTGAAAAATATTTTATTCAAAATATTATCCATTATATGAATTTTTCCTCATCTCTTTGGCATTATATAAATGCAATGCCAGAAAAAAAATTGCTCTTTTGTAGTGAAAAAGGTAGAAAACTTTAAGGGATTCTGGCAGGTTCACTCAATAAATAATCTAGTAACAATGAAAGTATACATTTTTAATTATGGAAAAAATACAAATATTTGAGTAAGCAGAATTTAACAAATATACAGACGAAAAGTAGCGTTACACAAATGAAAACTGCAGCTGCAGGATAATTAATTAGTGAAAATGAAAAAAAAAAAGTGCACGTTTTATAAACGAAAATTACAACAATAAATCATAGTTGTCAGTTAAAAAAAAACTTAAAGAGTTGCAATTGTGTAGCCGCTAGGTTAAAACTGCACATTTGGACATTTTCTAATTAGCAACAATACTACAATTTCTTAAAACAGCTTTCGATATCTGTTCCGAATCGATATTTGTTTAATCGAGTCTTGACGATCGATTGCCTAAAGATATATAGGTATAGGCAGAGCTAGGGTTGAAATGCAACACGAGGCACTGCAAGCGTCATGAGGTCACAAGAGGTGTGGTAACAAAACGATTTTCGTACGTTTACATAGAATAGAAGAATCAACTTTATTCTGGGATAAGGGTGGTGCATGGCGGATTTTAAGCGGAGCAGACAATAAAGAAGTGTTAAAATCTAGCGGATTCGTGAAAAGAAGTATAAAGGTCAGAAAGGCGAGATCTTGTGGAGAGAGAGTGGATAGATAACTTGAATTGATGGAGATTGTATGCGTAGGATGGACGATTATTTGGTAAAGGAACGTGTCTAGGAAATAATGTCTTCTGAAGGAGGGGAATAGCCATCCTAACTCAGCGTAGGAGTGGGAAACACGAGAACTTCTCGGGATTCCAGTGACAAATCTTACTAAACCATTCATGATTCTTTTCAGTCTATCTCCGAGTTCCGATGAGAGATCACCATTCAATACGCAGCCGTAATCAACGTGGGGGAAGATGAGGGCGGATACTAGGATTCTACGTGTGAACATGGGTAGGAGATGGCGGAAGCGATGGAAGAGTTTCAGGATGGAAATTGAACGCCGGGATATGTGGGAAATATGATGATTCCAGGAGTGGATTTGATATATGAAAATGCCTAAGTTTTTAACTGAAGAGCTGAAGGTGATGCCATTTAAGTACAGGAGAGGAATGTTGATATTGGATCTGAGAACGTGCTTGGAACCAATGATAATAATGGCTTGGGTTTTAGTAGCGTTTAGTCTTAATCCATTAACATTTTTCCAGACACAGATCCGATTTAGAGGCTCTTGTATTTTGACGAACGCATCATGCCACTCGGAGAGAAGGTAAATTAGGGAATCATCGGCATAAAGGTGATGGGAACAGTGAAGGATTGATTTATGAAGGTCGTTAATATAGGAACTAAAAAGGAGAGGAGATATGCTAGAGCCCTGTGTCACTCCTGAGGACAGAGTTAGATAGGAAGATTCATAAGAAGTGAAGCTTATATATTTCCTTCATTGGTTTTTTTGTATGTGGTGGTACTTCATTATGAAGCAAAATAACTATATGTTTTCTTCTTTTATATTCTGGTCATTTCAACCCACATTTCTAATTAATCATTTGTTGTCTATAGCGTTTAGTATTCCTGGTTTCGCCATGTTTAATACATGGCTAATATATTACTTATGTATTTGGTTTAAATACTGTGTGTTATTAAGATAATGTATAGTTTTAAGATATTTTATAGGCATTTATGTTATGCTGACGCAGATCTTGTGATGCACTGCTAATTATTTAAATGTCGTGGCTTAGATTATATTTTCGTAGATTCTTCGATTTTGACATCCAAAATACAATGTTACGGTGGTGAAGTTAGCACCGATTTAAACTGAATGCTACGTATGGAATTATTGACTTATATATCAAATGACTCTTTTAACAGCTTTATATGAAGTGTTCGTTGAAAAATTTCATTCTACAATATACTTAACTTAAATTTTCCTTGTAGGAAAACCGAAACAGGATCAGTTAATATTTCCTCTAGAATTAGCTATTTAAAGCGATTTCTTTTAACGAAGGTTTTTCGGAGAAAGGTGGACTATTAGGCAGTGTTTTCAATGATTAACCGAAGCCGGAATAGCTTGGGGAAATAGGATTAGCGTTTGGTGTGTAGCTGCTAAAGGAGGGTGGTGTTGTTCCATTCGGCTCTCCCCTTTTAGCAGTTGGTTGGGCCATCGATCCGAATTTATTGTCCGTGTTAAAGGCCCTCCGGGGGCCCCATTTGACTAAGGTAAAGGGTCTTAGGTGGTTTGGGATGCACCCTCGCTAACGGCCAGCAGGGCTCTGTTCTTCACTCATTCCTTTTTTTTTCCTCTTATTTATTTAAATAATATTTTAGATGTACTATTAACATTAAAGTAAAATGATCGTTGTTTTTATCTATGCTTCATGTATTTATCTCTTAATTGTTAAAATTTTGATTATTGTAAACCAAATGTGAAAAATGAACCCTTTATATATAATTTTATGTTATACTCATCTTACGGACGAATCAGAATTTATTCACTGAAAAAATCCCATTTTTCGAAATATACTCTTAAGGTCTAATACACTATTTATTGCATTCTATACCTAAGAAAAGTTTATAGAATATTTATTTATTTTTGTTATTTTAAATTTGCCACTGCGTTGGAACGCATCAAGCAAATGTGTTGGCGTTAATTATATCTTCTTGAATTCCTGATATTTTCTTAACTTTTCAGCAGATCTCTATACCACTGCCTTTTTATTCCTCTTTGAGGCTCACCAGATAACAGGGAGGAAGATAGAGATAGAACGAGTGGATTTGGATGATTGAGAGTAGAAGAGTGAAATGTTGTGTACTTGTTGTGTATGTAGGATTTTACATTTGGTATGTTCATTACAGTTGGTAGAATAATTTAACTATAGGAAATTAATTGCCGTAAATGAGGTTCGAAAGTAAAGTAACTATCTAAAAAGCTGGCGGAAAATGTTATTCTGAACTCACTATGAATTCATCATCCCCTATTCTGGTTTTCGCATTCTTAATTCTCTTAACACTAAATATTTTTTTTTAGAAACCCGTACCACTTTCAGTACTATTTACAGATAGCGCTGTTTCTTGGTCAACGTTTGTGGAAAGAGGTGATCTGACCTATATTACACTCAACCGCTAGGTTTTCCCATTTAATTAATTATTCGTTTAAGGGTGCTCACTTTATAGAAGTTGGGTTTGGCCTAAAAGGATGGCCACGCCGCACAGTGGACCGAGTAAGGGGAAACTCGCGACATCTATTCAAAGCTATCTAAATCCGTTTCTTTTTATAACTCTAAAAGCTAGGTAAACTATTTTATTGATTTGATATTCAGTAGACAGAATATATTTTTTTCACTGTTTTATTGAATAGTTCAATTGAATAAAATAAAAATAGATTTAGATGAATTTTCTCTTACTCGTGCGCCATGGGGCGGACACGGCCAATGAAACAGAATAAATAATATTTCTGCCATGAGTCGGGATTCAAACCTGTGACCTTCAACATTCTAAGTTAAGTACCCTACCACTTAACACCGAAAAGGAAAAGAAAGGCTTTTTTTTTTTTTTTTTGTACTTTTCGTTGATTTTATTATTATTTTTTATTTATTTATCATAGTTTGCTTTATATTACTTGTTAATGCTGCAATGTGTAAATAATTACTATTAATTTAGTTGTGGTTAAACGATTACAAAATAACCTTAAGTGTTGTGATATAACAAAGTAATAAAATGTACTTATTTTTTTTTTTTTATTTCAGGTAAGTGGAAATTTCATAAAGCATATTTAAGAACATGAGTGTACCAGGTAAGTTCAATTTTTAGAACGTTATCATAGCATAGGTTATTTCATTAGAACACATTTTATTAGATATTGTTAATTAAGTTAATTGTTAGTTAAGTAGAACACATTTTATTAGATATTGTTAATTTTTTGTTGCCTATTTTATAGTTTTACACTGTGTGAAAATACAGTTTATCTATTTATTTATTTATTTTTTCACTCCTTCCGTACCTTTTAGGCTATACGAGATTTTTCCCGGATCTGGGGATTAATGCCAGAATTAAAAAGTTCTCTAGAAGCAACGGGATGCGAACTCGTAATTATTTTATCATCTAAACTTCGATTGATCAGGTTGTCGGGCAACGCGTGTTTGACATACGCGTTAACCCGCTCGGCCACACTGCTCCCAATTTCGTTCGATCTTGAAGATCAAACTTGACAGTAATTTCAGCCTACAACACATTAATAAGGATTACAGTAGTTTCTACTGTTTATCATTTCTCCAATGTAACATTTCATTATCTACCAAATTTGATAAACAGAAACAAAGTTTGAAGTTAATAAAATTTCGAATTTTCCCTTTAAAAATCGTGTGAAGGGAAAGGGCAGCCAGTGAGTGGAATGGAGTTTGAAGATACTATTTAAGGAACGATCCCTTTTCCCTAAGGCTCAAAGGGTCGACTACTTTAGTTCCAATTTGTAATCCTCTTGAAAAACCCAGCGTTACTGTAAACTATGACGGTTGCTACTTTGTAGAATTACTTATAAAGAAAAAACAAAAAAAAATGTGTTACTTTCGTCTCCTTTTAAATATAATTCTCATCATTTATTTATTTAGAACTTTTTTTGATCTTGTTGGTCCGTGAAATAAAAAAAAAAATCCTGATATTTTAGTTCGAATAAGCTGATTTAATGGTCTTGATTAAAGGTTTTAGATTATTTTGCAGTAATAGATAAACAATTGAAGGAAGTTAGTTGACTGTCCTCTACATATCACGATTGATAAATATTCAGGGCGCAGTTATATATATAAAGTTTTTATTACTGCCGACGTTTCAACCCTAACGTGTGAGTCATCACCAGGGCGTGTTTGGGTCGAAACGTCGTCGCTAATAAAAACTTTATAATGATTGCGTCGTGTATGAATGAACAAGTTCTATCTAAGTAAATGTTTAGTACGAATGTATCTAATCGGGTTTGGTGTCATGAAAGCTGTAAAAAAAATATTGAATAAATGATAATAAATGAAGAAGCTACAGATTAAAACAAATGAAGACGTTAATTGTTTATTTTTAGAATTGTATTATTATAGTGCAATATAATTATTTCTTCAGTAATCAACCTCGATGAACTTATAAATAAACAATATCTTTTTTATATTAGCCGTTTCGGACTGATCTTCTAGTCTATTTTTAGGGATAGAGTTCATATGTGTTATTCCTTTTGGCATGTTCATTTAAGGCTTCCTTTAATAATTGTTCTTCTAATAGTATTTGTTTTTGTTTTTTTAGATAATTTAAAAAATAAACAAAATTAACATTTGTTTAATCTAAATGATATAAATCTACAAAGCTTGTTTATTGACATATCGATCAAAATATAAACATAAAATGCTCACGTTGTCTTATACGAAAGCCTCCAATTATTAATTTAGATAACCTTGTAGTTTCAACGAACCTGAAGGTCAGGGTCACACATTGATTTCATGTTGTGTAAAAAATTTATTTTCACCCCTTCCAGTCAACGTACATTACGTGGTTTTGTAGTATATATATCTCCTTAGTGTACTATTTAGCGAAATTGAAAACAAAAATGATTAAGGAATGAAATATAAATATATATTTACACCTGTTAAATAATAATAATTTTCTTCACTATTCATATTTCTTAATTCTTTCTATTTTTTTAAAGTTATATTTCATGAACAATAATTATTACATTAACGTTCAAGTATTTTATTTATTTCTGATTGCCCCACTTTTTTTATCAGGTTGGCAAGTGTGATGATTAATTTCGTTCTGGCTTATAAGAATATCAGTTTTTACTTCTGCGTCATTTTTTCTATTTGCTAATTGTATCCTGGGATATTTAAGCTGAGCATATTTTCGTATACCTTACGAGCAACAGAAATTTCAGTAGATTTGTATTAATAATGATTTAATAGAATTAATAATTTGAATGAAGAAAATCAGTGCTTTGAAATGAAATCTTAAAATCTGGAGAGAAATTTAAATATTTTTTATTATCTAATATAGTGGATGATTATTTATTATTAATAAATTTCAATTGTGCATGGTTTAACTTTGGACAGATCCACATGAATTCAAATCCTCACCAATTATACTATTTTTCTATGTCCTTTCCTCAAAGCTTATATATTCAGATAGCTACGCAAGCACCTAAGGTTCCTCCTATTTTTACAGATTGCGTACGTGGAAGACCTTGCAAGTTGCTGTCGTTGCTTTTTGTATTTCCATAGCGGATACTTCGTAGCAATCTGACCCTTTGGTCGTCTCCCTCAGAGCTTTAATATTATTCCTGATTTTGGCCATGTTTCTTCTGTATTCTATTTCTAGATTCAACAATTTCTTGTTTGGCAATCATATTATGCATAATAATAAATTGCTTGGCTTTCTTTCCAGCCAGCTTTTATCATTTTACTTACTAATTTTCTGAATAAATGCAATGACCCGAATAATAATAGAACATAGGAAGTCAAATTTTGTATTGCTTATATTTTCTATTTTATATAATAAAACTTGCAACATCCATCTTCGTCATTTTTTCTTAATTTTCTGCATATTTCATCAGTTCAATATCATCACAAATGGAGTGCAACAGTTAAAATGAGCGACTTTCTCTACAAAAAAATATAATTTAATATTATAATCTTTTTTAGAATATTTCCGAAGGTATGGATTATAGTTTGAGAAATGACAGAGATGATCGTTACAAGATTTATCAAGCCCGAAATGTTGACAAATTGAAAAAAAAAATGTATTATAAACTGAAGAAGTACCTTCATTAAAAAAACAAAACAACTCAGCTTCGTGCTTAAAACCACTCGATAGAAGTGAAATCATCAATAAGACAAGATTAATATTATGAAATATAAATTATAAATAATAGTCCATTACACAGAGGATAAAATTGTGAGAAATTCTCTTGCTTACAGTACGCAGATCCGATTTTTAGTTTCTTAGTTATATTAATCCATATCTTCAATAAAACACGTTATAATTTGTTTGTCGACACTATTTTTTCTCTTTTCGCCTCTATAACACGGCGTTGCGTTAAGATACAATTTTGAATAACAGCTCATTACATAGAGGATGAGATTCTGAACAATTTCCTCGCTTTCAGATTATAGATCCGATTTTTTATTTCTGAAATATTTAAATCCATATACAAAAATACTTAATTAGTCAATTCGTCTCCAGCCGACTTTACCCGAGCGTTACATATCGGAGATCTGACGGCTCAATGTAATTCACTCTCTACAAAGAAAGTACAAACTGCGTCCAAAGAAGTTTTTACTTAAAAAAAAAAAAAAAAACATGGCTATAATGTTTAAGGATGTGGAATGGCGATTGTTGGGATTA
The DNA here is from genome assembly GCA_928085145.1 of Nezara viridula. Classification (NCBI taxonomy): domain Eukaryota; kingdom Metazoa; phylum Arthropoda; class Insecta; order Hemiptera; family Pentatomidae; genus Nezara; species Nezara viridula. The sequence goes on from OV725081.1 coordinate 45,712,960, forward strand.
GACCTGAAAAAAAATTTAGTATATAAAAAAGTAATTTGATTTTGATAAAATTACCACTGTTTGATCAGTTGAAAGGTACTAGTCATTTATATGAAGGATGTTTCTTAATATGGATCATCTTATATGTATGTCTGTGCATTAATAAAGGAATGAAAGTTAATTTTATAATATGGATAATAAATTATGGAATGATTAAATTATATAGATAAACCGGAATCAAATAAATTTAAATATAAATATTACTCATATACGTACATTTATTAATGTATGTGTAGGTATATTATTGTTTTACACCTGCAAATGCTGAAGTAATAAACAAACAAAATAAGCAATATGGAAAAGACTAAAAAAATATTTTATTAAAGATATATGAAAGATCAAAAGTTAAGGAGATAAAAAAACTGGTGTTTGGAAGGAGTAAGAGATGAGTTTTTACGAATTTGATTGGTGAAGAATTCCAAAATGAGATTGCGTGAAAGATAAAGGTTTTCTCGTGTGGATTGAAAGAGAAATATGAGAAGGTCTTAGGAGTTAGTAGATTGACTTTATCAGCTAGTCAAAGATTAGACGAGTGTTAAAGTCACTGGCTATTATAAAGGCGTTATTAATTATCATTTAATTAAATAATAAATTATTTCGATTATTATTTGTGTGTATGCTAAACTTTTATGAGTATATGACGACTATCGTTTATGTAGACTTCTTTTTTTGTTTATATTTAGTATCAATTGCTAAATCCAAGACCTTAAGAAAAAAGTTACTAAAAACGATGCCGTATCTCTTATTCTTTATTATTATCTCTTATTTAAATACCGGCGTAATAATCTAGCAATTTATCGCCCTAAAACTCCTACCCTACCTCTTATTTAAACACCGTCGGGCTTGTTTTATTAAAGATGTAAGGGATTTAACGAAATGGAAACCTTAGGCCCAATATTGACTTTATGCTGTCACAGGCCCGTTTGCCCTTATATTTGTTCAGGATTTTCAAAATATACTTGTTGCTACAGTAAAAAAATTTCACTTTCTGAGATTTCATTTATCCTCCTTAACAATACCTCCCTTTATCTGATAATTGGTTTCTGCGATTGATGATTTTCATTTATTATAGCGTTAAATGTTATTTTTAGCTTTAATGTTTTTAAAGAAACCTGAATGTTATATAGGGAATAAAATAGGTTTAAATAATCCTAGTGATACTACCTAGTACAATTCAGTTGGTTAGAAAATTGATACATTTTCATTTTCTTACATATTTTTTAGATGGATATTGGATATGATTATGCTTAAGCGAGAACAATTGATAAAAAATAACACTATAATGTATATATATATATATATATATATATATATGTATATATACATGTGTTTAATATGCTTGGTTCCTATTTATTATTGTTTTTGTTTTATTTTTGTATGTTTATTCTTTATGTTTTTGTTTGTTAATGTGATAAATTTGAAATAAAGATTCATATCATGTAAAACTAGAAAAGAAAATTATGTTAACAATTGTAATTCATGTAGTATATCTTTAAGGCATGGAACATGAAGGTGAATCAAATAAACAATCCTTGTGTGGGGTTACCACTTAGGGAAATAAAATATATATATATATATATATATATATATATATATATGTCATGGAAGAACAACACGATGATTCATCTCTTCCTCAATGCTTTAATAAATAAGTGATTAGATTAAACATTAACAGATTAAAAAGTACTGATAAACCGTCCATCAGAAAATAGAGAGAGTGAGAGATTCGGAATCCACAAAGAATTTTACATGAATAGCTTTGTGGTCTAGGTTTGGGGTAAGATGACGAGATCGGTTGATGTTGATATTGAATCTGCAATTCTGAAACCTTTGTGGAGTTTGATGAAGAGATGAAGCCGATGATACACTTCAGCGCTCAGGATTTGGCATGTGCCGAAATCCAATATAGGATTCTTCTCTAAGCTATTTGGAACGATGTTTTACAGCTCTGTATAAAACTGCAACACATTGCATTAGGATTAGGAAAGGAAACGGTATATACAAAAAATTACTAATCTAATTGTTTTAATATAATTATTCTGCTCGATTTCATGTGTTCAGTAGATCCTTCCTTTAAAGGGATGTTATGCAGAGTTGCCAGGTCAATATAATGTATTCATAAATTTATCTAAATGTTTTCATTGACCCGGCGACATTAATATTAAATGTTTATTTTTTTATTATTATAACCGATATTATTTCTTTAGAATCTAAATAACTTGTAAAAAGAGGTTTACTTAATTTCGCTTTTACAGTATTTTTTTTTTATAAATTTTACTCAACATATTTATTATTACTTAAATTAGTTTTGCTAAGTATGATGTAATCAATGATTATAAAAAATCTAAAACAGATAAGTTTGACTTGAGCAAACTCTTAATTTAATATTCTTTTCAACACTTTATATTGATCAAGATAATTATTTTGTTGAGAAAAAAGGGCCGGTAAAAACAGGCCTTTGAATATCCAAACTTAAATTTCAGTCCGGACCATTCAAGTTTTATCATTTTATTTATAGAGAATATTTTAATACCTCAGTCCCAGTGCTAGAATGCAGGAATGTTACGTTACAATGTATACTTGGCCATGCATCTGAATCTGTTTTTGTTAGCTTATTAAAATAAGAAGTTAAAAATTGTATAAATGAAATCGTTTATTTATGGAAAAAAAATTAATTTACTATTTAAATATATTTTTAAAATATTAGTGCAAATGTTAAACAAAAACTTGTACATAATAAAAATTTAAATTTCAAATTATTTAAAATAGTCGAAAATAATTAAAAGTTAAAACTATCTCCTTTTCAAAACTATAAATTGGATTAATGTTCTTAAAATATGAGCCTCGTTGGCTTCCTGCTGTTATGAAGAAATTTTTCAATCAAAATTTTAGCTTGAAGTCTGTCCAAGTCCATTACATAAAACGTACGTTATGCTGAATTTGTGAAAATCCGCTGTAGGGAAGAATCCGTTACTGGAAGTTTCTCTATGTATCATTTTAAAAAATTCAAGGTGTCTGTTTGAAAACTAATTTTTATTTTCATTTTAATGTTTAGGTTCTAATCAGATAAAAATAGTGAATGCATTTAGCAATAGATAAAAAATAAATACATAAAATGAAAATCACCTCAAGAAACTCCAAAATGTTTTTAACGCTAAAAGAAAAAGGAAACTTATAACAGCTTTTGAAAAAAAAAAAAAGCAAACTGATTAGGTTAAAAAACCAACCCAAAGCTTGGGAAGAACCATAATCTAGTAATTCTGTGCTTATTATGGTTACTTAAATACTGTATGGTTACAAATTATGGTAAATAAATTAAATTGCCATTGGTTCTAGATGACAACCCAGATGGATTAGGCATGTAGCCTGATTGGACAAGTTACCAGGTAATGGACGGAAACAGTGAACACTCGAGTCGCTCTCTATCGCCCTTTTAGACAATTACCGAGCAGCCTCCACTGCAATTTGTCGCTTTATCTGCTCGGATTCGATTCTCTCTGAATTACATGAGAGTAACAATGTTATTGGGAATTATCCCTCAACCTGATTGATGAGGTGGTAAATCCTTAAAAATATTGAGAAACTAGAAATTGTTTGGTTTATAAAACTATTTACTAATTCTTAACCTTCGACTCTACTACAATATTATTGATTTTTATCAAATGGTATTCCCTTTCCGAATTGGATATCGTGTTTTGTCATAATTATCTCTATTATTATTTGATATATTCATACATATATGTTGTAGCTCTGATTTGAGGTGTAGATGGAACATCGAATTTTAATTTTTTTTTAAATCACATACTCAATATATTTTTTTAAATTTCACTTGGACTAATTATCCAAATAATGCAGGACCTTTACTGCAAAATTTTTATTTTTTCTGTTGGAATTATAGACTATGTAGCTTGCCGACTTAACAAGCCTGCTCCATGCCTGCCTATTTTGGGCTATTTCTTTCCATTTATCTGTACGCAGCTCTATTGTATCTTTGTTGTTTCTATTTATTGATTATATCTGGTTTTTGACCAGTTTCTTTAAGTGATTCTTTATTGGTCTTTCTTCTTCATGTGTTAGTACTCTTTTCCCAGATCGCTCTGGTTATTGTGCGAATTTCAGTACCTTGGAAAGAGAGAAAGCTCTTTTCGCGCTAGATACACGCTGTTCTATTTCTGCCCGTTGGTCATTCATTGAGGTTATTGTGGAGCCGATGTATTTGAATTTTTATACTCTCGGGAATGATTTTCTCATTACACAGATATTAGGGTTGTTGTTATTAATTACAAGTTAAAGTTATAGTAATGGGATTGAATTTTCGGCTTATTATCATATATTTTGTTTTCCTGTAGGCCGATCTGCACCGCAAAATTAACAATAGTAAAATAATAAAAACAGCTTAGAGAATAATATAATAATAATGCAGCTCTATTCCATCTTTGTTGATTCGATCTGTCCATCTGATTTTTGGCCACTCACGTGGTCTTTTGTCTACTAGTGAGGCATTGATTGCCGTGTAGAGACTTCCAGATGGATTGCACCGAGCTAAACAGCCCACCCACCTTAACCTCCGTGGCTTCATATCATGAGCTATTGGTTGGTCAGTTTCTGTGAGCAGCTCTTTATTGGTATTTCTTCTTCATGTGGTAGTATTCCGATTTCAGGTCACTCCAGTTGTCGTGCGGAGAATTTTTCTCTCTAATTCTTCAATAATTTATTTCTATGGCGCTTGTTAGTGTCCAGGTCTCACAGCCATATATTAGATTTGGCTCTATCATAGTCCTTAAATTAGGATTTCTTAAGATTTTTCGGTATTTCAATACCTTTGAATGGGAGAATAAAGTTCTTTTTGCTCTTTTTATAAGCTGGTCTAGTTTCGACCGTTGCTCATTCATTGGAGTAATTGCGGAGGAGAGGTATTTGAATTTGTCTACGCTCGAGAAGAAAAAAAAATGTAGGTATTATTTATTCCTGGTTAACTATTCGTTTTCATTAAATGTCCTAGCTTCATTAGTTTTAATTTTTAACGATATAATCAAAATAATTTTGGCGGGCTGGCCCACGAGTACTACCTCTGGAGACCCCTGGATTACAATTATGTATTTAATAATAAAAAGCAACAATTAATAAGCATAAAATGTTATAATAATTATAAATGATATGGTATAGTAATAATAATTATATTCCTTAATTACGCTAAAATTGTTTTCATTTTCTCAGTGGTGTGTCGTTGACCCCTTTTGCTTAGTTTATTAGCTTCCAGTTTTATATTTTGCTCTGGAGCTAGGTCCCAAAGGATATACCTCGGTGGAGATTTCAGCTAATGAAAATAACCTCTCGCCAGCGTATTAACCCCAAAATATGACCCTTTTATTATTCTCTGGTTTAAAAGCTTTTAGTTTTAACCCTTTTTCATTATTACAACTAACAAGTATTATTATTTTTTTATCCTCAATATACTTTAACATAGTATTTTGGATTTGGAAATGAAAATCATATAAGAAATAATTTTAATAATCTTTGATTTCCTATAACAAAATATTATTTTTATTTCAGATTCGACCCCTAAAAGAAGCGAATTTTGTTTTTGAAATTAATATAATTATAGTAAAGCCAAAAACAGAGTGCACTGCAATGTAGTTGGATAATATCTCGTATTCCTATTCTCCATGTGTAGTACTGGATATTTATTCTTTTTTATATTTTAAAATAATAGCTGTCCCAGTGGTCGAAATTTGAGCGTAACCATTATTTAAAATTTGAGGAAAAACGTATATGAATTTGCATGTTTCCAACATTTTTTTTCCTACTCTTGTACCTTTGCACATAAACATTATTAAATACTTATTAAATTCTACATTATTCAAATACTTATTGGGGAAGTATGTTGTATACGTAAATAAAACGCTGCAAATTATTTCACAATGGTTTATTTTTTCCAAACAATTATACATCTAAAGAAACATTACCTTCCTAGTAACAAAGAAAAAGAAATAAAAGGCGATTGTAATTATTGACCTAAACATTTTTTTTCATCATTTGCTAAAAAAAAAAAAGCATTATTTCATTAAAGCATTTCAAAATCAAAATCATAAACAAATGATATAACCTTTGCAGTAGAACGTATAAAAAACATCTACCCCTACAACATGGACCACCCTATCTTTGCTCCAAATTGTCCAATGTTAACGATTTTTTTTTTTTTTTTAGGATATTTTATAAACTTTTAAATAACTTTATACAATATCCACAAAAAGTGTATTGAGTTATTAGGAATCTAATCTGTCCTCCCCTCGTAACTTTTTTTTCCTACTTCTTTTTGTTGAAGTATGTTATATAGATAAATTTAAAGGGCATCGAGAAGAGGACTTTAGCCAAATTTCGTAGAAATCGGTACATTCGTTTAGGCGCTACAGCCTATATAGCCAACGTTGTTTTACGTCAGCCATCTTGAAAGGAAAAGGCTGATAGTAATGTCGATGAAGGAGGATTATTTTCAAGTGACCTCTGACTTTAAATCCAAATTTGAAAAAAATCGGTCCAGTAGTTTCGGAGAAGATGATGATTAAAAAAATATTGAACTATTTTTTCTGTGCCTACTTATATAATGATGAAGAAAAGGCGACAGGAATAACTGCAAAGATATTATAGAAAGTTTCTAAAACTAAGTCTTGAGCTCATAAAATATCTGAAAATAACTATCCGTTCCTCGTTCCTCAAATTCAGTCAATATCAGAACAGAAAAATATAAAATTATATGAATGCAGTCCACATTATGGATTCCATATCTATCAGCTATAATTTAACGAAAAAGTTGCTGTATTATCTGAGGTATGTACAAAACTTAAATATGCAATATCACTTTCGTACAACTTTTTTGTTTTTGAGCTAGACAGATAACATATACACAGATCATTTTGCGGGACTTGGTTATTTGGACTTGGGAGACCTCAAAACATGTATTTTCATTGAATACTCAGATTCGGAAATTTTCACGATCGCAGTACTGCCCTTTGCTATATATTCCATGTATAGGTAGGTGAAAGTAAAATAACTAAGAATATGTCTTAATTGTCTGATGTAAAGTACTTGTGAAGTAGCGATTTATATAAATAATGTAGTAGTTTATAGTAATAATTTAGTTATGTGTATCATATAACTAAATTATTATTGTATCATATGACCAAATTATGCCTCTCTTGTTTATACAATTTAAATATGCAGTTTGTATTATATCGCACAACCTTCCGTAAAGGAGATAGCAGGTGTGTTTGCCGTGGGTTGGGATTACCGGCATAAGCATCCCAAATGGTGCTGTCCAAAGTTATTATCCATTCTCAACCATCTGCCACGAGACGTCTTTGAAATTCAGATATAATGGCTTCAATCTTTGAAGGATTGTTGTTACATGCTAAATAGGCGGTTAGGAGGTTAACTGTCGTAAATATTTAAGAGAACAGAATCATAATCGATTAATAAAGATATTGCTTTTTAAACAGATACTTGCATTGCATTTTAGTATAACATTTATTTATAATACATTTTTTAGTCACCTGATAATTTCGAGAACATAAAATAAAAATTTAAGTACAGTAAGTATAATTAAATTCTTGTAATTTAGTTTTATAATTTGTGATGTGTTGGACGCAAAGAAATGATGCATAATCTATGATACAATTAATAAATTTGATGGTTTTGAGTAGGTGAGACCTACGTCAAATCAAAGAGAATATGAAATTGATGATTGTGAATGTGATGATTACTGTGAATGTGTTTAAACATAAAATCAATTTTAAGTGAAGACACAGGTATAATATGAGTGGCTTCATATCACATCTAAGACGGAAATTCCTATAAATCTGCCCTTATTGCATACAACTAAAGAAATTTTTTTTTATTATATCAAATATTTTGAACTCATCCTTTATAAAAAATGTCAACCAAAAAAAGTATTAAACTTTGTCTTGTATGTCTGGGCCAATTTTCAGGCTACAAACAGAAGAAAAAAAAATTGCTTTTCGATACTTTTTTGCAATCGATGAAGATGCTATTCATTGAATCAAAAACTAATTAAAATTTTAGATTGTTTGGTTGAAATTTCGATGAAATATACAGATTATTAAAAAATAATACAAGACTTTGAATTCTTGGACCAACTACACAGAAAGTTGTGATGTTAAATAGGCATTGCTTGATTTTCCTAATGCCACATGAGCAATGAATTGTTTCTTGTTATTAATGAAATGTCTCATAATCACCGGATTTTTTTTCTGTCTCAGTACGTTTTCGAGCTATCAGATATAAAGAAAAACAAAATAAAAATCTTGTAACCACTTCTATCAGTTTAATATTTATCGCCCTACAAATTCGAAATTTTTTCTCGTGTTCCACGCCATAGCTTTCTGAACAAACATTTTTCAGGATATTTTCGTTTTTAGGATTTTTATGTTTTACAAGACGACTTGAATCCACATTGATTTGGAATGCTAGATTCCCAGTGGGTTTTATCTACTGAGATATAAGTCTCATTCGACGCCAAATCTAATGCCACTTACATCTATTTTAATTCAGTGTTGAAAACATGTTTTTTTCCCCATGTTTTTAAACAGAAGACTTCATTTGTTGTCCCGTGTTCATAAAATACTCAAACGAAGGATTTTCCTTCGTTTTCGAGTTCACTCTGTGTATTATTTAATGTTAAAACAGAACTCCTTTGTAAATGAAGTAACTCATTTCTGTTCTCGTAGTTATTATTTCCACAGCCTGGAGTAATATGATAGTTAAATAATGGGAGGGTAGCATTCTCCCCCTAATTTAATCAACTATCGCGACTATACCTTGCAGATCTTATTCCCGAGCGGCTCATGATACCCTCGCTCTCGGTTCGGGGAGCGGAGGTGTAAGGTAAGGAAGGGGCGACAGTTTATTGGCAAGGTGCCGCTATAAGCCCCTCCCCCCCTTGGCATAAAGTCTGCTTCCCTTTCATTAGCTAGTTAGGGCACTCATCGGTGCGGCTCTACGGCCAAACTTCCTTACATTATACAATGTACCATCTTGCCGGTGTACATTAAGGGTATGGCATGTACCTTCTTGAAACTCCCCATTAAGGTACATCATGTACCATCTTCGAAGTCCACATTAAAGGTACACCGTGTACCATCTTGCGAGTCTACATTAAAAATACACACAATGTACCATCTTAGCAGTATCTTGGGTTTGTTATAGATTGGGTGTTTTGTTTCTGTATTTTCTTGTAGTCAGTGTCTAGAAAATATGTCAAACCATGTCATTCGGCGTTTGTTTTTTATTATATTTCCTTGGTGTTTTTTTTTAGTTTGCTGAGTTCTTCAATTAAACTGGACGATGATGATATTAATAAACTTTAATATACATTTTAATTAAGTTATAAATAGTTGTAACTACAGTCTCTGTTCTAACATACAGTTGAACAGTTTGGATTCATCTATTTATAACGTCATCGCTGTTTGTTATGTATGTCTTTTTGAACATTATGCTTATTTTAGTAATAAGCTGTAATGGTAGGATTATATTTTTCAAGTGAAAATCATAAACAATAAACTAGTTCCTTCAAAAAATTTTGTACCTTGTCTCGGACTGTAGGGGGAGTTTCGTGGCGCAAGTTGCATCAAAATTTGTTGAGAGGAGCACATTATGACAGAGTTTTGATTTTTTGAGGGGGGAGGGAAGCATATTTCAATAGGTTTTTGAATTGAATTGAATTGGCCACATTTTGTACTGAAAGCTTCGAACCAGAAGACAAGGAAACAAATCTTTTAACTCTGGCATTAACCCAAGCCCTTACACCCTGGCCCGGGAAAATCCCCGTATAGCCTAAAATGCGAGGAAGGTGAGGACACAAAAAAAAAAAAAAGACACATCTCTTGGACTAGATATCTCTAACTAATTTAGAAAACAAGCCATTAATCTACACCACTATACTAAGATCTATTTTTAAACATATGAAGCAAAACCTTGGAGCTTTTTTTTTTTTTCCTTTTTTTATAATGAAAATAGATTTTTATTATCCTAGGACTATTGTCCTTTTAGGACAAATTATAAATACAGAGGAAATGCCTGTGTGGCCATAAAAGTTCTGCAAACCACGTACAAATAAAAAAATCAGAAATCGCTCAATCCAAAATTCTTCAAAAAAGTGTAAATGTTTATTTCAAATCATGGCATACACAACGACAGAAATAAAGCAACAGTAAAGTCCTAAATATACGACCAATACGCCACATTTCACTCTTCAACACTTAATTATCCAAATCCTCTCATTCTGTTCCTTTTCTTTTCCTTTTTATCCAGTCATCCTCAAAGGAGACTAAAATGACAGTGGCTCAGAGATCCTCCTGCGTACCAACAACCCAATGCAACACTTAAGAATTATCAAGAATATCAAAGACGAAATAAACAACACATTTGCTTGATGCTTTTTAACGAAATAACCAATATATTGTAAAAAAAAAACAACAAATAAAGTAATCAAAAAGCTTAGTGTTCTTCGTGCGTATCACTGCCCTAAAACATCCCTAGCTAACAACGTCAACCCCCTAATCCTCGAGATAAGACCCAATACAATCCTTCATATGCTTCATTATCCTTTTAATGATGGGTTCGTTATCCATCGCAAGCTGCCATGCCCATTACTCGTCTCGTAATGAGCTATTACTTCAGTATTCGTGGGTGATGATTAAATGATTTGGTGTTGTTTAGCCAAATATTCATGCAATAGATTTTGGAATTACTTTTAGAAAGGCTAAACATACTAATAAGATTTTAAATAATAAAATTACTGTTTATAAGCTTAGTTTATACCTAGGTTCGAGTATTAGACCCAGGAACGCTCGGTATTAAAATAAATTAAATAACGAACCTAAATCAAAACTTTCAACCAAAATTTTAAAATTAAATAGTTCTGTTAATTAGTTTGGATTTGTCTATAGTACAGTTCAGCTTCAACTCCTAAAACATTTACCTATAATAAATAAGTATCTCAAACAGGGTCATATTAACTTCCTACCTTTTCTATTGGTCACATGATCAGACGTCGTTTAAAAATAAAATCTATAGGATGTTCCATTTTTACCTTCACTTATGTATATATCTAATATATAGTAAGGGTAAGTATTGTGATCGTCAATATTTTTGAATCTGAGTTTTCAACGGAAATACACGTTTTGGGGTACCCTGAGTCCGAATAACCAAGTCCCTAAAAATGCTCTGTGTGTGTGTGTACGTTAGTAGTCTAGATCAAAAATGAAAAGTCTTACGAAACTGATATTACGTATTTAAGATATGTATACGACTGAGATTTTTAAGCATATTTTTCCTTAAAATCGGCTAGCCAAAAGTGCCAATTTATATCAACGCTGAAACACATTTTTACGATGTTCTCAAAAACGGCTCTAACGATTTTGATTAAACTCGGTGTATCATTGTTTAATTAAGTGGTCTGTAATATCAATCAGGTCTTATCGCCATTGATGTCACTTTACAGAACTTAAATGCCCAATGTTCATATACGTCCTTCTCTAAAGTACCTTTAATATAGTTTATTTTAAATAATTAACTATCTCTCATTATTTTTTTTTTTTAAATTTCTTTATTGAGTATTATAACAATCTGTCTGTTGGACATTGGTTATAGTGAGGTAGGATGACATTCACACTATATGTACAAAAAAATAAAATAAATAGAACAAAATAATAATCAACAGTATATAAAGATTAAGAGTTATTAAGAGTTACGAAAAAATGCTTATCCAGGTAGAACATGAATATGTGGAAATGCAAGTCAGAAGGTATACACATAATATATCGTTTGAAAGCGGAGAATATTAGAAAAAACAATATCTAATATAATGAAGAGAAGGATGGTTGGGGTGATCAATCAAAATAAAAATAACAAAATTAAATAATAATGTTTATTTCAACACTTGCAAATGTTAAAAATTAGTAATAATTTGATGAATCTTTCTTTAGTGATATTCCAACAGTATTCACTACTATTTCATTGTACTTGTGTGAAAAAGTACAGGTATTCTCATAATCTTGGAAAATTACATCAAATTGAATTAAATGTAGTGGAGTTGTTGCCTTCACATTAGTCCATACAGCTTAAAAAATATATATCCTCTCATTGCCATGTGTTCACTGGCTTGGTTACATTCATTTCAATTATTAAATGTAATTTGATGAAATCCATTCTATTTGATTGTTTTATAAATTTCGATGAAATTCAATTTAATTGATATTGGATTACTTTTCGTTAATCTCTTAAATTTTAGACCAAATCTTATATACCGTTTGTAAAATGAAAGGGTAACAATGAAAATGCGATTGCACATAAGCAACGAAAATTGGTGGACGAATTTAAAAAAAAAAAATTAAATCGAGTTATAAATTTAAAATCAATTCAACGGTTGTAGTATTAAACATATGACAGATTGAAACGGAACCATATGTTGCTTCTATATGTTGGAAACGAAAATGGTGCGGGAAAATTTTTGATTCTGGACATATATATATATATTTTAAAATAAGGATAAAAATCATAGACGTCCTAAGTACATACTTAATATTTTGTTAAGTGATGAGAAACGGAAGACTTTTAGTTTATATTTTGTTGGGCTAATGCATTCTTGGAAACCATTTGGCACAACCTTTCAACTCTCTACATTTTTAAAGTCCTAGTGAGAGTGAAACTTCCTGACAAAACATTATAAATAATTTTATTTAGTTTTTCGTTTCCTTCAGGGAGCAAACACTACATTGAACCCGGAATATTAGATGGCATACTTAAAAAATAATTTTTTTTCTGAGATGAAGTTTATCGAGTTACCGGCCTGACTCCTTTAGAAGGGAAAGTTATGGAATATTTACATAATTGTATTTTCGTTACCTTAAAATTTAATAAATTATATCATGTTCGATTATTTGAAGGACGTTTTTTTTTAATGTTAATTCACAAATTCTTGTTTTGAAGGATTTTGTATTTAACTAACTTTTATTTTTTTATATTAAATATAAACATTATTTCAATCATCAGATAAATTATTAAGATTATAATTCAATACCATTTCTCCTAATTTCGTTTGCTTTTTGTCGAATAGTAATTTTTGTTTATTGTTATGATCTCATTTTGTTTGTCGATATTTCATTTAATACTTTGAAAGAAATAATTTACCCGACTGCGTTGGGTAACAGAATAAAAATTAATTCAACGAATTTTGCTAAGTATCCTGTTTCCATTAACATTATTTGTCATTTTTAAAGTAATAATTCACATTTTGTCACTCTTAAGGACATTAGTAATACTGATCGAGTACCTCATTTACACTATATGTACAATAAATAAATTTAACCCCGCAAAATAATAATACTAAAAGTAAATGTATATGTATATATATATATATATATAAACTGAGGTAGATAACAATTTAAATAATTGCATACTTTTATACAATAATGCCCTTCATATCCCATTTGTTCTTGACCTAATCCCAGAGGAATTTTCCTAATTTTACCAGAACCTCACTCGTCATCCAAATCCTGTTGCACAATCCCTACCCATCCCTCCATCCATCCCTACAATCCTCCCCGGAGGTTGAAACTGCAGTGGCCCCACGACATTTTGTAAAAATGTATAAATTGGAGTTCCGGAAATGGCCAGATTCTCCACTCACGTCCTGGGCGTCTGTTACTCTAGTGTTCTCCATCAGTCTCCATTGGCTTCCAATATGAGTGACGCGGCTGTGAAAGAATTACTGGAATCTCCTGGAGTCCTTCTATGGCTTCCATGTTTGAGGGACAAAGCATAACTTAGAGTTCTCTGGGCGAATGTAAATATTGTACGTAGATGTGTTTCATTTATTTTAATTTCATTTAGCTTCTTCATTCAGCTTTCATTTTTTTTTTTCTCTATTTTAGTTTTATTTGTATATACACTTTATATGAATGATTAGTGTAGCGTTTAATATGGCAAAATGTAATACTATTGATTTAATAAAAAATAGAAAAAAAAGAACATTTATAGAATGTTTACAAAATTCATTCACTCAGGAGAACTCCGAGCTAAGCCTTCCACCCACTCGTGGAAGGAAAAGCAGTACTCTAGGAGATGCCAGTGCCTCTCGCTCAGCCACTCATTGTATTATTATTAACATGACTAAATCGTTTGATTGATATTAATTTCATTGTAAAATAAGGCTCTGTTTAATTTTTCACCATATTTATTTGAATTTTCGTAGCTACGTTTCGGCTGGTAAGCCATCTTTAAGCCATTTTATTCAACCATGCTTTTTGCATGTAGTCCAAGTTAGACTTTGAACTACATGCAATATGGTGAAAAAATAAACAGAGCTTTATTTTATAATATTAGAAAAATTTTCACCTAAAACATATAACTAAAACATACATATGGTATTAATTCTAGTTTTACTCTTGGATTCACCCTATGATGAAATCATGTTAATAATAATATTATTATTAATCTGAAATTGTTGACGGGAACCTAATTCGTCGTATGTTACAATATGGGGGGTTCGACGTATAATAATAATATATAAACCGGAGGGATATTCTAGAAGGATGTGAGCTTAAACTAGGATATGGAATATTTTCATGTGGGATAAGCTTATCGCTTATTATATAAATTGTTGCTTTATTAGTCGTAGTAAAGGCTTTTACTGATCTGATACTGTTGAATAGACTATCTTGATAATATTATATTGTATATACGAATAAACACCGTTGTTTTTAGTCGAATGCATTAAAGGGAAGAATAGCCACCCGGTGTAAGAGTTTTCACTGTATTATACTAGTTTTTATTTCAAATTTGCATTCATTTGAATTTTTTTTCTGTTTTGTTTGTATTTTTTCTTATTATTAACAGATATTTCTTATTATTAATACTTTTTAAGATATGTTAATTTTGCTCCGTTTCTCGTGTCCTGATAATCTTTTCAAAGCGTCTATCAGTAACTATTTCTTCTTGATCGAATTTCGAGATTCTTTGCGTATTGCATGATATGTTGGCATTTTGGTTTTAGCTTACAGGACATAAGTTGCCAACCTGGCCGCGAACACGACGCTCTCAGCCTTTCCAGATCTAATTAATGATAGCGGTATTTCAATTTCCCTCCGACGTTTGGGAGGTATTTACAACCGGAGGCTCGGATTGCTGGAACCGCCCTGCAAATAAACCTTGTTGATGTGCTCATTGCCTTGTTGGCTGGTCCTGTATGCGCTAGCTCGTGGATGTTTAACTTCGTAATTATATTAGTTTAAACCTGTCGAAAAAAAATAACTTTTACTGATATTTAAATGGTAAAAAAAACTTTTAATGCGATACATCATGTGTAGTATTCTTTTAATCTACTATGTTTCTAATACAATAATATATCCTCCCTTTTTCGACTCTCAGGGTTGATGTATTTTGATGAATGGAACATCACATGTAAGAAAATTTTATGGAGAATCTATGAATGTCCATTTCAAAACTCCAAACTTTACTACAATACAATTAAGGTCATTGAAAAAATTGGAACCCTTGAAGACTCAATTGGTTTCGAATTGCTGTGGTTGCCATCGGATACTCATCGTATGTTTCAGTTTAAAAAATTAAAATATTACTATTCATGACCGTCTATAACAAACTAAATTAATTGAAATAGGTGGATTTAGAATGGCAGCTCTATGATCCTTTTATTTCTTTAAAGAATACAGAAAGAAACTTGATATTTTTCTCTCTAATATGATTTTTTTTTAGTTACCGTGTAATATTTGATTTTACATAGAAGGTGGTACGGTACGCCTGCAGACCATCGCCGCCGTGCGGCTTTCCGGCTATGCGCCCTAAAAACCCATCGCTCAGATAGGATTTTTTCTAACTGATCAAGGTGTGAGTTTTTAACTATTCTCTTCTTTAATGATTTCTATCTTTTATACAGCTTTTTCATTCGTATAATTTGTAAAATGGGGGTTGGTTAGCCATTGGCCGGACAGAGGGCATTCTCATAATAATAAATAAAAATATATCCAGGTTTGGCTTCTATACCCTTACTAAGTCAGATAACTACAAATCAAAACTCTTCTGCATTAACAATAACAATACAGTGAGCTAGTATAATAATTGTATCAGTATAAGTTCACGGATGGATGAGTGTTATTGGCTATCTGTTAAACTGGAGGGATATTTTCTAGTAGGACAATTTAATCATTTATTAAGTAATTTGTTATTTTATGGAAACAGTCGTGGTAAAGTATGTAGGTACAACAATTTTGTACGTTGAGTAAACTATCGTATTAATTTTTATTTATCAAGTACGTATATAAGTACTACTTATTGTACTAGTACTTATAAGTTTTTGAATCGATAATAACTTCTACATTATTTAACAGTTCATATCTTAGCGTTCTTAGTGTGTTTCAGTACTTTCTGTATTTTTCTCTCATTCTGATAAATATGCCATTTTCTTCTAGCATATTGCTTTTTGTTTGATGTTTCTAATTTTCATATTTCACCCAACGTCTGACCTATTAATATCCATTATTAAGATTTTTGTGGGTGATAAATATTCAGGACGCAGTCTTTTTAAAATTTTTTTTTATTTTTGCCAAGGTTTCAACCCAAACATGTGGGTCATCTTCAGGGCGTGGTTTGAGCACTGAGGATGTTCATGTACTCTCATTACATGTGGGTCATCTTCAGGGCGTGGTTTGAGTACTCAGGTTGTTCATGCTCACAACCTCAGTGCTCAAACCACGCCCTGAAGATGACCCACATGTTTGGGTTGAAACGTTGGCAAAAATAAAAAAAAATTAATAAATACTGCGTCCTGAATATTTATCACCCGTGATATGTAGAACAGTCGACTAACTTCTTTCAAGAATTAAGATTTTTGGCTTTTTATTTTTTTTTTTAATATGGAGTTATTTAGTTGTTTGTTTAATTTTAGATCAATAGATTTTTCATTTAAATTTTAACTATTTATTATACTGTTTTTTTGTGTGTTTTTTTTTTCCACTTGAATTTTGACTGTTAAGATTACTTTTTTTGTTCTTATTTATTTTCATTGTATAGTTGATATAATTGTATCTCTTGTACTTGAATATATGTGGCTAAACATTATATAATTATAGAATATTAAAATATATATATATATATATATATATATATATATATATATATATTAAAAAAAACTTCGGTGCTGTCTGTGTTTATAACTAACACCAAACCAAGTCTGGTTTTGGAATTAATCGTTCCACTTCATCTTTTGCATAGGTTCGAAGTGTATGATTCTTCATTGGATTAGTTATTTATTTCTGCGTTGCTTTATTTTATTTTATTTTTTTTTTTTTAAAGATTATTTTGTGAAATATTTTATTTTCGAATATCTTCATTGTTCCACCGTCGTAGGAACTGCCTCACTGTTATATAAAAGTACTGTGAATATAATAAGTAATATTGTTGATGATACTATAGTTGCGAGAGGGGGTTACTTGATAGTATCCTTCTGTTTAAATATTTAAACTTATCAAATAGGATGGTTGTATTTTTTATTTTTATTGAAGGAAGTTAATAGATTGTTATACTTATTATAGGTAATACATAGTCAGGTTACAGTCATTTTATAAAAGAACGTCTTAATGACTGCGTCCTGACTATTCATCAGGAATTTTTTTTCTCTCTTTTTTTTAACCAGCGATTTTATCGATTGACAGAATGACTATTTTATTTTTGACGAATGACTAGTTGTGAATATTCATAAAAGGCAATATATGTGTAATGTAAATAAATAATAATCTATCATGAATAAATATTACTATTATTATTTATTAGTTGTACATATTTGTGGTTCACAATAAATTTGCCATCTACCTTAGTATTCAGCAAATATGATATCAAGGAGAAGAATAACAAGACAAAAAAAAAAACAAAAAAAAAACGTAGTAAAGTAACACATACATTATAACATAATAACAAATACACACTCAAAAAAGATAATGGAGCAAGTAGCTCAATGCAATAAGTCTCTTGGCCACCGCCTCAGCAGTCTTCTGGACGGATTATATGGATTTGTGGCAGTAGATAGAGCTTGAGTAAGTGGATTGGAATTTAGAGTCAGTCTATCATGAAAATTATTAAAACAGTCAGTGGCAGTTGCCGTGATGAAATGAGTGTTAAGGTCTGTGTGTAACATGAATAAATAAATTTAGAATCTGTCTGAGGAATATATCTTGGCAGCTTTGAAAACTAAATTTCCTAAACCTATTTAAATGACTCATCTCAATCTGTAGGTTTCTAGAAGGCATTTATGTCAGAGAAGGAATGACTTGCTGGATATATAGTTAGCTATTTCCTCAACAAATAACATTTCTCTCAAAATCGATACGGGTATATCGTATGCTATATACGGGATATATAGTAGATTGGTTATTGATTTGCGAGTAGAGCCTCGGTTGCTTATTTGTGTTTAGGTCTATCCAGTATCCCTGTCAGAGGGTTGGTTGACCTAAGGTCTATGAGTGTGAGGATTACGAATATTTATAAGTTATGTATTGTTGTGCACTATTTTATTCAAATCAATTTATTTATTTGGAAATTAGTCTACATTGAAAATATATAATTCAATATAATTACACTTTCCTTTAGACTGTATGTCATCTTCGTGATACTTTTTAGATAGTTTATTAGAACGGCGCATCAAAGTAAACTAATCCAAATGCAAACGCATTACCTTCATACTCCGGCGCAGATCCTGTCCACCAGTCCACATTGATTCCATCCAGCTTCCTCTTTCAGACAAAGTCCGATATCTTGGCTTTCTCTTAGACCGAATACTAGCGTGGAACCCACATACTAGACTTAAAAGACAAGAACTTAACAGACGATACGGCCAATTATAAAGACTACCGACTAAAAAATCTCAACTTTCAATTGACAACAAATTACTGATCTACAATACAATCCTCAAACTTATTTGGACCTACGGACTTGAGCTTTGGAGGACAGCAAAATGTTCTAACATCAAACGCATCTAATCCTTTCAGTCCAAAGTCCTCCGAACAATAGTCGATGATCCGTTCTATGTAACCAACAAAACCCTACATCATGGCCTTAATATCCCATTTGTCCTAGTATTTTTTTCCAAAATCCTTAAGAACCGTACAAATCATCCAAATCCCCTTACACAAACCCTTTCTAGTTCCACTAATCCCTAAAATCCTTCTCGAAGGTTGAAGCGGCAGTGGCCCTAAGATCTCTTGTAGTATATATCTTGGAGTTCTGGCAATGGCCAGATTTTACATTAAAGAAATGAGTGTATTTGGCTAAAGCGCTCTCGTTCACTGGCTCGCACCAGAAATGCGTAGGTATGACTGTGGTTTTATGTTTTTAATTTACTTATCTTTAGGTTATTTAATTTTTTATTGTGCATAGTTTTTGATTGTTATTTATTTATTATTTTACTTTTTTAATTTTATGTTTTCTGTATATATGGTGTGAATGTGTTCATAACTCACTATAATTATTGTCCACGTGACAGATTATTATATTTCTAAATATATAAATTTAAAAAATATTATATCATTACTACATTCATTCGTCATTTTTTTTTGGTTCCCCTGTTCTGCAAATGTGCATCTTAAAAAAATAAACAATATCTGCGATCTTAATTGCCAATACTATAGAAACGCTTCAGATTTAATATCATTGTTTATATAAAATTATAACTATTTTTATATTTTTTAATACATTTAAACGTTAAGGGATTCTTACCCATCTTATCAATTTTTTTAAATGATACATTTTAAGAAAAAATCAATATCTTATCGACTAGAAATATTTTTACGATGTTCTATGCATCTTTCGAGCTGGTAAATAAAAAATAATAAGAAAGAAATTGAAATAACATTTTTTAAAACCATTCTAAATTCACACCTATATATTTTTTAAAATATTCCTTCTTTCATGTATTTATTATGCAATGTTATTTATAGTTACAGTGTCATATTTTATTTTACATATACAATGGGGGACGGACCGTAACGAGAACACCATACTTTTTATTCCCAGAATCATTTCACTCATATTTTGGCTAAAAATTGGCAAAAAGAATAATTATATTTATATAATAATTTAAATTGATAATAAGGTAAAATATCGATTTTTTAAAGAAATTACATATTTGTTCGAACTGTGTTTATATTCGGTTTTTTTTTTTTTTTTTTTTTTTTGATAAAAATAATAAAAGATGAGCTACAGAATACATGAAAATTACAGTTATACAACTTGAGCAACGAATAGTACAATTAAATGAACAGTTGCATAATTTGTAAAATGGCGGACAGTCGGTACATCACCTAACAGGTTATTAAAAATAAAAATATATTCCCGTTTTTTTTAAAGTTTATTATAGCTCTTATCCTTGCGTTGCACTGATGTAATGCTGCTTAATGAATCCTTGAACTATAAGCCCTGGAATATATCTCCCTCTCTAGAAAGTAGATTAAACATTTTATATGTATGTATATATATATGTATATATATATATATATATATATATATATATATATATATATATATATATATTTTATTTCTAATTATCTTCAACATACTTCTCGCTATGTGTATATATATATACTTTATTTTATTTTCTCTTCTCCTAATCTTTACGCATAATCACTTAAATATCTTAGGGAACATATGTATATCATTATTTGTTTTTTTATATATTTTTTTGTTTTAGTTTTTACAATTTCTTTCCCTACATATTAACAGTTATTATTATTTTTTTTTTAATTTTTATATTCCATCACTACAATGCTTTACTTATAAAATAGATTTTACTTTCCTTTCTAATTTCATTCAGTGATTATTATGCAATTATTTTAGCTCCAATATTGTAGTACTGAACCCCTATTACAGAACTGTCCTCGTTAATTTATCCTAAGAGCTTAATTAATACTTAATGTATTACATGTATTTGTAGATTTGTAGTTAATATATATGAACAATACTGTTATTCTAAAGGGACCTAGTCCCAGAATAAAGATGATTTTTCTATTCTATATATATATTTTTTTTTTTGGTGGTTGGCTCTGCAGACTATAAATATATATATATATATATATATATATATATATATATATATATATATATATATTTATATATATAGGCTGGGGTAGCTTTGCGGGCTAAGGCGCTTGCAATAGGTAATGATGAAAGTTAAGCAACGCCGAGCCTGGCTAGCACTTGGATGGGTAACCATCCACCAAGGAAAGCCATGCTGGCTACTGGAGGCAGCTCACACCGACCGGGCGTAGGATTGATGACCCTACTTTTAATTTAAATCAGGAATCGGTGTATGGTAGGAGACCACACTCGCGGTCAAGCTGTTGGCTATTGTTTGTTTTTTAATGTATTTGTACACATGTTTTTATTCTTAAGTGACTTAGTTCAAGAATAAAGTTTATTTTGTATTCTATTCCACTAGATATAAGAGATTATAACAGAAAATGGCATCCTTTGATGTCCAGTAGGGCCTGCTCTAAGCTGGATTTCTTTAGAGAATGAAATAACCTCAGTTTAACTTTTTGTTTGCACTTAAAACCAAACTGCAACAAACCATACTTAGGCTAAAACTTTTTTTTAAATACATGTGTAAAAGCATTATTACTTTTTTTTGGGAGGGGAGGGGGGTTGTTTTACTTAATTTCACAGATCGTTCCGGCGAGTTTGCGACTTTACTTCTGTATTTGGGATAAGCTTTTACTGATAACCTTTCTTTATCCTTAATCAATGGCCATAATGAATCATGAAAAGTTATTTTAAATGAATTATAGAAAAGGATAATTTTCCCGATAGAAGGACCCTTTAAGACCAGGTATGTAACGGAGCCATTTCAATCGATTTGTGTAGAAGGGCAAGAAGGTTCTAGATAGCCTCTTCGTCAAAGACCTTCTTAGTCAGGAATTTCCAATCAAAGCCAGTTATAAACTTAAATGAAGGTTCCGGAACCGGCAGTGGCCCTTCTATATTCAGCCCTAGAGATAAGCACTCAATTATAATAGCTCCTATTATTTATTGTTATCTTTATTAAACCTAGAGGGGTACCCCCTGTCCACCTAATGGCGGAACAAACCCCATTTAACAAATTATACAACCGTTCATTTAGTTGTACTACTCGTTTGCTCAAATTGTATATATTTAATTTACATGTATTCTTTAGTTCATATCGTATTATTTTTTATCAACATAAAATAAACTTAAGGAAACCAATAAATAATTAATTGATTCTTTAGTGTGTTAAATTCATACTTTATTTTTTGACTAGAGCATCCGCAAACAAAAATTATTAATGTTTTATATAAGGGACGACTAAGCATACCACCAATACTGTCAGAGATCTAAAAACTTTCGCTTCTTATCTTTATTTAATTTCAGTAAATTATATTAATGACAAACGCTCATTGGAGGTGATCAGATGGATAATTAAAATCAGGGGTGATGTTTTGAACCTGAATTATAAATACTTCAAGCGAACGCATAGTATTTGCAGCAATGTTGAACACAAACGAAATAGAAGATCTCTGTGACATTCTGGCTGTCTGTTCGAGATACTATATGAATTCAGAAATAAATAGTTGAAATCTAGATATTTATCTCGGGATCAAATAATAGAATTAATAAATGGA
This sequence comes from Nezara viridula, assembly GCA_928085145.1. Classification (NCBI taxonomy): domain Eukaryota; kingdom Metazoa; phylum Arthropoda; class Insecta; order Hemiptera; family Pentatomidae; genus Nezara; species Nezara viridula. The sequence goes on from OV725081.1 coordinate 45,735,717, forward strand.
GGAGATTGGATAGCATCAGTATATACTAGTGCTCGTCAAATAAATTAGAGGATGTAGGTGCCACAATTTTTCAACTAAAATATTCATATAACTTTTACATTGTAAATATAATTGTTCATATTTCTTTATTTAAAAACTCATCTTCCTCATACCGACCAATCAGCCTACTACCTATCTGTTCCAAAATTTTTGAAAGCTTACTGAACTTGTTGATATACTAACAAACACCAAAACAATACCTGGCCATCAATTTGGATTTAGGGCACATCACTCAACTGTACACCAACTACATAGAGTAACTGACTACATATCTACAGCACTAGAGCAGAAAGTATATGCAACTGGCGTATTTCTGGATGTTGCTCAAGCGTTTGACAGAGTTTGGCACCAGGGTCTTCTCTTGAAATCAAGACAATACTCCCACCTACATATTATCTAATTCTACAATCCTTCCTTTCCGATAGATTTTTCTCGGTCCGACACGGCTCAGAACTATCTTCCATCAGGTCTATCTCAGCAGGAGTACCTCAAGGTTCAGTACTCGCTCCACTACTCTATATCACATACACCCATGACATACCTTGCGGTCCCAACATTTTAACAGCGACATATGCATACGACACAGCAATTTTAGCAAGACACAAAAATCCGACATACGCCTCACAGACCCTACAACAGTATTTAACAAGATTACATGACTGGTTCAAAATTTGGAAAATCCGACTAAATCAAGAAAATCACAGCACATCACATTCACGCTTCGACATGAAACATGCCCCCCAGTTTTCCTTGACAATACACAGATTCCACAGACAGACACCGTTCACTACCTTGGTCTGACATTTGACAGAAAAATGACGTGGGGCCCACATATAATCAAGAAACGAAAAACGCTAAATCAAAGATTAAGAATTCTGAACTCACTTCTTTCGAAAAATTCAAAATTAAAACTTAGACAGAAATTGAACACATACAATTACTTACTAAAACCTATTGGGACTTACGCATCACAAATATTTGGAACTGTTAAAAAGACTCACTTAAACAAACTTCAAACCTTTCAAGCAAAAACACTCAGGACAATCACAAAAGCACCTTGGTACGTTAGCAACATAACCTTACATACTGACCTCCTTATGCCGACTGTTAACGAACTCATTACAAACGATTCCATGACAACTTACAAGGACATCCTAATACACTTATAAATGACATGGCCACTACGAATATGCCAGATAACGTCTGTAGGAGACTGAAGAGGAGCTGGATGAGGGACCTTCTCGCCTAATGTAGATATCACGCCGAGTGAGGTGCCGCTGGGCACTGATCCTCGTAATGCCTTTCATGGCATTATTTTTTCGAATCAACCTCACATTCACTGGTTGTCATTACCATTATGACAGGTGTGAATAAAAAAAATAAACCAACAAAAAAATTTCGTTATTTATTAGTCATGTAAAAAGATTATAAAATATTTTTTTTATAAACAGACTCCACGAACGATCAACTGACCATGTAGTAAATAAATTAGAGGATGTAGGTATCACAATTTTTCAACTAAAATATTCATTTAACTTTTACATTGTAAATATAATTGTTCTTATTTCGTTATTTATTAGTTATGCAAAGAGATTATAAAATAATTTTGTTATGAAACAAACTCCACGAACGATCAACTGACCATGTAGTATGTCTGATTCTCGGTTTTAATAAATAAAAAAAATATTTTTCTTTTGTTTTTGTAATTAATATTTTGTTATTTTGATATATAAAAGACTTTTCTTCATTTTCAAATACATACTGAAAGAAACAGAAGATCTCATAAATACAACAGAGTAACTAAAGGTCTCATAAATACAACAGAGGAAGGTTATATCAAACAGCTAATTAATAGGGATAAATGGGGAAAAACACGCATACATAAAATATAATAATATTAACATGTGTTAACTAAACCTAATCCAATTAACTCATGTTAATCTATAGTGTTAACTTATAATGTTAATTTAATTAACACAGTTTAATATTATATTTTAGATATATGTATTTTCTTTTCCTTCTATCCCTGCTAATCAGATATTTGATATAACCTTCCTCTGCTGTGCTTATGTAACCTTATGTTTCCTTTAGGGTGTATTTGGATGCCTTGGTGCCAATTAAAAATGTTATTTATTTTCCCTCTTTTTTATTTCCTTATTTTTTTCTTTCTGCATATATGTGATCAAGTTTTTTCGGTCCTGATGATTCCTTAATTGGGGAAACGTTGCCAGACTATTCACCTCTATGTTAGAGACTCATGGCTTTATAGTTTGTATTTTCCCGTTTATGACGTAATCACATTATGTTTGTTTTCAAGCTATATGCTCATTTTAGTTAACTTTTTTTTTTTCTGAAATGAACCATTTTCGAAATAAGCCAGAACACTTGCCGAAAGATTCTTGAGTGATACGCTTGCAATGCGATAGTTGTAAAATATACAATTAAAATATTACTATTTATGCTAGTAGGCGACAATATAAAAAACTATTGAAATGGACGACAATATTTCTTAAGTCTCCTTGGATAATATAGAAAGAAACTTCTTGAAATTTTTCGTAAATAAAAATTATCCTTTTATACTCTCATTAAAATCATTTCTATACTCTTAGAAAGTGAGGGATGTATGTGGCTAAAGCACTCTTGCTCAATATCCACTGGGTCTAGCCCCAGTGACGCGGTTGAGAGAGAAGTGCAGGGATCTCATGAAGTCATACTTTTCCCTCCACAGTTGGAGGTACAAGTCTGGTTAGGAGTTCTCTCGCCAGATTGTAAATATTGTATATAGGTATGTATGTGTTCTTTTTATTTATTTGTTTTTGGGTTGTTTTGTTCTTATTTATTGTATATATATATTATTTTTCTGTATAATTTATTTTATTTATTGTACATAGAGTGTGAATGTGATCTCTGAGCGCTATTATAAATATCCTTGAGACAGATTGTAATATTTTTCGATAAATAAGTTTTTAAAAAAAAGTGAGGTAACTTCAAACCCAGCCTCTTCAACTCCAAAGAAATAGGTATTGAACGTGTAAAATACTGGTTTAGTATACGTTCAGGGATGTGTCTTATTGCTTAACTATTAACAATGAGAGATATTTTCCAGTGAGATAGGCATATTACTTATTCAGTGAGTTGCTACTTTAACAGTATTAGTAATGTATGAAAATTTATATATCTTGTATGAATAGACTAATTTTGATAATATTATATTGTATACAGGAAAAAACATGTTTCTCTTACGTCGCTTAATATAGTTAATATATATATATATAGTTATAATGCATTTAAGGAAATTATAGTTATCTAATTTGAGAATTCTTACTGGAGTATATTAGTTGAAGTTGTTCTAGAAAATATTTATAGGTATCATTTTTCAAAATAATAATTCAACAACCAATAAATAAAATAATAAGAAAATATTGTTTTATTTTATACAACTGCTCGGTGCAGAGCTCCACAGTATACATCACTAAAACCATTTATCACCCTAAGCTTTTACTGTTACAGAAATTGATTGATTTTTATTAGTGCTGTTCATAATTCCTCATGGTTCTTCTCTCGTGCTCTAAATAGGGTACTCAAAGCTTTACTGCTTTCCGAGGCTTGAACTTCTAGCGTTTTTATAATCACTCACAGTAAGTGGTGGAGATGATTTCAGATATGTACCTCTAATAATTATATCTTGCGAATTTATTACACTTTCTAATTTGTTTACAAATCTAATTTTAATAAAAGGGAATTGATAATTTTTAAGATTATATTAGATTTCATTACTTTTTTAAAAGTGAAAACCTCTTTAGGAGCCGTACGATTTCCTATGTGTAACGCTCGGGTAAAGTCGGCTGGAGTTGATCAATTGAAGTGTTGTTTTTTTTCACGGATTAAAATATCTCAAATTTTTTTTATTTTATTTATTTATATGATATTTACAACTGTATACAAAAAATACATCTGGTAAATTCGCACATTGATATAATGACATGAAACACATGTTGAGAAACTACCCATTGGTAGCACTCTAATAATATGTCTATATTAGGAGATCACGTGGCCATTTTCTTTTCAGACGTCTCGGAGGATTATCAGGAATTGAATAGGAAGCAAGGTTAGAAACAAGAGGGTTGGGATGGTTATGAAGTTTATTATGGAAGGACAGATATCTGGATTGGGCCAAATCAGATACATAAGGAACATTAAGGTCATTATGGATGATTTTATTTGTAACAAAGTAAGGAGCATTGAGGATTTTACGAAGGATTTTGGATTGTAAGGATTGGATGCGAGAGGAATTTGAAGGTTTGGTGGAGCCCCATAGCTCAATCTCAAAAATTAAAAATCGGACTTGCATATTGTTAGCAAGAGAAATGTTCATGATTTCATGCTCTTTGTAATGGGCTATTATTCGAAATTGTGTTTTAACGCGACGGCGTGTTAGGGCGGTGAAAAGGAAAAAAAAAACAGTGTCGAAATCCAAATGACATCGAGTTTTATGGAAGATATGGATTAAAATATGTCAACAACTAAAAATCGGCCCTGCATAATGTAAGCTAGGGTAATTGTTCAGTATTTCATCCTCTCTGTAATGGTATATTATCCAAAATTGTTTCTTAATGCGACGCCGTGTTAGGGGCGAAAAGGAAATACCTGTCGAAAACCAAATGATGACGAGTTTTTGTAAAAGATATGGATTAAAATATCTCAAAAACTGAAAATCGGCCGTGCATGCTGTAAGCTAGGGTAATTGTTCAGCATTTCCTCTCTGTGATGGGCCATTATTTATAATTTATATTTTATATTATTAATCTCGCCTGATGTTTCCGTGATACTTTCTTTTCTATCGTGTGATCTAAAGCACACACACCTTAGTTGTTTTTTTTTTCCTTAGTAATCATACAGAAGAGTTGTATAAGTATATAACTTTGTTTTTTAAATAAACCCATTATGTTATTTATTATCTTGAAATAGTTTTAATATATTTTCGAACGACTATTATAATCACGAAACACACGATGAATCTTAATAGCTTAATTAAACGATAAATATTTTTTATTTATTATCAATATTTTACTAAATATTTATAAGTTAAGGAGATGGTCCGGCGTGGCGGTCATAAATATTTTAAATAGTAATAAAACTTTTTAGCCTATTTATGACCGCCACCCCGGACTATCTCCTTCCTTTATAATGCAACGGTCAACTATTAAATATTCAATAATAATATTTATGAGGTTAGTAGATGAAACATAAACTAAAAAATTATCATTAAATATAAACCAATTATTTAAACACTACTACAATTCAACATATTTTCCATTTCTTATTTCTGCTTCTATTTGCCATTGCTCTTGAATAAAATAGAATAGAAAAATCAACTTAGTCATGGGACTTAGTTCCTTAATAATAATAATAGTATACAGGCAAATAGATATTAATTTTGACCATAAGAATTATTACAATAAATGAATTACTAAATAAGTAATAAGCGAATGCATGTACATAGTTATTAAAGATATATTTTAAAAAAAAAAACAGATGAACAATATATCTATTGCTAAAAATAAATAAATAATTAAAACAGAAAATAAAAATTAAATAAAATTTTTAGTTATTAAAAATAACGATTTACATCTGTTAAGAGGTTTAAATAAATACTCAGAACTGTACAGCAAAAAAAATATAGTAATCTGTAATAAAAAAAGACGTTGATTTAAAAATATATATATGTTTTAAAACATGAAATCACTTCCTAATGGACAGGTGGTGTAAATTTTAATCGTAATAAATTCTAAAAAAAGAGGGAGGAAATTTTTTCTACCGGAAAGAGATCTATAAATCTAATAAAAAATTCAGCCAATGCCGTGCTAAGGCAAACGGAAAAAGCCCATCTGTATGTAATAAACTTCCGGCTGTCGGGTTTTTGGACATGGAAGTCGATACATCACAAATATACGCTTCGTAGGAAGCCGTCGAAGTATGAAATTTCCACTGACCACAGAGGATATAATTTTTAAATATTTTTTTTTATATTCGTATAAATTCGTATATTGGTTTTGGCTCATATTTAAAAAAATGTATAAATGCATATGAAAGATAAATAATTAATATAATCGAATATGAATGATAAAATTGAGGAGGGAGAAGAGACCGGAAAAATGTCATATACCAACTTAAATTTTAGGTATGAAGCATGAAAACTTTTCTCTTTAGTATCTGTCTGTCGTTTCAGAATCTTTGCCCATCTTCAGATACATTTCTTTTTTACTTCCTAATGTTTTTTTTTCTGTCCTTCTAATGCATGACATTAACATTTGTCTATATTTTCCTATTCTATTTAACAATCATATATCACACTCAGTCAATTTTCATTGTCGCATTGAACAGAATTATTTTCATGCTTTATACCTAAAATAACATAAATTTCTTCCTTAAGTAAATTATTAACATTAAATGAAATAAGACCAATTATTTTTTTTTAGATTTAAATTTATGCAATGTTCCCATGGTCGTTTTCGCATGAACCCCTCCTTTCAAGATATTTTAATTCTCTCCTCTTCTTAAAAAACAGTGCAAGCTAAAGTAGACTTTAAAAAATCATAAATTATATACAATTAAATTTTCAGCGGTCTTTTCTATGCTTTAATTTTGTTCCCAGCTTTCAAACTTTTTATTCCGGAAATTCCTAACCACATTTAAATGTGCGCCCCTCAAAAATTCAAAATACCGTCGAAATTTGTTTAAAAATTTTTGATAAAAATTCTTGCGCCATGAAACCCCCTTCTGGACACTTCTGCAATCTGCAATGTCCAAAACAATATAAATATGTATATGGTTTGTAGTTTAACACGGAACTGTATACAGCTTAACTTGACTTTCTAGTAAAGATTTTCTATGTGAGTGTAAGTATGTGAATGTAAAATAGTTGCTTAAAATAAACGAAATTGAATAATATTTTAAGAAGTGTAGCATTCCATACTGACGACATGATACAAAATGCTTTCCAAAAATTTGGTTCCTTTTGTACCCAACGCTTCTATGAAGAAATAATTATAAACCTTGTTTTCCGTAATGAATTTTATATAATCCGAGAAACATGTTTTAGTTAATAAAATTACATTAAATTCATGTCATTCTGAAAACTTTACGTTTTGTCTCCACTCCCCTTTTATGTTAGCTGAACATTAAATAAAATAAAAAAGTATAAACTATCATGAACAAAAGATGACCTAGGTGTTATGTTAATTGTTGTTTAATTGTAATTGTGTTACCGTAATCTAAAAGGAAGAAAATTTTCTGCTAACTTAGATTGTAGAGGGGGGAGAGAGGAGAAAGTTTTGTAACTTAACAAACGTTTAACCAAATACTATTGAAGTATATATAAGAAGTCCCGGCTATGCAATACCGTTTTCCGTGTCGCTGTGGATTATCGCGCTGTAGGACTGCTATAATGCAATATATATATATATATATATATATATATATATATATATATATATATTATGTGTTTTAAATCATATCTAATTTTCGATTTGGCCCAATCCAGATACCTTTCCTTCCATAATAAACTTCAGAACCATCCTAATCCTCTCGTTTCTAACATTACTTCCTCCTCGATCCCTTATAACCTTCCTAGGCGTCTGAAAAGAAGATGGCCTCGATATCTCCTAATTTAGAAACTTTATTATAGTACTACCAATGGGTAGATTCTCTACAAGCCTTGTCATGTCATAAATTTATCTGTATCACATTTGATGGATGTATATTAATTTTTACAGTTGTAAACTTCATAAATAATAATTAATATAAATAAATAAAATATTTGATGTTATGTTTTTTGCTTGGTAATGACATAAAAGTGATGGGACAATGTTTGAAAATACATAAATATAGTTCACTGTTAGCAAAAGTTAAAAATATATATATAATTCAAAATGCCTTAATTATTCTTTAGGAGTGGAAATACATTTCACTGTCATTTTACATAGGTATGTAAGAAAAAAAAAATTGTTACTAGAAAACTGAGAATGGGACAATACGTGGTAATGACATTTTCGTAGCTTAAGTAATTATAAAATCACACTATTGTTTAATATTTTAAGATTTAATTATGAAGAAATACTTCTTCGCCGTACAGCAGTGTGGAAAAATCATGTTAGACTTAACTAATCACGTACAAGTTGTAATATACTAAAACTTGGCCCTAAAATGAGAATCACCCATGTTCTTCCTATAGTTATACCTACGTTTAACTAATCAATAAATTACCAATCAACAGCTGATTTTATTTAAACTAAATAAAAAAATAAAACAATTTCATTAATTAAAATAATAGATGAAAGAAATTAACGCTGTGAGCGTTAACAGTATCAATTACCCTTAACTAAAATATGAAATAGAATAAATAATAAATTATACTAAATTTAAAAAAAAAAATATTTTGATTTTTTTTTACTCAGGCACATAAAATCCATTGTGCCTACAGTTTCCGTTTCAAGTTCAGTTTTCTTTTTCATTACATAGCTCAATAATTTTATCGCTAACATATGTCATCGGACGCTCACGATGTAAATTAAAAAACAAATAAGAATTTCGTGCCTTGTTCAAAGAAGGGATGAGTTGAGGTTTATTGGAAAGGCAATAAAAGCGATAGGATGTAAATATCACGGGGCTTGGTTATTGGCGGTTTCGTTGCAAGGGTTCGGTTTCAAAGAGGTCTTCTGGGATTACAGGGGTTTGTCAGATCTTGCTCAAATGGCAATTTGAATGGCAGTATTTAATTTTTTTTTAGGTTGTCGAAGCTGTAAATTACTTATGTTAAAGGTTGAATTATAATTTGTATTAACCTGGACTATTAATTTATTCGGGTTAGTGGTTTAACTGCTTTAGTGCCTATTATATTCACGCTGCGTCGTATATCATCCTTTGCAGTCCCTGGCAGGATCTCAGTGCCTGGAGATTATATACGCCCCTAATTAGCGAGGTAATTAATATTTTTTAAACAGTGCTTATTAATGTCTTATCACGTTATTTTATTAGTATTAATCGTTGCCGCATTCTTCAAGACTGAACGAAACACAAACTACACAACATAAAATTCTTCAAAAAATTGTTAGACCATTTTATTGTAGCTTCCCCAATTCACTTATGCAATCTCTTTTTTAAAAAGATAATTAAGAACAGTTTGGGAAAGATTTTCTATATGATTGAAGAAGGGGTAGAGGTCGGTGGCGCATGAACCATCTCCCCCTCCCCAAAAGTTGTATTTCTCTTCTATTCTTAAAAACAGTGCAAGCGAAAGTAGGATTAGACAAATCTTAGATGATATACAATTATACTTTCTGTGACCTGTCTCATACTTTCCTCCTAGTTCTCTCGAAACTTTTTACTCCGCACCGTCGAAAAGTGCTGCCTTCAAAAATTCAAAAACTAGTCAAAATGTGCCCCCTCAATAATTTTTGTATAGGAATACTAAAGTACTAAAGAGAGTATAATGTTATGGTAAAGCCACGTCTGACTTACAGCTGCGAGACTCAGACACTAACAAGCATCCTAAAAAGATGTATTGAAGGATTTGAGGAAAAAATCCTCCGCACGACAACCACAACAATGTGAGATCAGAGTAGAAACACCGATAACGAGCTGTTTACAAAAACTGCTCAAGTAATATCACATGATATGGAAGCAAGAAACACAACAGTTATCTACCAAGATTCTTTAAAACTAAATTGATCATTTATGGTCATCTTTAACTAAAAGAGTATATAAAGGAAGGAGATGGATGGTCTGGGGTTGCGGTCATAATTAGGCTAAATAGTGGCAAAACTATTTTATTGAAAGCCGATGTTTCGACCCGACACACGAATTTATTCACATTGTTTATAAATTATGTCTAAATATTATGTAACTGCCACAATTCTCTATCTTTTTGTATCTTGTCCGTTCTAGCCCTAATGAAGACCTGCAAAGTCGGGTCGAAACGTCGGCTTTCAATAAAATAGTTTTACCACTATTTAGCCTATTTATGACCGTAACCCCGGACCATCTCCTTCCTTTATAATGCAACGGTCAACTATTAAATATTCAATTAAAAGAGTATATAATTAAGTAGTACCACAGAAAAATCACGTAAATTTGAGCTGCAATAGAAGTGGTGAAGAACAAGATGAGTATTGTAATTTTTCAGATAATGAAAATACTTTCATAAATAGCTAACAACTTAAAAAAAATAGTGACCAACAAAGTTGGTCCTGTCTTGCTTTTTCGTTCAGAAACGGTCAATGCATCAAATGAACTTTTTTGTTAGACATTTTTTATAGAATCATTCTCTCCTCTCCCATCGGTATGACCATTAAGAACCAAGGCATCCTATGATATTATATAGTACTCGATCCCTTTCCCAGCTCTTAGGAGAGATGGATTTGGATAAATGGCATATCAAACGAAACGGAAATTCACGGAGAAGGCACGAATCCCAATTTCAAAATGTAAAACCTTACAAATACAATTAAAGTCAATCTAAAAATTCCGAGGTTATAAAACCTATTTAGTTTCAAAACTCGGCCGGATCAAGACGAAATAAATTGCGTTTTAAAAATTTTACACGTACACCAAGATCCATTGAAAGTAATAGCCCTTGAAGAAGTGAAATAATGGATTAGTTTACATGGATAGCTGTGTTATTCCCAAACTATTAAACTGGAAGGATATTCTCCAGAAGGGCAAGCTAATCATTTATTAAGTGAATTGATATTTTAATATTCGGGTTCACGTATGAAGCTCCAGCTACTGTGGGGATTGAATAGACCATAGGTGGAAAACTTTTTGATCATTAAAGGCCACAGTAGCAGTGATAATTGGGCCACAATATATTTTTTAAAGATTTTATTGTTGCTATTTTTATTAACAAATTATTCATCTTAATTCTATTAATTTTCGAATATTTGAAACCTAAATTAAATATTTATTAATTATAGAGCTAGATTAATAAAAACACAGAAAAACTATCGAATGACGCAGGTTCCCCTCGTATGGAGTAGATTATTGTGATTTTAATAATACACGATTAAACATGTTTCGCTGATATCTTTTATAAGAAATTAGGGATCAGCGTAGGTATTTATTGTGAGAGTTTACACTGGGGTATACTAGTATGATATTAACGCATCAAATAATGTTATTACAACAAACGTTAGTAAACACATGAGAATACACTGATGCGGCAAATCGCAGCAATTACAACAAGTTAACTATAATTATGCAATTACAATGATTGTCTGAATTCCCTTTAGAGGTACTAACTATCTCAATAACATAGATTCCAGACACTATCGCAATCGCATAACTTAAGGGGAACACCAATACCCGTGACCGTAATATCAAATTACATTAGCAATTGTATTGGCCCATATGTGTACTACTCCGTGATGCAAATCCCTTTTTATCAAATTATTAACATTCACCTGGAACTTCGTGAATAGTTTCATCTCATCTTAAGCTACAAATATTTTATTTGAGAAAATTCTCGGAATTGGGACGTTTTCAATCTGGAGATCGGTAAACTTTGTCTATTAAATTGGATACAATAAAAATCTGGTGTGCGCAACACGCAACTTTCTCTTACTGCTCAACTTTGAATAGAAATTATTTTCTGGCCATGTTGGGCTATTATAAAAAAATTGAATTGCGTTTTTAACTGAGCTAGAGCTAAAAGATGACACCTTACAATTCACAAATACTATTAAAATAACAAAAGTCCTATTTATTATATCAGCAGTTGAGTTGTTTATGGATTGTACGACTATTAGTTATTAAATTGTTATCTCCATTGCAAAATTTACTAAAACGGAATTAAGAGATTTCCATTGTCTGTGATAGACAGGTCAAAAGTTGTCACACTGATTGTAGGTGGATTCTGTTGGAATAACGCAAAGGGAATATTTATCAAATTAATTACTAATTTAATTTTCTAAGAGGTTCCATACTGATTTTTTGGAATAAACTAACGATAGATAGTTTTAATTTTCTTTATACATTTTTCTTCTCTTCTGTTTTGAGTATGAAACAGAATTTCGATCACCTCTCACAAAGCAGTGTGAGTAGGTATAAGTTTTTATTGTTTTTGTTACCTATATCTTTTCTTTTCATAAGAGTGTATTTTTTTGAAGTTTATTTCATTTTATTTAAAAGTATTTTCTTTTTTACTTATCTTCTGCACTCTCCTCTCTATGTGGATATGTATATGTATATATATATATATATATATATGTATGTATGTGTTTGTTTTTCTTTTTCTGCTCGTAATCTATTGCGTCATAGGTAGATCACAATGGTTGTCTGCTTTTTCACAATATCTTCACATGTTTTCAGGTAAACGTCTTAAGGAACGTATGTAATACATCATTTATTTATTCTAGCTACTTTCTTTTATTATTATTTTTATTTATTATTTTGTAGTACTAAAATTGGCTACCTATAAAAATTATTTAGCATTTCTTTCCAATTTTATTTAGTTATATGTATGTTGTTGTTTTTTGTACCAATATTGTAATATTGTGACCGTTGGTCCCATCCGCTTTACTTAATATACCCTCCAAAACTATGTATATACTCATTTTATTACTTAGATTGTAGTTACTCTTTATTATAATTGGTCATCTGGCCAGATTTATTGTCAATTGGTTTAAACAATATTGTTATTCTCAAGAGACCTAATCCCAGAATAAAGATGATTTTTCTATTTCTATTTCTAGATACCTAATTATTTAAATATAATATTAAATCTAGAATTGTTAAACTACAGTAAATATATTTAAGGCTATAAACGTATCTATGAAATATTTTTATATTTCACTTCCTCAACATTTAATACATTTATTCAGTACTTTAGAAAAAGACAAGAAAGATCTGTTCGTACTGGTTATACGATGGTTTATTTCCGCCCGTTGATTATTTTTTGAGATTATGGTGGATCTTTAAGTTATTTTAATTTTTCCTCTGAATTTGAGGTCTTTTGAAATTATCAAAGTAAGGTACACTATTTTTCTTTGGCTTACATTGGCCGATAAAATCAAAATGACTGATTTTACTATTTCAGGGGATAGTTTATTATATTACGTATAGGATCTGCGACATTGTCAAATAAACCTTACAGGAGTGGACCATAATTTTAACCATTGTCTCCTAAGATGCCATGGTTGCCTTAAATATTGTTTAGGTTTTCAGAAGTTAAATTAGAAGTTTTTCAGAAGTAACTATTTATTGTAGTATGCGGTAAATTTTAATTAAGTGAAATCACACTTAAGTATCTAAGGTAATATAAAACGAATATTTTACATAAGTACATATTTTTTTAAAAATAAATTTTATCTCAATTAAGGCCATTGAGTATTTGAGATGTAAGAGACTCGTTCATACCATATATACAACAAAAAAAACATTGAAATTATAACAAAAGAAAGAAAAAGGAAACTTAGTAAAACAGAAGAAATAAAACACGAGACACCATAAATAAAAATATTTAAAAAAACATTCTTACTTGTTAGCAATATTTACAGTCAACCGAGGAAGCTCCATGTCTGGATTCTTTCCTCCACGTGTGGAGGATAATACAAAACTAAGAGATTCCGAGACTTTCAGCCACCTCACTGTGATAAAATTTTAATAAATATAAAGAAGCTTTATGGATATATTTTAATTGTCTTGTTTGTTAGTATCATCCTATTGATGAAGTATCAGGGACTTAATATTAATGAAATGAAATGAAAAAAATGTTTTATTATTCTGGGACTGTTGTCCCTTAAGAACAAAATATGAATACAGATTATATGTCTGTGTGGTTACAATTAAATTGTATATTTACAATGAAAGTTGACTTACGATAAAAATACAGAAAAGAGAAAGAAAAGATCAAGTAAATTGTACATATATATGAGAAACTAAAATAACCTTAATAAATTGAGGTAGTCTCTGGTGGTGCTCAGATATTTCTCTTAGATATATTTCACAATCATTCGGATTGAGAAAGGAGTAGGTGCTTAAAGAGGAGACGTTTAAAGGAGGAAACTGATTGAGCGTGTCGAATATCAGCTGGGATGGAATTCCAGAGGGAGGCGGCTTGTATTGCAAAGGATTTGTCAAACGCAGCAGTTCGGTGAGGAGGAGGATAGAGGTCGGAAGTACGAGATCTGGTGGGACGGGATTGGATGGAATATTTGAATTGTAAGCTGTGAAAAATATAGGAGGGTCGATGGGTTCTAGTGATTTGGTACAGAAAGGTGGCTAGGAAGTACTGACGGCGATAGGATGGGTAGAGCCACCTCAACTCAGTGTAATACTTGGTAATATGCGTATCCCTTAATAAGTGATACGTTTCAGCAAGTACAATACTGGGCTACTGTAAAGTTTGAGATTAATCAGTAATCACTTACAAAGTAAAACGTATCTTCAAGTCATTAAAAAGTATATAAGGTTTTAAATAATCTTGGTATACGGTCTCTCCTATGGCTTCCATCATTCGATAAATATTTCTAGGATTATATGAGAATTTCCCGACAATCACGTTGGAAGAATGTTATTGCAGTTTAATGATATTTCTCCGCTGGCGGAGAATTTCTCTTATAAGATATAAAACCCTGAAAATGGCATTATTAGATGGTATATGGGCCAAGAGCGAGAGAGGTCATCTCCCAGTGCTACCCACCTGGGAAATATGAGGAACGGTCTAACTGCAAAGTAGAGCCCAGCTGGGAAATCAACCCTCCGGCGATAGTTTGTTTCCTTGCTTCTTGTCCCAGTCTGGTCTGCTGCTCCTGTTCGAGGTACATTTAAGAAGGAGTTAGCTGCCATCGTGTTTGTACTGTTCGAGTCACCTCTCATTTACCTCGTTTATTTACCTATATTTACATACCAGTTATCTTCCAAATTAGATAAGTTCCATAAAAATCTCCAACCATTCCAACTTCGTGTTAAAGTAGTTTAACCCTCGTGGAAAATGTGGCCTGCGACCTTTTTTTTTCTTTTTAAAGATTCATTTTTTTAATAATATCTGTGGATATAAAGAATTAAAAACCAATTATTCAAGCAATTGGATATACTTAAATAACATTAAATAAAAACTTTTATTAATCAATTATACATTAAAAAATGGAAATGATTGAATATAATAGTTAATAGAAAAAAATAAGATAAATAAATATATATACATAAGAAGAATAAATTTTATTCTGGGACATCTAAGCCCATAAGAATAATTATAATGAACAGAAAGGTGACATTTGTCTGGTATTATAAGAAAACCAAGAAATAATAATACTACGCGAAAAAGACTGCTCAGTATGTAGGTGTATATATATATATATATGCATACACCTACATACTGAGTAGTTTTTTTCGCGTAGTATCCTCAAATTTTAAAGTTTTAATATTGGCCATTTTCTTGAAAGGTATATGAATAAGAAAAAAAATCTGTAATAGAGAGCGAACGGTATTACTACAACTCATCCAGTTTTAGTTTATGGTATGAACAAACGGACTGGTTGTTGATCATTAATATTAAAAAAGACAACTAATATATATGTATGTATATATATATATATATATATATATATATATATATATATATATATATATGTGTGTGATATGTTTATTTAGGATTCTTTTATTTTAAAGTTAGATTATTATGTCACTTAATTTCTTGGTTTTCTTATAATGCCACACAAATGTCACCTTTCTGTTCATTATAATTATTCTTATGGGCCTAGATGTCCCAGAATAAAATTTATTCTTCTTATGTATATATATTTATTTATCTTATTTTTTTCTGTTGGCATTATATTATCTTTTGTCACCTTAACAATCCTGCTTGTTGGCCATCTCTGCCTGTCTTGGGCTATTTCTTTCAATTTATCTGCACGCAGATCTATTGCATCTTTGTTGATTCTATCTATCCATCTGCTTTTTGGCCTTCCACGTGGTCTTTTGCCCTCTATGCCTTCATTGTTAAGTAGAGGCTATCCAGATGGATTGCTTCGAGCTACATGCCACGCCCATCTTAACCTCTGTGCCTTCATATCACGAGATATTGATTAACCAGGTTCTGTAAGGAGTTCTTTATTGGTCTTTCTTCTCCAAATTTTAGTACTCTGATCCCAGACCACTCCGGTTATCATGCGGAGTTATTTTCTCTTAAATCTTTCAACACTTTTTCTAGGGTGATGGTTATTGTGATATGTGTATATATATGTATATACATATATATAAACTGGCTTTATCATAGTAATGTACCCCCTTAATTTGAGATTTCTTGAGATTTAGTGACCAATATTAATTTATTACAGTAATGAAATATATATACCGTCGGTTTATTCCAAAAACGTACCAACTACATTTTTGATCGAGCTAAACTTTAATAGAAAGTTAATGGGAATTTAGACCATATTTATCGATTTAACGCATCAGAATAACATTAATATTATTTATGTCAAAAATAGTAACTGAAAGATGTTCTTATTACATTAAGATATAAATCATCAAAATACAGTATGAAGGCGTTTAATTTTTAAATATGTTACTTAATAACTTTGCTGTAATAATCCGGCGGTCTATTGATTGTGAAGGAGACGAATGCCTTTCCATTATTAGTTAGTTTTCTCACTTTTTTTTACTTTTCTACCAATACTAGGTAAGGAAAGTATTGCAATCGGGTCAAATTTCCGATATGCGGTTTTCGACGGATATATACGTTTGAGAGCCCCGTTTGAGAGCGTCCGAAAAACAAATTTTTAGCCATTGGTCTGTCTGTGTGTGTGCCAAGATTTTCTCAAGAACTACTGAACCGATTTTTTGCTTCTTTTTTATATTATGTAGGGTTTAGACTACTGGTGCCTGTGACAGATTTCGGTGCTCCATGCGCAATAGCTTGTGCGCAATGAATGAAAAACGTGTTTTTCTATAGACTGTAGCGCAAAAACGGCTCTAACGATTTTAGTTACAGTTACGAAGTTAGAGCTATTCAATTTTCAATGTTAGATTACAGGTTCATATCCTGGTGTCAGAAAGGGATGAATGAGAGAAAAAGATGACTAAGTGAAAGTAAGAAAATCTGTTGCCCGCACCTCACAAGCTTCACTATTTCCTCTACTTTTAACAGAGATTATAGTTTGAAAATACTAAGCTATAACAAAAAGTTTTTGATCAGCAATATTAGAGAGTATTGAAATTTTTACACTGATCTACCTTAAGCCGGTTTACATTGCTTTAGTTTATCAAATTTTCATCAAGCTTTTATCTATTATTTCATTTTTTTTTTTGTACACAGGCATACCAATTTACTTATTTTATTTTTTTTTTATATTTCTTTCTCTTTATTATTGATATTAATTGTATGTACATATTGTGTGAATGAATCATGTAGCCTTAATAATAATGCCCATCAATGTGGCAGAATGTATTAATATTCAATAAAGAAAGTTTAAAAAAAAAAAAAGTTTATCAAATAAATCGTACTCAAATCTTTTCTTGGTCAATTTTCAGGAATATAAATCTACTTCATTTTTTTTTTTTTTTTTTTTTTTTTTCTTCATGAACATATTTAAATATATAAAAACTCTTCTGAAATAGGTAGAAAAGTTGTGTGAGTGGACACACAAGATGTTTTTTTTTTTATTTACTTATAAATCATAGTCTTTTGTGAATGCATTCCAATTAACACGTTGATGAATACATGTGTGATTTTGAAATGTTTTCTAAAAATGAAATATTATATTAAAGATAAAAAATTTTATTGCCCCTGTGGAATGAATCGATTGATCATGCGACTGAAGTCGGATTGATTGATTGGCCATTATACCGGGCCGATGGACAATCTCCCTCATTAGTGAAGACGGCCTAGCATTCAAATCGGAATAAAAGTTGACGGTTATTGATTGCGCATGACCACTACCCCTCACCTTATTATTCATTCAATCATTTGGAGTATCCACTTTCATTAATGTAATCAATTTTCATTAATATTAGTCCCTAAATCAAGCCCCTTTATTTCATTTTCGTTAATAGCTTTTACTCAGGTAGATGTTCGTTTAAATCAGATTGTTTTTTATTGCTTCCTCTACTTTATAATTACTATCAAATTAAAACACAGGTGTATCCTATTCAACTTTTTAATGAATACAGAGACAGATTTCTGCCTTCTGCAGTGGAGAAGGAAAAGAAAAAAAAAGGTTATCAATAGGCAGTTATTTGTTTGATATTTCATGTTTTAAGGAATTGTAAACGTTAGTTTTGTTTATATACTTCCCCATCTCCTCATATATGGACTAACTTGCAATACTAGTCATGGGCGTCGGCCTTAATTATTGGAGAAATCAGAACTGTAATATACAGTGAATCTTGAATTAACTGACAATTTTATAATATTAAGCTTAATACCGTTCGCTCTCTATAGCAAACGCTGACATGTTTAATTTAGTAACCTTGTGTGTGAGTAATTTTCTAAATTTCTTATTTTTAAATAGTTCTTAAAAATTTTATTATGTGATCAAAGAAGCTTTCACGGGTCGATTAGTCCTGGATCCCGTTGCAAAAAAAGAGTCATATTCCGTTATTTCATCATAATTCGTTATTTCACAGCTTAACATATATATATATATATATATATATATATATATATATATATATATATATATATATATATATATATATATATATATATATATATATAAAACAACATACATGTATATACACATGTATATATATATATATATATATATATATATATATATATATATATATATATATATATATATATATATATATATATATATATGTTAGTTTTTGTTAAATTATTCTACTTGTTGGTTGGGGCTTTAGGCGTAAAACATCAAAGTCGTCAACGCCTGTAGATTACTTTTGTTTATCTCTGACCTTTAAAAGCTTTTAAATTATATTCAGTAAATTGTTTGATTTCATGTAGTGTTACACTAACTTCATCGTAACTTCGTCATTTTTTAGAATGTTTGAGATATACATATACATATATATCTTCTTCTTCATGGACTCTACCGCTCATCGCTGAGTCCTCCTCAATCAGTTTCACCCACTGGTCTCGCTCTCTCTCTCTCTCTCTCTCTCTCTCTCTCTCTCTCTCTCTCTCTCTCTCTCTCTCTCTCTCTCTCTCTCTCTCTCTCTCTCTCTCTCTCTCTCTCTCTCTCTCTCTCTCTCTCTCTCTCTCTCTCTCTCTCTCTCTCTCTCTCTCCCCCTCTCTCTCCCTCTCTCCCCCTCTCTCTCCCTCTCCCCCTCCCTCCCTCCCTCCCATAGACAATGGAATATTAGCCGATTACAATTATAATAGTGTTGTTATTCATTGTTATGCATTTTTAAATGAAAATTTTTAAGATTTGTGTTATTTTATTTTTGTACAGGACCATTTAAAATATTGGTGTGGACGAATGACACCATTTCAAACATTTGGGTGGGAGAACGATAGCGTTCTCACCTTCCCTGCAGGGATCGACGCTTATGCTATTAGCTCTTTGTTTGCCAACAATTTTACACTGACAATATGTCATGTCACCGTGTATTATCTAGTAATGTAAGTGCAATGATGAGATAACTCCTCGTCGATAAACGACGTTTAGGAATGAAAAGATGAATTAACTCTTTCACCGGTCAACAATGTGTTAATCTATAGTCTGTGCAAAAGTATATTGCAATAGTCATTGATTGTTTTTCTATTTTATTTTTCTAGTTTTTATTTATTTTATTTTGTTTATTTCATTATCATCTTTGTCGGCTCTCCTTAAAAAAAGATATAATTTTGTCTGATCCTACTTGAAACATTTAACGCGTAGCGTGAGGTTTATTTTTGGTTTGCTTGTGCTGAAATGGTTGAGTAAAGGTGCTGGCCTCAAGTAGTGGAATAAATGATGAAACGGAGAGGGATGGTTCAGTGGGCTTCTCAACAAGGGATCGATCCCCATTTGTCAACATTCATAATCCTCTACTCCAGATTTTCTTTTCCTTTCGCTTCCGACCTCGAGGGTCATCCTTTTAAACCTTCCTTGGTCGTCTCGAAAGAATAAACTTCTACAGTGTTTCTTTTTTTTTTTTTTTTCCTATGATACATTGGAGTTCTATTACTTTTTTTGGTAAACTTAAAAGTAAAATTATCCTTTTTGAATTAATTACTATGGAAACGAAATTGGATTAATGTCATGATCGAGGAGCTGTTGGTTTTTCAAAATTAAAACACAATATTCTAATGCATTGTTCGATGTATGCCAAGGTTTCGACCTATATTGTTGACCTCCATCAGGATTAAATATATATACTTATTGCTCAATTATCGGTGAGATAACGGCATTTTTTTTTTATCATATTATTAAACTCCGTCTAAAAGTTGATGAATGGGTTCATCTTGTATCCTACAACTTTTTATTTACGGAAAAGTCTTAGATATGTGGCGTTTTCTCATTAAATTAATCAATGAAATTGAGTAGTAAAAACTCAATTGCTTTCCACTTCAATCGTAAGATAATATGATTAACCAAACGAGAAAAAACGTGATATATAAAAATATTGGGCCGTTTTTTGTGACCTCCACTCCTAAAAGTCAAAATAACGAGGTTATATAGGCCAAATGGAACGATAGTTTTATAGGTTACCTTTTTTCTCGATTTTTTTTATCACATTATCTCACGATGCAAGTAGAAAGCAAGTGGGTTTTTAGTACCCTATTTCAAAAATTAATTTAATGGGAAAACGCTGCATTTCTAAGAATTTTCGTTTGTAAAAAGTTTTAGGAGGTAAACTTAAAAAATATATATATACAAGAACAAACAAACTGAAAAGAGAATAACCATTTGGACTATATAATCTCGTTATTTTGTCTTTTAGCGGTAGAGGTCACAACAAATGGCCCGATGTATTTTCTCGATTTTTTGATCAAATTATCTTACGATTCAGGTGTAAAGTAAATGGGTGTTTATGAGTTCCAGTAATACCACATTTCCGTGAATTCTCGTAAATATTTTTGCCGAACAGGACAATATTTTCGTAGGCTACTTTTTAAAAATTCCTATATTTCAACTTGCGCCATGAATCCCCTAAAGCAGTCCCCACCCGGATACCCGAACGGGGGACTAGTTTACCTCCAGATAATGAGCGTTTTACCTTAGGGAGATCCATGACTATTTGTGGTGTTTGGTGAACTAAAGATATGTGAGTAGGGCGTTCAATCCTACGTCACACTCTCCAGCATGTCTGGTGGGCCCCTAATTTCGTTTTAAAAATTAGAAAAAACGTAATTGAAGAAGAGATTAAGGTTAGACTGAAGGCGGGAAATGCTTGTTATTTTTCTGTGACAAAACTACTTAGTTCGCGCCTCTTGTCCCGGAACTTAAAAATTAGAAAATAAAGTATTGCGTAGAATATTCGGACCGAAGAAGGATGAGTTAACCGGAGAGTTCAGACGGTTACGCAACGCCGAATTGCGTGAGCTGTATCCGGGTAATATAATTGAGGTAATTTCATCGCGGCGAATCAAATGGGCTTGTAAAGTTTTTGGGCTTAGTAACGAGAGAATTTCTAAAAGGTTAATATTTGCTGTGCCGAATGGTAAGCGTACGACGGGTAGACCGAAGCGAAGGTGGGAAGATTGCATTACAGAGCCGATCTGAAGGGACTGGGTTTGGACGGCGATCGGTGGAGGGAGGTGTGTAATAAGCGATTGGTGGTGTCGGCATCGAACCTTCGGGTTCGCTAAGCCTTTTATTATTATTATTACTTTTTAAAAATTTATTTCTCTATTTTATCATCAAATTATCTTACGATTCAAGTGGAAATTAATTGAGTTTTAAGTACTTCATCTAATTAATTAATTAAATGAGATAGTGCCCCATTTTTTTGAGGATTTTCGTAAATAGAAAAGCTGTAGACTAGAATATAAAATCATGCTAATGTGTGCTTTTTATCTCACTGCACCTATCTCTTATCCTTGATTTCATCTGTATCTCCATCGTTATGAAATAGGTTTTGATTGTTTTATTGAGTTCATTATCGAATACTCTATCAAAACTAGAAATTCTCAGCTTTTTAAAAATTCTTTTTGTATATTTTATAGATAATTAGGTTTTGACGTTCCGATAAACAGCCGGAGCGGAAGAGAATAACTGCCAGAAGCGGCGATAACAGGGAAAGAGAGCTAGGCCGTGGCGTGATATTTCCGCTTGCTGACAGGACACTGTCACTCCGATAAGCTGCTGTATCCCCTCCCCTCCCCCCTTTCTGGTCTCTGCCTTGGATATCTCTCTTCAGTGTTATTTCTGCCTTAATTATTTGAAACGTTTAACCTTCAGGTTTTCAAGACGATAAAAAAAAAAAATGTAATTAAAATTAATCATTTTAGTATTTTTATAAACTCTGAATTCTTAATTCAATTATATCGTCGTCACGTCAATATTATATAAGTAAACAATTTTTTTTATTAGTTATATTTATTATCAGGTCAAGTTTGGTTTTTATTGATCGTATCCATTATCCTGAACCATTATCGTACTTATGATTTTTTATTAGTGCGAAACTATGTTGCATATATGAGCAACATCTTGAGGTTTTTGTTGACTAAGTTTTTTGTAGAATATTCGGTCCGAAGTTTTTTTTTATTATCCTCACCTTTCTCGCCTTTAAGGCTATACGGGATTTACCCGGGCCAGGGGTGAGGACGGGGAATGGATGCCAGAGTTAGAAGTCCCTCGGCACCGGGACGCAAACGTAATTATTTTATCAATTTATAATCCATCAGGTTGCCAGTCAACGCGTGCTGTTCACACGCGTTAGCTCACTTTTCCATCCCGCCCCCAAAATATTTTGTGAACTTTATTCATTTATATATCTTTATATCTCTATAGGTCGGAGTAGTGTTGGTATGAAGCAAAGATCCTCGAAGACCACCACGAGTAAATTGATGAGCGAAAGGAAGACGTAATGAGAATAATACCATTTCGAGAGTGAAGAAGGATAGTAGGAAGCACTTTAAAATATTAATTGCTAAGCAAAGGTTTTGGAGTTTTGAAAGGAGGATATTGAGATTAGCCGAGTCGGAAGCATTTCAGTAATCGAAGGGAACATGAATAACAATATTCATTTTGTCTGAAAAAAGTCTGATGTCGTACGTATTTTTCAACATTAGCTGTTTGGTACTGTGGTAGTGAATATTTGAATAAAGAACCGAAAATCAACCTCCACCATTCTGTTCTTGTTAGCGAACTATTTTTCTTGCCAAGAGGTGTACTTGGTAATTAGCTTTTGGGTCAGCTTTCAAAATAAAATTCTATCCTACAAAACTTACCAACTTTCTGTTTATGTAACCATCGGCTATAACATTTAGAGTAATGGATATATGTAAATGATGTTTTTCTTTGAACATATGATTTTTCTTTCTTCATATGATTTTTTACTTTAAACTCCACTTAGAGGTTTAAGGAAGCTATTAAATATTTGATATCAACAAACAACAAAGCTGTAACCTCAATATCAAAATCTAACCTCAAGCATGTAACTACTCCGATATATTTATAGGTTTATGATTGTTTTTAAGTTTAACTTCTAAATATTCCTGCTTATGATTATGCATATATTTATGATCCGTTGGATAGAATGGAAATGCCGTAATGCTGAACTTATGAACCATGAACCTTCAGTGGTAGGGCACACCGGGTTCTAGCGTGACCAGTTCATTTTATTACTTCGTCCTACTTTTATGATCGATATTCAACCCAATTTTTAGTTGCCCTTGTGCATCGCATTGCTAAATTATTCTCTGAATGTCACAATTTAAATGTTTAAATTTATATTTACACAGAAAATAAATACGTCTGTTGGTGTGGTTTTATAATGTCTTTATATTTCTGCTTACTACTTGTCTTAATAGTTTCTTCTGTTGTTCCCTATACGTTATTACCATATTTTTATTTATATCTTAAAATCAAGCTTTTTTTTTCTTGTATGTTAAGTTAGTCCATTATTTTATTTTATTTATTTGTTTAGATGCTGTTCTGATATTTGTACGGTTAGTATATTCAGATCTAATTGATGTATCTTTATTTATTTTTATCTATTTAAATATATTGAAAATAAAATGTTTATTATTGTTTCACTACACATTGTTTTTGTACTATTTGTTTTAATAAATAAATCTAAGAAGTGATACAATAAATTGTTTAAATTATACTGTTTTAAATTCCATAATTCTGAACGCGTTTCGTTTGTGGTGTTTGAGTTTTCCTGTTTTTGTTTTGATTTATTTATTTTTTATTTTTTTAAGGGAGATGGGTAGCTCAGCGGTAGGGTACTGAGCTTCCAATGCTAAAGGTTCCAGGTTCGAGTCCCGTATTTTTATTTAATTATCCATCTTATAAATTCTCTTTTTTCGGTTAAACATGTTTATTATTATTACTGTTATTTTTCTCGTTTTAGTGTTGTTTTTTTTAAATAATATTTACCTAACTCTAAATATTTTATTTACTAGCTATAATAGTAGATATTTTATACAGATAATAAGCCAAATGATAACAGTAAAAATATAGAAATTTACGATCCTTCCGGTGGCTCACTATGGAAGCGAATCGAGATGAAAGGAAGTTTAATTTTTTAGAACATTTTTTGTAACTCTACATAATAAATATACGTTCATTTAAACATTGGTCCGCAAATCGTTTTTATGTCATTAGATTTTTCACTGTATCTTAAAGATTTCATTATAATGGTTTAATAGTAGATGGCTATTAATTTTTATTTAGTGTATTTAAAATAATTTTATCCTTTCGTTAGCAAATGCAGCACCAAAAACCACGTGATCAATCGTATCCTATAAAAGGCGGTTTGCGAAGGCCGCTGCGGTTGGAGCTCGGTATTGGGTTGAATTCCTGCCAAGGACGTCGAAGAATTATTTAGTGGCATGAATCTCGGTGCTGGTAGACTGGCAAAGGTTGACTTTTTAAAATTAATTCGAAGGTATTTTCTTAAATGTATTGCTGTTTTTATTTAAGTATAAGAAATATAATAATTTATTACCCGATTAGGCGAAGCGAAACGAGATTTATGTGTTTGAGATGTGCGCTAAAAGTTGTGTAACGACTTTTTATATCTTCCATTGTCATACCTTACACATCCGGATCAGGTTAATGTTCGATATAAAAATAAAATTCAAGGAAAAAAAAAATCTAGACCACAGCTTTTTTTTTCATGAAATTTACAACTGTATAAAAATAAATATACATACCATAAATGTGATATAACGAAATACAATGGTCTTAGAAGACTTGTAGAGAACCTACCCATTGGTAACACTCTAATAAAGTTTCTAAGTTAGAAGATCACAAGGCCATATCTGGATTGGGCCAAATCGGAATCATATGGAACATTAAGATCTTTATGGATGATTTTATTAAAAAATTCAGGAGCATACAGTCAGGCGAAAACTAAGGCAATCTAGTTATATTTTCGTTATGATATTTTCTAAAATTCAACATATCGGACTCAATATATACGCAATTTATAAATGTGTTTCCAAAAGGTTAGTAGTAAATTTTCATTCTGTTCTTATTTGTGGCTGTAAGCCGAAAATTCCAGAGCAATAACGAAATCTGAGTAATAGGGAAATCATTACCAAGAGTAGACAAATTCTAATACATCGACTCCACAATAACATCTGTGGATGACCTGTGTTCTGAAATAGACCAGCGTATAACAAGCTCAAACAGGTTTTCTTCTGATTAAAGATATTCAAATCCCGAAAAATTGCAAATTAAGAGTATCCAATGCTATGTAAAGCCAGCCATCACATACAGCTGTAAGACTGGGCATTAACCAGCCCCGTAGAAAAAAAATGTTGAAAGATTTGATAAAAGAATCCTCCGCACGATGACCAGTGCGATCCGGAATCAGAGAACTAACACATGGAGAAGAAAGACCAATAAAGAACTGCTTACAGAAACTGGTTAATCAATATCTCATGATATGAAGGCACGGAGGTGAAGATAGAAGGGGAATGTAGCTCGGAGCAATCCGTTCTCTCTCTTTAGAACAATATGTTTTTTTTTTTGTTTTTTTGTTTTTTAATAATTATTACTGGTCTGAGTTTTGATAGTAACGTTATCAAACTTTCGTGTACTTTGGGAATTTTTGAGCTTTGTAGTTGTTTTCGATCTACAATGAAGCGTGCTTTTATTATTATTCGTACGTTTGAACTATCGCGTTCCTCCTCTACTACTTTGTTCTTTAATTTTATAAACTAATATTAAATAATTATTTATTGCATAAGAAAATACAATATAAACGACAAATGAGAAAGGAATTAACTATATGTTATAATTTATAAATAATATTACTATAATATAATAATAATAAATGGGTACTTATAAAATAATAATAAATTAGGGGAAGGGAGGGTAAGGACCTTGCGATTGAGCGTGATATCGGCCTAATCACCTCATCACAACCCTTGGCCTTGTAACAGTACTTCCTCACATTGTACTGAACCCAAGACCCTTCACGGGTTGTAGTGGAATAGGTTTTTTTTATTTTTTTTCTATTACTATTATATATTTATTTTTTGTCATGCCTTATGATCGAATATATATTTATTCTTATTTAATGTTGAATTGTTTATAGCCCTTTTTTTGTACATAAATTTTATTATATAGCAGGACTCTTCCAGAAAATTCCTCTCTTTTTTTATGAGTTATATTAATTTAACTGATATGTAAGAAATAATAACAATAAACAATCATATTTGAACAATGTAATTCGTTCATTCGCTAAGCACACAGATTGTATTAAACAAATGATATATCTACTCTATTTGCTCCGTTCCATTTAAAGTGAATGAACCTGTTGCTTTTGATAAATGGAAAAATTATTCCTTAGAGAAATCCTGTTAAACCAAACATCCCTTCCTCTCATGTTTTTTTCGCATCATTTGTTTTATCTTAATCTCTTTTATATTATTTTTTCGGTTATACTCAAATATTTGTAATGATTGTTTCTGGTTTGTTGGTTTCTTGAATAACTTATCAAAGTAGTGCGTTTTGAGGTCGTCAAGATTTTCAATACTTTTGAATTATAATAAATGTACATTTTCAAAGTTTATAGAAATCCCCAGGGCCTATTTAATGAAGAAGTAACGATAAAGTTTTTATTGTAATGGCCAGGTTTGAATGATTTAGTTTTGTTTAATGGAGCCCAAATTTCATCAGACAATCAGTATTTTAAATATTACTAGCAAGTGAGAATGGTTCAATAAATAAAAGCTTCAAGTGTTTGTATTGTTGATGAATGGTTTCCTGATATTTAGTAATTGAGGTCCACTTTTTTCTTCTTTTTTTTATAAAAAGCAAATTTGATCCTTCATGAAAAACATTGTTAAATAAAAATATATCTTTTGTGGTGATTTGCCTTTGCCACATTTAAAAAAAAATATTATGCAATACTGAAACCTCTTCTCATAAGATTATGTTTACCAAGAAAAAAAATATTTTTTTTTCCTCTTCGATATTTCTGAAACATTGGTGTAAGAATGGGTGAAAGAAAAAGTAAATTGATTATAAGTTTGGCAAAGAAAACTTCGTTTATGACAAGTAATGAAACTTCATTAATTACTGATTAATTAATTACTTAATAACTACGTTATTTAATTAAACTATTTAGTAATAGAATTATTAGAGGATATCCATATAAAAAAAAAAAACAATACCATAACTGTAAATTTTAAATCTGACTCTTAAAACCTTAGAACATACTATACGTATGTGTCTCAGTTCTTATTGGACGAACATTGATGGCGATTCTAGTCAAAATTTCTATCAACAAAGTCCATAGGATGCATGGCCCTATTTAGAACGATAAAGGAGTTAAAGCCTATTTTGTGTTTTTCTTAAAGTGGTTACGTTTTTTTATTGTAATAAGAAGGAATCGGTCAAAAACTAACTTCGTTGCTTCTATTATTTATTTCATAGTTCCTTTCTTTTATTGTTATTATTTATTTCATTAGCTCCTAACTTTGTTACAGTTATGTTGTATATCCTAACTTCGTTATTCAGTCGCTACTTTCTATTCCTAATTTCGTTATTCGTTATTATAACTTTGTTATTTTATATATTTTTAATTTATATTTCATATTTCTGCATCTCTGCTTAATTATTAATGTTAAGTTTATTCTATCATGTTATTAGACTGTACCTTTTACATACGTATTATTTTTTTCCCATACCGTTAATAGCTTCTCATACCTATTTTATTTTGTCTTTTCTTAGCCCTGAACTTTGTGCCGAAACGTCGGCCAATATAAAAATAAATATAATTTATTAATGTTTGCTTTATATTTTGACTGAACACCTCAACCGCATTCTCCTTTATTATAAAATATATACTGATAAATAATTTTTTTAAATTACTACTAATGTTAGGTTAATTGATTTGTATTATTAACATTTTTTTTTTTTTTTTTTTTAGTAAAGACTAACTTCATAGTCCGTGGTACAGACTACTTTTTATCGAATTATTAACATCCGCCTGAAACTTCATAAATAGTTTCATCTCATCGTAACCTACAACTATTTTATTTTCGAAAATTCTTGGAATTGGGACGTTTTCAATCTGGAGGGGAGCATACTTTGTCTATTTAATTAGGTACTAAAGACTCGTAAATACTCATTTGCTTTCTACTTGAATCGTAACATAATTTGATAAAAAAATCGAGAAAAAAAGGTGGCCTACAAAAATATTGGACCGTTTGTCCTATATAACCTCGTTATTTTGAAAATTTGGGGGTGTAGGTTACACCAAATGGCTCAATATTTTTGAAGGCCACCTTTTGTTTTTGTACCATAGACCTATCACCCAAATGATTCATTGATACTTACATATTTTTTTTATTTGTTCTACTCACTAGATTTGCAATATTCGCTTAAATTCCTGACTTGGATCATTTCAAGAAGGTCGCTAACCCTCCGATAAGGGATAGAGTAGAAATGTATTGGTGCCAGACACATTAGGCAAATAGGTTAGTTAGGTTAGTAAGGGGATCCAGGGGAGCTTCCGTAACGTTTAATTAAAATAGTTAGGAAGTAGAGATCAACCCGGTCCCATTTTGAGCTTTATTTCAATTAGACCACCTGCTGTAGGTCTCACAGTTCAGCAGGCACCAGGTAAAAGTTGGTCTGCCCAAATATTCTAAGCCACTTATATCAAAATGTGATTATGAGTATACTTGGTTCAAAAATAATTTTGACATTTCTATTCTGTAAGTGTGAATGTGCTCTCTGAACACTATTATAAATGTCCTAGATGTGACAGAAATGTGTAATAATTCTGAATAAATAATTTAAAAAAAAACAAACAATTTTCATGTAAACAAGCAAAAACTCACAAAGAGACAGAAAACAGATGTGAGGTTATAATCGGAAAAACCCAAACACAGCCTTGTGTCTCTACAAAGCAGGTGAAGAACACAATAACCTGTCAACATTCCCCAATTCAGGCACCATGTGGAAAGAAAGAAATGCAAAATCACTTCAACAAATGAAATCCAAACACATGCTAAAAGACAGGTTAATGGAGTGTTGTGATTTAATTTTTTTTTCTTTCCCCATGATGCCTGTATTCGTTGACAGATTTATTTGCATTTTATAGATACATTATTGCATTCATAAGATTTATGATTTTATTTATATCTTTAAAAGTTTGAATATGCTTGTTCATCCTGAGATTTTTGAGATTTATAACTCTGGAACGATTTGAAGACCCGTTACTAAAATAGGTATAACTCTCAGGTTGGGACGGGATATCGAAGGCCAAATATCGATGACGATATCGGTCTATCAATACCAGCGATACCATCAAAATAGCGGACTTGAAATAATCGATAGTCGATATTATAAACATTTTTGGTTTTTGAAATATGAATATAAATATAACACATAGCCGCATCAAAAAATGTGTAATTTTTCTATTTAAATTAACTAATGGATGTGTACATTTTTTTACTCTCCTTAGTAAAATTAAAATTTAATTAGTATATTCAAAATTTAAACTCCCTTAGTAAAATTTTCTAGTTTCTGTCAATCTTCTTCATCCTCAGATTTTTTTTTCATTGACAATTCGAGGCCTTGTTTTGATACAAATTTGAGAATATTGTGTTAACTGAGTTTAAAGGGTCGTAGACACGCTATCCAACTCCACTTAGGGATGGCAATCGAAGTCGATACTATCGAAATATCGATTTTTTAACGATTAAATTCATATATAATTCCCAGCACTTTTCGAAGATAGTAGCTTTAATTTTTAAATTAAAATATCGAAGGGACGATATCGTTAGTCGATAGTATTGAAGTATTTACTATCGATTTTAAAATATTGAATATCGGAAGGAAAATACCGATATTTCGACAATATCTAATATCAGAAAGAGTTGATCGTGGGGTGCGGTCAAATTTGCGGTGGGTTTAATACAAAATTAAACAAGTAGAATTATTTAATTTTCGCCGACGTTTCGACCCACTTTGCAGGTCTTCATCAGGGCTACAAAAGATACAAAGCATGGTGAAAATAAAATAAATGAATATAAGTAGATATAAAATAAGAATAAGTTGTCTGATACAGAAATAAAAAGATAATATCAGAGATATAGTGGGTGACAATTTAGTTAAAATATCAAGTATTATATGTAGAAGATACAAACACAAATGGATATCTCTGGATGTATCTTCTACATATAATACTTGATATTTTAACTACATTGTCACCCATTATATCTTTGATATCATCTTTTTATTTCTGTATCAAACAACTTATTCTTATTTTATATCTACTTATATTCATTTATTTTATTTTCTCCATGTTTTGTATCTTTTTTAGCCCTGATGAAGACCTGCAAAGTGGGTCGAAACGTCGGCAAAAATTAAATAATTCTACTTGTTTAATTTTTTATTAATTTGACCGCACCTCCCCCCCCCCCTGTCAACTCCTCATATTATATCTACGGTCAACCATTTCTACATCAATATCTAATATCGTTGGCCATTTCTACTCCCAGACCATACATTTGGACCATTTTCATTGAGTTCTAATGCATATTTATATTTCATTTTGTATTTTTTTTTTTATTTCATTAAATTTTTGCTGTTATTTTATTATTGTTTACTTTATCACTTTGTTACTATAACTTGCTAACTTTCTACATTTATCTAACAAATACTTCCCATTCATTATTAATATAATTTATATTATTAAATATATATAATATAATTTATTATATTTTACTTTTTTATTTGTTTGACTGAACACCCTAACAAACTTTTCTATTATATATCTATGACAGTCAATTATTAATCCCATATTGAGGATATAAAAACTTCGAAACGTTAGGCAAGTTAATGAAAGAAACGGATGTTTAAAATGTATTTTATTATATGATTAGAATATTTATCTTATATTAACATACGTTAACAAAAACCTCAATCAGCAGTAAACAATGAAGAAATAAAGTGAAATTTAATAGCCCACGAAAGACAGCTACGACTTTATGGTTCTATGAGAAAAAAAGTTTTTAAATATTTTTTTTTTTTTTAATATTGAAGAAAATATTTCTTCAGTAGCACTGAATGACGTCTATTTTTAGCCTAGTGTGATGAAGGTATGCAGAAAGGAAGCTGATATAGTTGTGGTTTATTTTGGCGAGGGTTTGCCTTCAAACAAAAGTTGCTTGCCCTCTTTTGGACTTCCCCTCCTTGAAGTTTATAAAAGCACTCAGGCTTGAGAAGCTTCTGACCTCCCCGTGAGGTGAAAAAGTCTTTGCTCTTATATTTTTTTTTTTTTTCATAAATTTTAATTCCAAAAATATCGGTCTACCTATTCATAATCCTGAGCCGCTCTGGTTTCACACGGAATAAGAAACGCCTGGCTAAATATTTTAGTCAAAAAAGTTTACTCACTTTTTGTTGTTATCTCGACGTATTGTTTACAGAATTTTAATAACGTTTAATAAAATATTAAGTGACTTGAAAATAATAAAAAACCTAATAATTACTCTAATAGAAAATTTAAAAAATAATCAACTAATGGACGTCACCTATATAGGTTTTCGGCAGTAAAGGATCTTTAATCATTATGTCTAATAACAAACAATAGAAATTATTATAGATACGATAAATTCGTCAAGCATCTTATGTAATAGAATACAAGGTTCAATAAATATGTTTATGTACAAATACATCATGAAATTCTTTAACGAATATGAAATAAAAAAACACTGCAAATTATTACACAATTGATTATTATTTCGAAACAGTTGTATATCATATGTAACACAATTCCCTTGTCACATATAGAAAAATAAATAAAAGGTTATTCCTAATATTGGCCTAAATAATTATTTTTATCATTTGCACTTTGCTAAAAAATACAGACAATAATCTCCATTGCTTCAGTTAGTATAAGATTTTCGAATAACCAAAAACAAAGGATATCAGCTTCGCAGCAGAGAAGGTGTGAAAAATATTTAGAACAACATTTTTTTGCGCCAAATCGCCATATTTCAACGATTCATTTTTGTTTTTTTGTGAAATTTCGTATGTTTTTAAATGGTCATAACAAGTGAATTATGTTTTATAGATAAATTTAATGGGCTTCGAAGTAGACTTTGGCCTAGGTTCATTGAAATCTGTACATTCGTTTAGGCTCTACAGTTTTTTTACATTCTTTCGACACAGATTTTTCGGTCGCCATCTTGAAAGATAATATAAAATCAACTTGTGAACCTTCATACTTGTCCTTGTTGTCCTATAGGATACATTTATTCTTAATTTTCTTACAAGAACAAAATATTAAATATTTTATTATATTAATTTTGAATTAATTTTTTTATTATTATTAAATTGGGTACTTGTGAGCGCCACGGCTTCTGTGGACTGCTATCTGCAATTATCTTGTTATTTAAAGTGTTGTTGTTGTTGTTGTTATTTATATTTCTTGTTATTAAATTACTATATTATTATTATATTTATATTTCTTATAAATAAATATATATATATAAGAAATATAAATATAATAATAATATAGTAATTTAATAACAAGAAATATAAATAACAACAACAACACTACTTTAAGTAACAAGATAATTGCAGATGGCAGTCCACAGAAGCCGTATCGCTCAGAAGTACCCAATTTAATAATAATAAAAAAAGTAATTTAAAATTAATATAATAAAATATTTAATATTTTGTTCTTGTAAGAAAATTAAGAATAAATGTATCCTATAGGACAACAAGGACAAGTATGAAGGTTCACAAGTTGATTTTATCTTATCTTTCAAGATGGCGACCGAAAAATCTGTGTCGAAAGAATGTAAAAAAACTGTAGAGCCTAAACGAATGTACAGATTTCAATGAA
The DNA here is from genome assembly GCA_928085145.1 of Nezara viridula. Classification (NCBI taxonomy): domain Eukaryota; kingdom Metazoa; phylum Arthropoda; class Insecta; order Hemiptera; family Pentatomidae; genus Nezara; species Nezara viridula. Next base: position 45,769,194 of record OV725081.1, read on the forward strand.
CCTAGGCCAAAGTCTACTTCGAAGCCCATTAAATTTATCTATAAAACATAATTCACTTGTTATGACCATTTAAAAATATACGAAATTTCACAAAAAAACAAAAATGAATCGTTGAAATATGGCGATTTGGCGCAAAAAAATGTTGTTCTAAATATTTTTCACACCTTCTCTGCTGCGAAGCTGATATCCTTTGTTTTTGGTTATTCGAAAATCTTATAATAACTGAAGCAATGGAGATTGTTGTCTGTATCTTTTAGCAAAGTCAAAATTATAAAAATAATTAATCAAATTTATATTAGGAATAACTTTTTACTTATTTTTCTATATGTGACAAGGGAATTGTGTTACATATGATATACAACTGTTTCGAAATAATAATCAATTGTGTAATAATTTGCAGTGTTTTTTTATTTCATATTCGTTAAAGAATTTCATGATGTATTTGTACATATATACATATATATAACAGAGCAAAAAAGAAGCAACACCAAATATATTTATATTTCTTATTATACGAGAGTCTAATTTCATAATGAAGATATTGTTTATCAGTGCCTTATAACAATTATCAGTGTTCAGGTTATTAACATTTAATAATAAGAAATATAAATTTCAACAACACATTAAATAACAAGATAACTGCAGATAGCAGTCCATAGAGGCCGCGTCGCTCACAAGTACCTTAAATTGTATTAACTATGAATGGTTTGTTTTTTAATTGACTTGAATAAGAAATAAAAAAGATATTTGGGAAGAACTCCAGATTGACTACGATTAAGAATTATTCAATTTATGATTATATTACCATTGTTGATGTTAAATTAATCTGCTTATAGCTGCACTTTTACAGAGATTCATAGCTCCTGATCCTCCAGATTGGAGGTTGTACACTGGGCCATTAATTCAATCTCTGAAATGTATAAGAAAGTTCACAAGTTTGTTGAATAAAAACGTTAAAATACACCATGATATTCTTAGATTCTCTAATCTCAATAATGGTCGACCAGAACTTTAACGTGTTACAGAAAAAGTAATTTTATTGGAAGCGTTATAAAACGAGACGGATTATGGACCTAGTAACGACATGATCTCCGGACAAAATATAGTTTTCCACTATTAGGATTAAAAAATTTACTCACCAAGCTTCATTACTGATAATTCGTTAATCCTTTACGTCGACTTACGAATTCCTTTTCATAATAAAATATATGTATTATATTAATGTAGTATTTTAAGTATTAGTTTCAACGAGGTTGAACGCACCAATTTATAGACAGGTTGGACTTTAAGTGTAAATGATACGTTTCCTTGTTGATTTAAAGAATTTTTTCCTAGATTGAAGGACAATGGCCTCTATTGACAACTGTATGAACAAAGTTCCCAAAAGAAAATTTTAAAATGCCTAGCAATGTTATACCTCTTGAGATCAGTGTGTTTTATACCTTCTTACTAACAGGTTTGCTAAGAGTAAGTTGAACTTAGTTGAACATTTATCTTACCTTATCTTTTTAGTTAAACAAAGATTTTAGAATTTTTCTGAGGTATGTCTATTTCTGGTACCGACCTCCTGTCCATTACTAGAACAACTCAATTTCGGGATGTATATCACTCGTGCAAAATATGTTGTTTTTAAATGGAGATTATACCTGCATAACTGAATATTGTTTAAATTTTAAAGTATTAAAAGAAAAAGGGAGCGGGGTAGCTCAGTGGGTAAATACTGATTTTCAGAGCTCAAGGTCACAGATTCGAATCCGGCTGATGACTAGTAATTTTTCATCAGATGTGGGTCGACCTTGGGGAGGACCCTTCTGGGGCAACACAACCTCTTTAAAGTGGGTACTCATAATTAAATAATTGATTGAGGGGGAGAACCTGACGGTCGAGCGTGATCTCGGTCAAATCACCTCCTTGCACAACCGTTGGCCTTGTATCAATACTTCCTCACATTGTACTGAACCCATAATCCTTCATGGGTTGTTAATGGTACAGTTTTTTATTGTTTTATTTTTTTTTTAATAGAAAAACGAGACCCTAGTGATTCTAAACGTCAAACGGAGTGTTTATATCTATAATAATTTCGGCGGCATAAGCCAAAAAAACCAATTCCTTACTAATACTGTTGCGCTTACACTACTATTATAATAAAACGCACGAATAAGCAAATCATACTGTCACTTTGAAAACCTCTAGTGATGTTCTAAATATTTTCGTTTGGGCTGCGGAGTCTGAAAAATGGCATAGAACCGACTTGTAGGGCTAGATTAGTTGAGTCAAGAGGACCGCTCATTACGGAGCAAGGGGTAAAGGGTGTTGTGAATAAGTAAGCAGAAGGGCTATGAATATTCCTTCACTGGAAGGGGTGAGGAAGATGTACTACTACCGAACTTCTTAGTCTTCTTTGCAGGTCCTCAGCTTCTTCCTGCGTCTAAATTTTATTCGTCTTGCAGTTTCTATACGAAGAATAATAATGCGTATATTTTAAGTTTCTAGCAACTCTTCACGGTTGAGGATAATGAATTTTCCAATAAAAAAAATTACTACAACTACGTGTGGCTGCTTTAGATTGGTGCTATTGTAGTAATCTGAGCAGATTGGATACGCACATCCTTAAAAATATTTTATTTTCCTTATTGCACTATTAATCTTTTTATATATATAATTTGTCTGAAATAACAATTAGAAATGATAATACACTGTTTGTTGTCCTTAAACCAAACAGTTAAACAAGTATAAAATAAATCAAATAAGCGAGAAAATACGGATTGTGAGTTTAATTAAAACATAGCATTTCATTTTGGATCAATACATTATTGATTCCCGTGGTATGTGGTTAAATATTTATATATTTAAAAAAGTAATAAAATCAATGTATGACCCAAAACCGTTTATGCCCATTTCTTCTCCATTGCCTAGTTATAAATCGTTTTATATTATCATCATCTATATATATAAAAATGAATGTATGTCTGTTTGTCCGTCTGTTTGTCCTTAGTGCATTACTGAACCATTCAACCGATCGCCATGAAACTTTGGGAAGTTGTTCCGTACACTCCTGGGAAGGTTTCTGGCATAGTACTTCTGTCTTACGATAATTTTATATATGTAAAAAATGTAAATGTTTTTCTGTTCAAAGTCGCAAAAAATGTGTCGCTATAAACTGTAGCGCCAAAAAGGCTTTACCGATTTTAACGAAACTTGGCTAAAGTCTTCCCCTTGAAACCCTTTTAATTTATGTGTATAACATACTTTCTCCCAACATACTTTAAACAAGCTGAAAAATGTTACGATGAATTCAATATTTTATTTGACGATAAAATTTTATAATTACTACAGTAATTGAAATTATCATTTGAAGAATTTATATGATTCTCCTTATGTAGGTCAATACTATTTTTTAATTATTTTTTTAATTTAGTTTTATAAGTTCAACTCAGACTGTTTCTGATGATTATGAATGACGGCGTATTTACTCAGATGATTATGAATGTTCAATTTGAATCATGAGAAAAAAAACATTTAGAATTAGTTTCAATTGATGCCATTTTACAGACGAATGTGTTTCCCAACTTTTTAAAAATGATAGATGTCCTTTGCTACTAATCTACTCATATGTGCTTTCTATTTTCATTCTTTTTCATTTTGCCAGGCTAAGCCACAGCAGCGCGTGGCCGGGTAAAGCTAGTTTCTATATAAAACAACTCATCAACATTTCAAAGAAAGTAAACAATTTTCGTCATTACTTATCAAAAAAAAGAAAAAAAAAAGTTAAACAAATATAGTGATTAGTATTATTCTTTTTTCTTTCTATACATTCTTTTAGAATTTTTCATGTTTGTTATTGAATAAGTTGTATGAGGTTTGTAATTGAAATAATAAATCAATTTTTTATGTAATAATATTATAAACAACTTATTTTTATTGGAACTAGATACGCAAACAAAAAATATAGATATATTCATATGTACATGTTTGCTATACTTATATGTATTTTAGTAGTACTGTATATTTATATATTAGTCCTAAAGATTGTCCATTGTGATTAATAAGTACGTTGTGTATTTAGCAGCCGAATATAATTGGGCAGCACTCTTTTATGAAAACAAAGCGTTTCTCTCTCATAAGCTTTGAAAATGAAAATGTTTATGTTTCAGGAATTAATGCACACGAAATTCCGTGACGAAACAAAATAAATTTAAAGTTACTGTTGTGTTTTCTATTTATACTTTTTTTTTTCATATTTCTTGTTTTGACCTCAGTTGGACTTATGACTGGGAGGGGGAAGCTTGCAATTTAGAGTAGGCCTGGGTAATGTAAGCTGAGAGAGTTCCCTAACGAGCCGGTGAAAAGAGTTTTCTCCCGGTCGGGAAATTTCATCCAATCCCGCTCGTCCGTACAAATCCGCGTATAACTAGATGTTGAACCCAGAAGGCAGCTGTTTGTATCTAATATTTGTAAACAGCAGTGTATATTACTATCGAGGGAAAATATTAACATTTAATAGAAAATAAAGCCTAAATATTTAAAACTTTAAGAAATTTTATTTTGTTAAATTTATTCCTTTAGTATATAAATAAAATATATATTAATAATTTTAATTTAAATACAAATATTAATTTCTATACATTCTATTTAATAAATGTACCGTTTCGTTCTTAACTTTATTTTGTACCACTCTCTGACAATTTCCGTCTGACCCACGTTTTTATTAATTTAAGTACAATCTTATCTTAAAGTTCTTTGTTTTATTGATGTATATACGAAGATCATATTACTGATATGTGAAGAGCCAATCTCCGAACCAATCCTTTCCCCACACTTCCCCACACTCTAGGAGATCCCAGTGTCTTTCACTTAGCAGCATCACTAGTATTACTAATAGAGGCTGAACAGAGACACTATAACAAGATATACATGGCTTGAGTGGAGAATCTGGCCGTTGCCATAACTCCAATATATTCTTACAACAAGTCTCTGGGCCACTGCCGCTTCAACCTTCGAGGAGGATTGTAGGGATGAGTAGTACTAGAGAGGGATAGTCCAAAACACGTAGTAAACTCAAATGTTCATAGCTAATTACAAAGGCATTTTATTAGAATGTTAGAGGAAATAGCTATGGTAGATCTAACCAAGGAAACAAAATTATTCTTTTTAAAAAATTTAAAATTTCTTAAAGTTCCTATAAATTTAAATTTTGTTTCCTGTCCTTGAAGTAGCTGAATCAAACCCACGATGGAGGAAGTACTGCTGGAATAATTCACCTAGAAAACTATTTGTCGTTACTTATTTGTGGAATGTACATTTGAAGTTCAAAATATATTTATCGAAGTCTAAATTTTTAACAATACTTTAAACCTTGTAGATCTTTACACTTTGCAAATGACATTTTTTCGAAATATAATCCTACTAATGAAAAAAAAAAATTGTGCTATTCTCGTCAACACTAATTTGAACAGGATGAGATTGTATGGATATGATTTGTAGTTAAAAGGTCAGAGTTAATTACCTGCTACTGAGCTCCAGTTTCACTTGGGATTTCGAGCTTACCTGTAACCACATTAGTAACATTTAATTTAAGCAAGTATGCGAATTATTACATGTATGTGTTATATTTTATCATTAAAACTCATCAAATTTTACCATATAATTAATTCTAAATGAAAAAAAGTTGTAAATTTACAAAAGCAACCTATTATTCAAGTTACTTTGGCATTATAATAATATTAATGGCTAAAAAATTATTAATAAAGATTACTTCATTTGTATAGTTTATTATATTGTATTATAATAATAGTGGAATCAGTTTAATTTTAACTTTGTTTAGGTCATTTATAGATTTTTTTTCGGCAAATAATGAACAAATTTCTAGTCACGTCATAGATCTTGATTCAGTAAGGCGTTTCTGAATACCATTCCGCAATGCATTACTGTTATGCGGGCTTAGCATATTTTGCCGCTCATAGCTCACTTATTCTTTTTTTATGTTTATATTTGATAAATATTAATAATATAAAACATGGCAAAAAAAAATAAAATAAAAATTATAAATATTAAGCGCTTGAAAAGAGTTATTTTTTCTTAATAAACCATGGTAATTGAATCAAGCCAGGAAGAGGTACTGCTGGGTGCTATTCTTCCACATTTTCGACATTCCAGTTTCATTACTTTTTTCAGGTCATATACTGATTATCAACAGTCGTAGACAGATGTAGATAAATATTCGAAAATAAAAAAATAAAAGAAAATAAATATTATCTTCTCAATGGATCTATGGAGTTATTACTTATGCATTTATAACGCATTTAAACAAATGTTTTAAGTTTGTTTAAAAGCAGATGTGGATATTAGCTACAGATACAAGGCAGCACTCCAGACAAAGGAGCCTGCTCATTTCCAGAGAGATTGCAATGTCCTGGAAGCAACCGCGAGCTATCCAAATCCTAAATAATCTCTTCAGGTTTCAATTTCCTTCCGAGACATTTCAGACACCACGAAGAAACCGCATATGGATCATTTGCTACTGAGTTAATGACGCGTTGCTGTCTAGATTATACCATAACCTCTTCTGGAAAATTCGAATAATAATTATATTTTCCCATATACACGTCACTCTCCTAATAATATGAAAAATCAAAGCATATCATTCACTTTTACATGCTCGATCATAATATCTCTAGTATATAAAATAGTTTTTAGTGGGAGTCATATTTTATTTCACATATAGAAATCAGGACGGACCGTAAGGAAGAGATCACACTTCTTGTTCTTTGAATTATTTCTCCGTTACTATGGTTTCTACTTTAAAATGCCGTCATCAGGTAGTACAAGAAAAAATATCAAGAACATGTGTATGTATATATATCGTACTGGTGGCGATATTCAAAAGAAGAGGAGTTTTTCTTCTGTCGTTTTCCAATGGTGTATTATTTTATCTAATTTATTATTATTTTTTTTATATTCATAATTTTACCATAAAATCGCTGGTGAGTGGGAAAAATCACTTATCATGATTACGAATATGCAATAATAATAATTATAATTCTAAAATATAGAAATTGAATAATATAATATAAATCACTTAAAAATCACATGATCTATTTCCTTCAATAGAAAGTGAAATTTTTTTATTTTAATTTATACGATATTTACAACTGTATAAAAAAAAAATACATCTAGTAAATTCGCATATAGATATAATGACATGAAACACATGTTGAGAAACTACCGATTGGTAGCACTGTAATAATATGTCTATATAAGGAGATCACGTAGCCATCTTCTTTTCAGACGCCTCGGAGGGTTATCAGGAATTGAATAGGAAGCAAGATTAGAAAAAAGGGGGTTGGGATGGTTATGAAGTATATTATGGAAGAAATAGATATCTGGATTGGGCCAAATCTGATACGTAAGGAACATTAAGGTCATTGTGGATGATTTTATTTGTAACAAAGTAAGGAGCATTGAGGATTTTACGAAGGATTTTGGATTGTAAGAATTGGATACGAGAGGAATTTGAAGGTTTGGTGGAGCCCCATAGCTCAACTCCGCAAGTCCAAATAGGCCTTATTATAGTCATGTAAATGAGTCTTTTGTAATTAATTGGAAGGTTGGAGCGTTTGTCTAGTAAGTGTTGAAGTAGTCGGAAACGTCGAGCTGTTTCTTGTCGTTTCTGTCTGGTATGAGAATTCCAAGTTAAACGATTGTCCAGGTTGAATCCTAGGCAACAAAGTGAAAATTAAAATAGTTTCTGATATTGTTTGGGAATGTTTTCATGATCTGATCACATAACATTGCTTTAAATAATGTTTAAATTAATTTCGAGTATATATTATTATCAAACAAACTCATAAGATATCATGATAAAGGGGATGATGCTATGAAGAAATTTTATTTAAAATGGTTAAAAATAAGACGAAATGACCAAATCAATATCATTTTCAAGAGACACTTTCAGGCTGTTACTAAAAAAAGAACCAAGGAAGAACATCGAATTAACTATTTCTCAAAGTTGAGATCGGAGATATGGAAATATGGTAAGCCGACCGTCTTAGAATTCCCTGATACTTTCAGCGAACAAATGGGTTAACTAGGAAGCCCGCTAAAAATTCATGAGCAGTAATATCCTATAGATTAGCAGCCCGATTCTTAAAGTCCCTTAGTCTATGTAATTTCCAGCAGCCAATATTTCATAATTCTAAAGTCCCTTTTCCGAAAAGCTTTTCCGCTGGAGAGGTAATTTAAATACCTTTTTTTTCATAAAATAAACCTTTTTTCTATCTGAAGGAAAAATTATTTTATAATAATTTTTAGCTGACTTGGTAGGAATAGCTCAGGTTTCTCCGTTGTTTTGTTTTTTAAGCTTGATTAAAATTAAGATCTCGATGAATAATATACATAACTAATTAAAACATGTAAATGTTCGTTTGTTGAAAACCGCTAATCACTGAATGTTCTTCACCGATTGCTTTAAAATTTTGATACGTTTCTATCGGATTCAGAAGTGTTTTTATGTACATTTCATTGCCAGAGGCTCGTATGTTTCGAAAAAGTGGCTATAGACTGTATCACCTAAACATCTCAACGAACTTAATGAAATTTGGCCATTATGTTTTTGCAACATTATGCTTTTTATTTATACAACATGCTTCCCCCGAATAGAGGATTAAAAACAGTAACGATGGATTCAAAACTTTATTTGAAGATAACTCAAAAAGAACGCACTTTTAATGAATTACACCCATAATCAATGAAAACTTCCTCAATTCCTTACAAATTAAAAAAAAAAAGTTACAATATCATTTTAAAATAGAATATATTTCTTCTGTTCATTATTTCTACAATTGGTGTCTTGAAGTTTTAATTTTTTATATAAATTAGGCCATTATGGACTAACATTTTATTTATTAATTATTATAATTCGACAACGTTTAGACCATCACTAGGGCCATTTTCAATATTGAAAAAAAATTTAATGTTACTGTTAATTTACATTTACAATTTTCATTTTATTTTATATAATTATCTAATCTAACGATTCATGTCATAAAATTTCACTATACATAGATTTGTATATTTTTTTAAAAGCCTCTCATATACGTAACTTTATTCATTGTATAAAATTGATTGTTACCTTATTGAGTCCTCCATTAAATTTCTATTATTCACTGTCCTATTAATTTTTCTGAGAAAATTAAAACTGTCCTGATATTTTAGAGTTTCCCCTACGTCATTTCTGAAGAGACTGACTTATATCGGGGGGTATTCAAAGGGAGATGAGTTTTTCTTCTGTGATGTATTATTTTATCTAATTTATGATTTTTATATTGCTTTTAAATTAATTATTATATTATATGAGAATACTGTTTATTACATTTGCGAAAGAGGTATTTATACTGTCCACATCTGCATGATTGTTAACGGAACTCTTCAAATTTCTAGTGATATATATTGACTCTATAATTTTTCTTTTGTTGTTATTATGTGTATCCTTAAATATTATTTTAGCATTTTTAAAATCAAATTGATGTTTGTTTTATATTGCGTGTTTTGATTTGAACTTACAATTTTGTCCATGTTGTTATATTAGTTTTGCAAACCATTGTCCCGTTTGTCCTATATATGATTTATTAGTGCAATTTTTACAATTCATTTTATAGATAACGTTACTTTTCATGTCACGTGGTATATTATCTTTAGTATTAGTATATCTTTTTTCAATTTTATTTACTGTCTTTTTACCTAATTTAATTTACAAGTATGTGTGATTATAGCGCCTCTCCTTAGCCTCTACTGGTTCTTAACTTAATATCAGTAATGCGGCTCAGTGCGGGGCGCTGGGATCCTCTAGAGTCCTGCCTTTCCTTCCACGAGTGGGGAGAAAGGCTTTGCTCGGAGTTCTTCTGAGTGAATTTATTCTGTAAATATTGTATAGTATGCATGTTTTTAGTTGTTATTTTGATTAGGTTAGTTCTTTTGTTTATATACATTTATTTTTATTATTATTAGCTTCTGTATTATTTATTTTTATTTATTGTAAATAGAGTGTGAGTGTGCTCTCTAAGCACTATTATAAATGTCCTTGATTGTGACAGAATGTAATATCTCTAAATAACGAATAAAAAAAAAAATAAATAAATTTAATTTCCGATACATAATATATTGTGTTTTGAGGTCAGATCACTCATAGAAACAAATATGGGTCGATGAAAAAATAAATTATAGTTATATTTTTTTGTGTGAGGAAGGGTGATGGAAGTATCTACATTTTCAGAATGAATGGATTAACTAGTCATTCTGAGGACGAAATAATGTTTAATTACCCGTACGAATTATGGCCGGATTGGCCGAACGGGCGAACACAGCTCCGTGAGTTACCCGGCAACCAGATTACTGAAGTTATGAAAGATTGAAAAGTAGTGAGTTTGCGTCCCGGTGCCGAAGGAGAATTTAAATTTCCCGCCCTCACCCCCGACTCGGGAAAACTCCATATACCCTACAAGGAAAAAAAAATCTTCTCGTACGAATAGATGCATTACCTGCGGAAGATAGAGGGAAAGATCAGGCGAGACAGAATTCGCAATTTGAAGGTCCCAACCAATCACGATGTCCAAGCGGTCGAAAGCATAATAGAAGAGCATAAGTTGAGATGGTTTGGGAACCTTCTCCGGATGGATCGGAGCAGAGTCGCTAAGAGCTATGAGACTCGTGCGCTGGGGAAGAGATCGAGAGCTAGATCCATCATCTCCTGGGAGGAAGAAGAAACGTTCCCGAAGTGGGGGTTGGAATCGAACAGACGGAGCGGGTACGGAAAAGGTCAAGCACATAAACATTTACCATCTCTCAACGCATCGAGTCCTGTGGAGTAACATGAACGCAGTGTCATCGAAGGACCATGATGATGAAGAAAAAACTAAAAATGATGTCTACCCTTCTCTTCTTGGTAGGGATAAATCGTTGTTAACAGAAGACGTTTTTGATAAATTTTTTTCCGAATTTTAAAAGTTCCTCTATTCCCGATAAATAACGATTTTCTGCTTATGTAAGCCTGTATTAAATTAACAGTTAAAAAGTTAAAACCTACTCCAATAAGTCAGTATCTGTTTAACTTCGTTATATTTTTCTCTGCCTTATACATTTTTTTATTGCCAAGTCACTTGTTTTTTTACCTGCGTACTGGTTTCCTGAAGACGCATTTTCCTAGTTTTTTTTAGGCTGCTGATGTGCGTAATTCTTTATTGTAATTTATAACTTCGGTTTCGTCAGATACATGCTAGACTTGACACTGTTGGTTGATTCAGTGGAATATTTCCTCATCCTATTAATATTATCTGCGGGGGACCCGGAAGGTGTAAATGTTGAGAAAGGCGGTTCTATTGTGATTTGAGGGTTAATTAGAATTCGCCTTAAAGCTCCTGCTAATTCAGTTTATTAAACTTTTCGCCGGAGAAGCGTTTTAATATCAAGGTGGCTCAAATGGATTTGCTTGCCAAGGAGGCTGTAAATTTCACACTTTATCCATTCCCCCAGCCTTACAACGTCCCTTCTTATAATCCAGATAAGAATTTTTAATCTAAGCCATTTGATCCCTATCCAATTGTGTATATTAAAACCGTTAGCATTTGCGACAGCATTTGTTTAATCATCACAAAACTAATAATGAAGTATAAACTTTACAATAGTCAGGGAATTTTACAAGATAGTGAACGCGCGCAGCACTTTTCTTTTAAGAAAAAGAATTCGTTTTTGTAACAATAAGTTAAATTTTTCGATTTTTCATGATAAATAATAATTGACCTCGTTTTACCTTCTTGCAAATATACCTACCATTCCATGTAGAGAACTTTGTATGAACATAATATGCTAGAAATTGAAAAACTATAGGACTTTTTTTTTACTTATACCCCATAATTTTGTTCTAGCGATTTACATGTATATGTATAGCATGTTTACTTTTATATGTAAATATATACAATAACATTATTAATATTTATACAATGGAAGATAAGGAGAAAAGAAAACTTCCTATAGTTTTTTTTATTTCTAGCATACCATCTCCATACAAAATTCTCTATACGGACTGGTATATATTTGCAAGAAGCTTTAAAAAATGTATAAACAAAAAAACAATAGTCGAGGATTAGCGTATATACAATTATAAAAATGATAAAAAGAAATTTTAAAAAAAACAATAGGAATGGTTATCTCAGTGAATAAGGCCTTGTCCTGCAATGCTCTATGTTCTATTCCGGCTGCGGCAGATGATTATTTATTCTATTAAATCAGTCGTGGATTGACCACGGGACCAGGCAGACCCTCCTGAGGCACACCCAGCCTCTATAATGTGGATACTCTTTCTATAAATAATTAATTATGAGGAAAAAACTGGCGCTTGAGAGTGATCTTAGACCAATCACTTCCCTGCAAAACCATTCGTGTAGAAATGTACTTCCTTACATAGTAGAAAAAGAAATAGTACATTGGATTCAAAATTAAGAATTATTCAAAATACTAGTATTTCAGGTATAGTTAAAATATATATATATATATATATATATATATATATATATTGAAACATAGTATAACAGAGAGATTATCTCATGAACCAATGGTAGATAAGACACTGTGACGCTAAATGAAATGAACGTTCTTTCATATAAAGAAGTTACAACATATTCAATAAAAATATACATTTTAACAAGTTGATAAATTAAAATTTATGATCAATGATTAAACCAAATGGAATAAGGGGATAGAATAATAAATATGACTGTTCATTACTCGATAACAATTTTTATAGTGTGATATTGCAAATATATCTCATATTTCTTAGTTTTGTATGTTTGTGTATGTAACTTTTTAAAAATATCCTCAAGAAAGTGGACAACTTGTTACTTTGTTTTATGTACATTATAGAAATGCAGAAAGAACGGGAACATTTAAAAAAAAAAAGACTCTTATTATTCCGTAAGATGCTATTTATAACATTCTTAATCTTTCATTTTTTGTATTTCTGATTTCATACATAGTTGATGGTCACTATATTTGGACCTAAATTATAAAATTTTTAAATCATTTTATTGATTATCCTACAATTCCGAAATCCTCCTATGATCCACATAGTCAAGTATTAAACATCACAGTGTTTTTAACAACCATACTTGTTATTGCACAAGTGTTGTTTCGCCGTAAGTTAGTTCGAAGAAATCATTTAGTGGCCCTAACGTGACTAATTAAATTAATTCACGCAAATGATATCGGGGACTGAGGTATAGATTAAGCCGGACCCAATTTAGACCGACTCCCCTCTTCCCCCCCCCTCAAACTGAAATATGGAGGGTATAGCCCTTAGCCCAATGAGCTATCGCCAGTTCCCTCTGTTTGAACTTCCCCTAACAGGTCCCTCAAATTGCTTACTAACTCCCTTCCTAACTTGCTCACTCATTGAATTTTCGCCATATTGCCCGGCCTAAGATTCTGGAGTTCCCCTCACTCGCCAACTTTTATTTAATTGATTATATCTATCCATTATCCATAAATTATTACTAACGATAATTAATATGAACGAAACGAATTAATGAAAACTCACCAGGAGACAGAAATTCAATGTTCAATTGGAAGAATTCCAACCACAGAACGATATGTCTGTAAAATGCTGATAAAGGATAAAATAATGCGTCAACACTTCGCCCATTCAGACATCATCTGGACAGAAAAGAATAGAAGCATATCACATCACTCCATGACATCCAACCGAATACTGGAAGAAAGGTAAGGAAAAACAACTGAGAAAGGTTATCTACTTTGACTTTTTTTGTATTCTTTTCCTGAATGTTTGAGACATAGCGTAGTCTGGTTGGAATTTTTACAATTCTCACCTATCACAATGATGTATAAGTAGCTTTAATGCCACTTTATAACGCTACTTCAAAGGATGATGAAATATCCTTATTACGAGAGGCTATATAATGTAAATCCTTACTTATTACATTGCGAATCGTATGTGGCAATAAGATACTTCACTTATAATGGATTAAAAGAGTTTTCATCACATCGTTGAAAGAAGTATTACTTTTCACCCGATTACCGGTACCTGCAAGCCTTTATCTCATTTTCTAAGGGATGTACCATGTGAAGAACTCCTATATATGCTCTTCACTGATTACCACATTCAGAAGAACTGCAGAACTTCATTTTCACTAAACAAAAATTGTGGATGATTAAATTAAATTCACTTTGATGGCAAAGTGTATTTAAGCGTCACTCGTATTATTATTATCAGGTCTTGCGGAACCAGGTTCGAATCAACCCTGGGCGGATTGAAATTTATTTCATCGCAGGCACTCGGAATGACCTAGCCCTTCCCAATAAGGTCACAAAAGTTTGGTTTTATCACTCCCCTCCCTCCTTCGTATGCTTTAAAGATGTTACGAATGTAAATTTTACAGTAGGAAATAAACAAATTTGACTGTAATTATTTAGTCATTCTCTATGGTTCTTAGTATATTTGGCTTATTTTGTATGTATTTGCTGTTCACTTAAAACAATAATACAGTCCTAGATATCTTTAACCATTTTATAAATTGTTACTTACATCTGTTAAGTTTACCGTCGATTTGTTTATATATACTATAAATAATGCTGCAAAGAAACAACGCATAAAAAGAATGGTACAAATAACAAAAGATATCGATACACATCATTTAGAAACATGAGTGAGGAAATATATGGAGAGGACTCGCTAAACGATACTTGAGATAAGATATCTATAGTATGATGCATTATTGTGTATCTACATCTATTTTAAATTGTATGACGATCGTCGTTTGTATTTTTGTTTACATAGGAGGTAAAAGCAAACATATGCGATATTACGGACTGTACGATCTGCACACACATGTGAAGCACACGTTTTCATTAAGTCACGTACACTTTATACGAGCAGATTGAGAACTATTATTATGTTAAAGGGGAAACTGAAATGAGCTTGTTTTCCAAGATTCATAATTTCGTTGTTTCTTCCTTTCTCCCTCATTTTTGGTTAACTTGAATAGACTACGTCATGGTTGAGTTTATTCGACATTTATCCATGATGAATACCAAGAAATCTACCTATCTGATTATACTCTTTCAGATCATGCAAAATAGATCCTAGGCGTATCAACAAAAAAGAAATAACATGCAGTACTTTGAATTTCTTTATTCTCGCCCTTAGAGATGCTTATGTCTTCTGACCTGATTTGTTTTATTTTTATTTTATATAATTTAATCCTATATATTATTTCTAAAAGGTGTTTTTTTTTTTTCGGTCGGTACGCCATAACGTCGTCAATTCTTCATCAAATTCAATGATTGGCCCCTCATTTTGAAGATATTATTCTCCTTCACATGCGAAAAACTGTCCAATTCCCCCGCAATTTCTGGAAAAAAGTTATGAAGAAAAAGAAACTTCATTTGCGATTAACTCAAAAAGAATGTATTCTTTAAAAAAAAAAATCGTAAACATTGGACAATTATTAACAAAGATACATTAGTTTTGGTTAGGGTATCCTTAATAATGTCTCCCTGTTTAAAAATATTCCATTTAGGAGTAAAATAGTCTACTAAACTTTTTTTGCTGGCTGGTATATTAACTTAGTTATTTCTTAAAGACATTTGGTTGTTCTTACATTTTATTTTTTTTAATAATTTAGAAAATCCCATGTTCAGGGCATTATTTTTCTTTAATACTTTTATTATATTTCCACTCAGCGGTTAAAAATAGGTCTTAGCAAAACAATTAGTACAAATATTTTTCTCTATTGTGTTTAATGGAATATTTTAATCGACCGAGGAAAAAATATTGATTCCTTCCTTACATAGTAAATAGGGACTACTTATTTCCATACCGTTTTGCTATTTTTTCACTAAAAACATTTTCTGGGAATTGCTCGCACGGGCCAATTAGTATATTTTATTTCGTTTTATATCATACCAGTGATTGAGGAACTTGGTAATAAAACTGTTACTTTGGGTTTGGGTTTTTTTTTTTTTTTTTTTTTTTTCCCCTGATATTTCTTATTTAACTTCTGCCATTAGTCTTCTAGAAGCTACGTGGCTATTCTAGGCGATTTCTGTGATCGTTTGGTTCTCTTATATAGATATCAAGGCAGCACGTGGTTTATAATAACCAGATGTGATCACAAATCACGTCCTCTTCATCAGGGCTTCAGATCTGAAAACTTATTTATTCATTCATCCCTTGCCTTCCGGCTACCAGGTTTTTGAGAGATGGTATATCACGTAACTATTTGTATGGTATCCCTGCTATTAAACATACAGAATTTCTATCCTATTCTTAAAATGTAGTTCTTTTCTTTAGATGTTCAGGAGGAAGATTGTTACGTCAAACTTGAGGCCTTCCCGCAGTTGGTCCTTTTCTTCCCAGATTGAAGGGTGCCACTTCCGTTCCGTCACTAGTTGAAGAAAATAAGTCATATGAAAGGGCAAGACACGAAATCTTCCGTAGCTAACGTGGCTGAATTTTCTTTTATTTCTTTTGATTTGTTTTAAATAATTTTTTAACATCAAGCGCATTCAATCATTCCAGTCAAAAGTTCTTCGAACAATAGTCGATGCTCCTTTCTATGTAACCAACAAAACCCTACATCATTACCTCAACATCACATTTGTCCTAGACCTTATCCCAGAAAAATTCTCCAGAACCTTACGTACCATCCAAATCCTCTTGCACAATCCCTATCAAGCACCACCCATCCCTATAATCCTCCACGAAGGTTGAAACGGCAGTGGCCCCGCGACTTTTTGTAGATTGTATATATTGGAGTTCTGGCTATGGCCTAAAGTGCTCTCGATCAATCTCCGCTGGCTTTAGTAGCAGTGGTGCGGTTGAGAGAGTGGCGCAGGGTTCTTCTGGAGTTTCCTCGCCTGATTGTATATAGGTATGCATGTGTTTTTTTGCTTAGTTTTAATTTTCTTATTTTTAGGTTATTTTATTTTATTATTTGAAGGAAGTTAGTGGACTGTTCTACATATCATGGGTGATAAATATCCAGGACGCAAATATTCAGGTCTTTTTTAAAAAAAAAATTTATTTTTGTCAACGTTTCAACCCAAACATGTGGATCATCTTCAGGGCGTGGTTTGAGCACTGAGGTTGTTCATGTACTCCCTACATGTTCATGTACATGAACAACCTCAGTGCTCAAACCACGCCCTGAAGATGGCCCACATGTTTGGGTTGATACGTTGGCAAAAATAAAAAAAAATTTAAAAAAGACTGCGTCCTGAATATTTATCACCCTATTTTATTATTTATTGTATATACTTTTGATTATTATTTTGCTTCTATTTATTTTACATTTTTTGTACATTTAGTGTGAATGTTATCCTACCTCACTATAACCAATGTCCAAGAGACAGATTGTTGTAATGCTCTATTGGTTTTTCGGAATATTGTTTTATTACGAATTCTGCAACATTTGATTTTGGTTTACTATGTTATGTTGGTAAATATTTATGGTAGCTATGAAGTTGGACTAGTGGTGTATCGATAAGGAGCTCCACCCCGATAGGCTGACCTATTGAGGTTCCTATCAGCTGGCATTCCGCTAGCCTATTAATCTTTTGGCTGCCACTTCCCTGATTCATCATTTGTTCTCTGACGGATTATCGTTATAAGTTGAATGGTAGTCCGTCGAAATCCATGTCTGTATTACTTTTCCACCGGATATTCTGAAATTTCGAACGTCAATCAGAGGTTTCTGATCCTCGTAAGCTGTCAAAAAAAATTGTTTTGATTTTTCACCTAAATAGAAATTCGCACTATATTCATTAAAATATACTAGTCCGTGGTAGAGACCCCTTTTTATCGAATTATTAACATCCGCCTGAAACTTTGTAAATAGTTTCATCTCATCGTAACGAACAACTATGAGGCAAACATTGTCTATTTAATTAGGTACTTGTTGTATATAGGTGTGAATGTATTTTATATATTTTAATTTCATGAGGTTTCTCTCTCTTTTTTTTTTTTTTTACCTATGTATGTTAATTTTCTTATTTTACTTTCTACAACTCGTTTTCCTTTATCTCTATTTTACTTATCATTTGAAGGTATATATTGTGTAGACGTTTAATGTAGCCCTAACATTAATGACCTCGGATGCGGCAGAATGTATTAATTTTCAAATAATAAAAAAAAAAAATTAGGTGCTAAAAACTGGTAAAGTGCCCATTTGCTTTCTACTTGGATCGTAAGATAATTTGATCAGAAAATCGATAAAAAATAGGGCCTGCCAAGATGTTGGGCTGTTTGTCCAATATAACCTCGTCATTTTGAAAATTTGGGGTTGTATTTCAAGCCGAACGGCTCAATAATTTTGAAAGCCACTTTTTTTCTCGATTTTGTGATCAAATTATCTTACGGTCCAAGTAAGAAAGCAAATGGGTATTTACAAGTTTTTAGTACCTAATTAAATAGACAAACTTGCCCCTTTCCAATTCCAAGAGTTTTCGTAAATAAAATAGTTGTAGGTTACGATGAAATGAAACTATTTACAAAATTTCAGGCGGATGTTTATAATTCAATAAAAAGGGCTCTGTACCACGGACTGTATCGTATGCATAGAATAATTCTGTTATAAGTAAAAACACACTTGTTTTAGGAAATCTTATGCGCCATTTTTAATTTTATTTTTATATCTCAGAAAACATACATACGTCATTATACTAGGTCAACATACAGCTGTTAATAATAATGAAATCAGTATGTTCCTTTGATTTTACTAATTAATGCAGTCGTGGTAGATTATATAATTTTATTTTAAAAAAAGCTTTTAAGTAAGTGCTAAAAAGTAGTTCGACGTTTAAAATACTATTATCTTGAATGCTATTAATTCTTGAGCTGTAGCAGGTTGTGCTCTTAAAGTAAATAAAATTGTGTTGAGATTGGTTAAAAAATGAAACCTAATGACTTTATTAAAAAAAAAATAATTGACCATTATCCGACCCTTTCTTGGCCATTACCGCTTTTCCTGATGAGGGTGTTTTTTTTTTCTTTTTTAATAAAAGCATTTGTTAGTCATACTTAATCC
Source organism: Nezara viridula (assembly GCA_928085145.1). NCBI lineage: Eukaryota > Metazoa > Arthropoda > Insecta > Hemiptera > Pentatomidae > Nezara > Nezara viridula. Next base: position 45,788,285 of record OV725081.1, read on the forward strand.
TTCTTGGCTTAGAAGAAAATTGGGTGAAGTAATAAGGGAAGCTTGCGAACCATTTGTATAATATTTTTATATTTAGCTACTACAGAAGTATTTTTTCAAGGGCACTCAGTGTTCTTATATATGGTATCTTCAAAGAATAGATATGCGCTTATAATTTAAGGGTTTATTCAAATTCGCCGACGGTTCGAGCTAATATGCTCATTCTCACGTCATCTCTACTAATTAAAATTTTGGTAAATTCTCTCACAAAATTTTTGTCTTATAATTGCAGAAACTTCTTAAAAATTCTTCGCTTGTGTAATTTTTTTTTAACAGTAAACTTTCTTATGTATATTTGGTCCGTGTTATATAATTAAAATCTGTATCTGTATTCATACATCAAAAAATACATCTAACACATGTCAGCTATGATATAATGACAGGACAAAATCCTGAGGAGAAACTACCCGTTTTTTTTTCTATATTAAAGCATTCATGTCTTGCGGTTGTTGCATTTATTAAAAAAAAAAACTGAATAATAATTTTTTTTTAAACATTATTTCACCTTCTTAGTTATAGCCTTAAAGTCAGTTTATACATTTCAAACACTAATAAACGAAAACGAAATCACAATAAACTGAGTGTTTTTCACATGTTTCTTTATTTCTATATAAAGGAACATAGTAAAAATGCGAATCTTCTACTCTAACTTATTGTTATTTTTTAAAAGAAACTTAAGAAAAAAAAAGAAAGGCATAAAATTTGTCAAAGAAGATGGTGGATGAAGAAAATTGGTTTAAATTAACCGTCTCTCAACCAACACAAACAATAAAGAAATGTGTAAAAGCAGCATTAGTGCTTACCTTTTTTCGCCGATTTTTCTTGGTCACAAAGCGACAAAAACACATAGAGTTTAGAGAAACACCCCGTTTACATATTCGTGTTTCTCATAGTTTGTGAATTGTGCAAAAGTATCTTTACAACGTATTGGTTTTAAGTGCTAAGTAGTAAATTTAATTTTTTTTCACTCATGTATTATGGACACTAATTTTCCTCGGTTAAATTTAATCTATTTAAAAAAAAATAGAGTAAACATTTTTTTTTTTATTTAGAAATATAATAACCTGTCACGTGGACAATAATTATAGTGATATATGAACATATTCACACCATATATACAGACAATATAAAATTAACAAAAGTAAAATAATAATATGTATGTACAATAAAAAAATAAAATAACCTAAAGATAAGTAAAGTAAAAACATAAAAGCACAAGCATACCTATATACTAAATAATATATATATATATATATATATATATATATATATATATATATATATATATATGTATATATGTATATATAGGTATATATACTGTATACCTATATACTATATATACAGTCAGGCAGGGAACCCCATGCCAGGCTTCTCCCTCCAACTATAGAAGAAAAAGCAGGACTCTAAGAGATCCCTGCGCTACTCTCTATATCGCTTCACTGGTGCTAAAGCCAGTGGAGTTTGAGCGCTTTAACCATATGCAGAGTAAAAATCAAGGTTGCAAAATTTTTCTATGATATTTATTTGTTAAAGTTGAATTTTTTTTTTTATTATGGAACATGAAATAATTTATTACCTTTATTTTAGAAATAATCTAATTAAAGTAATCTCATTCCGAATTAATTTTGCATTTCTGAATTAACTATGTAATTATTTATATACAATTTTAACATAGTAATATTTTTGTATTTCTATACATTTTATTCTCTGCAATGTTTTGTGTTATAGTAAACATAAAAAAAATAAGAAAATGAAAAAAGAAATATTATTGTTGAGAAAAGAAATTCAAACACTTCAGGTATTTTAATCATTCCATTTATAATCGTCCATCGTCTGGATTTTTTTCATTTCTTTTGGATATACCATTCATCAGGATTAATCTTTTGTGATTTTTTTTTCACTCAAAAGGAAAGAACTTTCGAAAGCTATGTCATTTTCTAATTTTAGAATACCCTGGCCTAAATCCATCAATGTCAAGACGCAAAGGAGCCTTCTTTCTGTAGAGGCCAGGCTTATCTCTTTATCGTTTCGGCTTTGATATGTATGATTATACACATCCAGATATATATATATATATATATATATATATATATATATATATATATATATATATATATATATATATATATATATATATACATATATATATAAAATATAGTCAAATCATTTTATTCTTTGAGACTTCCTCAATTATGTTTTGTAACTTAATGTAACTTGACTTATACTAGTTTTGTAAAGGAATATGAATTTCATAGAGGATGTAAAAAAAAAAAAAAAAATTTCCATAGATATTTATAATCTCCCCATATATTTTCGTTTCACTCATAGGAAAAACTCATTGATTCTGTTTCAGTCTATTTAAAGTTATATCGATGTAAGGAGCATGGCACTTACTGTCCTTACGTAGATTTACATGTAGATATAAGGAAAGTACTCATATTAGCTGCTACACGGTGTACATGGCAACAGTTTCTCTTAGGTATGGTAACTGTTATTTATTTAACAGGTAATTCTCACTAGGCACTTGTCTTTCGTTCTCTCATACGGGTACTTGGTTTTTAAAATTTGTAATGCCATAATACGATTGGGAGTGCCAAAAAAAATGGCCTGAAGAAAAGTCCAAGGAGAGAATTTCTACCATACCGGTGAGATATCATTTTTTTAATTTAATAAACGAAGTTATTTAAGAAAGATAATTATTTTTAATTCTTTGTATAATCTCGTATTTTTTAACTTATTCTTCTGTGGACAATCTCGCATTTTGATATCTATTCTTACGTAGACCTATTCTCACATTATCGGACATCTATCTTGTAGACGTCGAAGTAGACAGGCAGACGTCCAATTTGTTTACAACATTTCATCGTATCAGCTGCTGGACTGGATGGGTGTAAATTTTACGTACTGTAGGATTATTAAAGTTATTTTGATTTTTGTATCTTTCATATATAAATTTATATGTATGTATTTTTGTACCTGCTTGTTTGTTTCATATATATATATATATATATATATATATATATATATATATATATATATATATATATATATATATATATATATATATATATATATATATATGTATATATGTAAAAAAAACATTAAAAATATAAAATATGTTATAAAAAAATATGTTACAAAAATCAAAATAACTTTAATAATCTGACCTTACGTAATATATATATTGTTTATCAATAAATAAAAAATCAATAAATAAAAAAGAAAATTTTTTGTCGTTTGGGGTGCAATGTATCCTAGTTTCTCTTTTCTAATAAATAACGTATGACAGAAATATAATAACTTTGACAGTTAATCTGGTCATAATGGATTGCCCAGTATTATCAAATCCTGCATACACTGTCATATTTTCCTTACCACACCTATATTCCGAAAACGACTCATCCTATTTGGTTGAAGGCTTGTAGGTAAGTTGTGGACTGGTTCAAAAATGGCCCTTTATCATTTTATCAAATTTAAATGACTATTTATTCTTACGTATGTGCAGGTTGTTTTCCTGAATTTAAAATCGTACGGCTCGTCTCTTAGTTTTTATTCTTAAAAGACAAATCCTTCACCTTTAAATATAGGTAATGGTAATATAGGTAATTGTGTAGCTACATCACTTGATGGCAACGGTGTGGAAGCTGTACGCCAAACTTGACAGACATCTTTACCTTGTCATTTACCATTCTATATTTTAAAATAATTTGTTTCCACTTAATTTAAATTTTTATCAACAGATTTTAATATTTTATCGCTGTAGCCGAGTATTTAGGGCACGAAGATTAGCTATGCAAATATTATAGGATCAAATCTGTTCCTTCCTCTCCTCCCCCACCATCCTCCGCTTCGAAGTATGTACATACTAGCTTCGGAGAAAGTTATCCTATTACCAGCATCGTTATTTAGGGAGAATCAACTTACTAACTTACTAAAATCAAATATTTATTTATGAAATGTTTAATAATAATAATTTATTCTCTTTTTGAAATGTATATATAATGAAAATCCTGGTATTTTGCTGTTGCTAAAGGTGAAATTAATTGAAATGAAATTGCTGGCATAGGGTGAAGTTCTAAATTCAGAACATTATGTAAATATAGTAAGCAATATTATCATTTAATACTTAAAACATTTAAAAACTGAAACAAACTTAAGACGATACTACCTTATCAACTACCTTATCCTTTAATACATCCTTTTGACTGATTTTCGTCTGTCTGCCAAGGCTCTGAACTTTCTTCAATCAGACCAACCTTAGCCAGGAGTTCCTCAGGGCTCAGTACTCGTTCCGTTTTTATACATCATTTACACACAAGTAATTTCTAACAGCGAAGTGACTATTACAGCGACTTAAGCAGACGATACAGTCATTTTAATAAGACATAAAAATCCTACACATGACCCACAGACTTTACATCGTCATCTAACAAAACTAAATGCTTGGTGAAAACTTTGGAAAAGTCGACTCATTCAAGACAAATCACAACACATTACTTTCGCTTCTCGACATGAAACATGCTCTCCTATTTAACTCGTCAAAACTGAAACTCACGAAACTGATAAAATACAATATTTAAATGAATGTTTGATGAGGTGGATTGATTTAGAAGTATTAATTTTATTTTTTTCATTTAAAAGAATCAATTTTCCAGATCAAATAAATGGTTCTGAAGGACCATACTGACTAAAGTCGGATGCCTTTTTATTTTTTAAATTTTTCTTGATAAATAATTATAAAATATGTGACATCGCATTTTATCTGTTTTACTTATAAAAATAAATCTCTGTACATTCTATTGGTAATTTATTTTATCCTTTTATGAGCAGTTTTATGAAAGGGCATTTTTATTAGAGGGAATTTCTTTTCACTTGATTCTAAATAGCACAGCGTCGACAATGAGGAAAGTAATTTTAAAAAACCTATTTTCTTTTATCGCAGTTTCAGGACGATTATTTATTCATTGATCAATTTATCGTCAGTTTATTGCAAAAAGTCATTAATTGACTTTTAATAAAATTAAATCACTGACAACTTAACTCAATTTTCCCTCTTTGAAATTTGACTATTTTGTACTTACTATTTAACTACATTTGATAACTAAAAGAATTTTTTTTCATTTCTTAGCTCTGATGCATTGGATTTTCGTATCGATAAATGAGGAAAATTTACTTAAAGTTTTGCTTTAAAAGTTTAATTAATGGATTTTAGCGATTAACCAACGATATGCTTTCGATATAATTTATTATCATAATTAAAATAATATATATACGAATATTTTTTGTTTGTGTTAATGTTACAGGGATTTAAATTCATTAACAGCTATAATATTTGAGAACTTCCGGATCAAGATCAATTTTGTCCAATGCTAATTTCATTTATAAATCCAGGCAATGCCAACACATTGCCTTCACACTCCGACTCAGTGCCTGTCCACCAGTACACTTTAATTCCAACCAGTTTCCTTTCTCAGACACAGTCCGGTATCTTGGCCTTCTCTTAGACAGACGATTTAACCGACGATACGGCCAACTATACAGACTACTAAATAGAAAATCATAACTTTCTACTGAAAATAAAATACTTATCTACAAGACAATACTGAAACCTATTTGGACTTATGGACTTGAACTGTGGAGAACAGCAAAACAATAGTCGATGCTTTATTCTATGTAACCAACAAAACCCTACACCATGACCTTAATATCGTATTTGTCCTAGACCTTGCCCCAGCAAAATTCTCCAAATTCCACCAGAACCTTACCTATCATCCAAATCCCCTTGCACAATACCTCTCCAGCACCACCCATCCCTACAATCCTCAAAGAAGTTTAAACGGCAATAGCCCAGCAACTTTTTATAGTTTGTAAATATTGGAGTTCTGGCAATGGCCAGATTCTCCACTCACGAGTGTATGTGGCTAAAGCACTCTCGCTTAATCTCCACTTGGTTTAGTCCCAGTGACGCGGTTGAGAGCTAAGTGCAGGGATCTCCTGGAGTCATTACTTTTACCTCCACAGTTGGAGGGACAATTCCGACTCGGAGTTGTAAATTGTGTATATAGATATGTATGTGCTCTTTATTTATTTTTAGGTTATTTTATTCTTATTTAGTGTACGTAGTGTGTGAATTTGATCTCTGAACACTATTATAAATATCCTTTGATACAGATTGTAATATTTATCAAAAAACAAGTTAAAAAAAAAGTTCATTTACAAAATTCACTTTGCATTAAACTACAAATTTTAAGGCATTTTGACTAGAAACGATTCGATCCAAAAAAAAAATTCAAACTAAAATTTCTTAAAATTAGATAAATAGACGAAATATTTTTTTTTCCGCAATGGGACGCCATTCAGCAAAAAGGAACTAATGATTGCATAACAGATGCTTTTGAATGGTACTATACCTTACTGTTTTGAACATTAAAGGACCATCTCTTGGGTCATCTATATTAGAAGTTTAAAAAATTTATTTGAAAAATAATGCACGGTCTTAATTACAAAAAACAAAACCATATTGATATTAATTTTTTATTAATCTATTGATAAAATAGGAGTACTGTATTGTGGATAAAATGGAGTATAAAATATGCAGGGTGTCCCGTAAGTTGAGGAAAATTTTTATAGGAATGTTAGCAGATTTCAAGAGCTGCAAAAAAGTTTATATAAACAATGGCCCGATTTCAAGCAGGAAAGTAGGAATTTAGTGTTTTGTATTTTTTTTTTTAAGTGTCACGTTTTTTGTTGAAAGCTTATTGAACGAGGAAGTTTTTCTAAAATTGAATTATCTGTTATATAATTGGAGGGCGGGATAATTTATGATTTTTTAAAAAGTGAATTTAGCTTACTTTAAGAAGAACAAATTCTACTTTCATGTAACGTAAATTTCGTCTAGTTTACAGTGAAATAATTATTAACTTATTAAATTAATTTTGTTTTTTTTTCACTTCCTGCTCAACATAAAACGTGACTTACTTAAAAGCGCTGAACTTTAATTTCCTATTTTCCTGCTGGATATTGTCCGATTGCTTATACGAACTTTATTGTAGTTACTAAGGCCTGATATTACTCCTATAAAAATTTCTCTCTATTTACGGGACACCCTGTATAAATAATAAAATCATTTAATTAAGATTCCAAACAGACCGGTAGTTTTTATGTAGGTGCCAAACCATATTGACACATAGGACAATTATGTGGCCGATAGAGCTGCAATTGAAGCACACTTGTTAGTAAAGTTGAAAGCTGTCATCTACCAGGTACTGAAATCTTTCAGCCTATAAGAGAATGCATCTGGGTTAAATCGAAAAATCTGTGGGGGTAGCTAATGAGAAATAAACTTAGACTGATCAAATCATCAGTGAAGAAGTGGATGACTTGACTAGACTTTCCAGAAGAGATGATATACTCGCTTAAGTATTGGACATCCGTTTCACCCACGGCTATCTAATGACAAACTAGCCAACTCCAAACTGTCACGACTGTCAAACAACCCTCACAGTGAAGCACATATTTGAAGACTGTCCTAAATATAGCAAGAAATGGCCAACCTAAGCATAACCAGATCCCTCGGCAAGGCTCTAACTTGCAAAGCGTGTAAACTTGAACTCCAGTTGTACAACTGGCCCTAAGTGAGGACTGTTGCCTGAGCAATGTAACCACATTTTTAAAAGAGATGGGACTTTACAATGATATAACAGATAACAGAATATATAACAGAAGTTTTTTTTGCCCTTTAAACCAAAAAGGTATAAGCATCCAGATTTTTAATACCAATTAACTTATACTTGAGTTTACTTAAATATTGGCAATGTTGATCTGTTGAACATGGTTCAATTAGCGATATATATTTTCAGTATATAGGAATGATTTCCGTTATCTGACGTTACATCAAGCCATTGTTGAGTTGTGTTATTGTTGCCTGAGGCTGCCTTTGTATTTATGGTTTGTTGTTGATACATTTGTTTCCTCCATTACAGCACTATTGGAAAATATCTTACGTTCGCCGGGGATCTGATCAAATATGCAGTGTTAGTTCAGCTGTGTTTAGATCCCACAGCTCGGGAACAATATATTCTGCCGTACCCAGCTTATCCGTTTTGGTTTAATTTACATGTTTTCCATTCAAAGGGAGCTATCGGGCGTTTAGTTTCTCTGTATTATCTTACATGCTGTACTAGTGTTTATAAACGATATCATTGGGGGGATGAACTGTTATTTATAGGTAGTATTTGGAATACCTTTCTCTGCAATTAAAATAATATATAAATGAATATTTTTTTTTTTTTTTCCAGCCATGTATCTGAGTGGCATAGTACGGTTCTTTGATTTTTATATAGAGTATGATAGTACAAATTATTTTAAGATCAGAAAATTACCTATGGTGTTGTGGAAACAAAATATTTCTTCTGTCCTTATCAAGTCTTTATAATATATTGTTTGGGTGGATTACAGTATGTTATACCTTAAACAAGTATTAATATATATATTACAAAAACGTTTAACATTAAATTAAATTTGCAATCTGCAAATTTCTTTGCAATGAGCAAATTTCTTTTAGCAGCTTCACAGCTTCCCATCACATCCGAAATATTAATCCGATCAGCAGGTATCTTGGCCAACGCCTACGTAATCTTCGTGGTGGGCTGTAGGAGTATCTTGTGCGTTGAAAGATTTCTGTCAGATGATTAATGTTATACGTAAGTCTTTGGTGAAAGTTTTTGTAGTTTTTTTTTACAATATCTAAAGTTTTTGTGCAGTATTTATGTAATATATCATTTGATCACTATCCTTCCTTACACATTTAGCTG
>OV725081.1:46450278-46490278 GCA_928085145.1 Nezara viridula
AAAATCATTGAAATCTAAAATTATTAGTGATTTCTTAATTAATATATAGATTCTGATCACGCATAGGATCGTAATGAACGTCGAACCATCTAACAATGAGAACAACGATGTGAGAAATTCTCGTTGAAAGACGATATTACGAAAGCGTTATATATATCGGTCGGATTACGTACTGTTGAAAATTATCTGTCCGAACCATGAAATGCGTTTCTTATGGAAAAGAATAAGAAACCAAATAGCCAGCCATTACGAATGCAGTTTTCATCAGAAGCCACTGCCTGCATAAAGGCTTCCAAGTCTTCATTTCTTCCTGCATTTCCTCATGTCGTTACTAAACTTAGGGTCGTTTCCTCGATTGAGAAGGAATTCGCTAAGAATTGGAAAGCAATATTTAAGAGCTCCCTATTATAAAAGAAAAACGTCTGCTAAGTAAGGACAGAATAGCTTCCTCACCATTTGCATTGGCTAAAAAATTTCTATATTACAAGTTCTAAAATTTTTCGTGCCAGAATAAAATCTCTGGAAAAAGCCGCTTTAGGAAATTCAGTAATCCCTCAACATATACGGGTTTTATATCCATGAGTTTTGTTTATCAGCGAATACTAAAATGCGAAAAAGATCCTCTTAAGTAGATTGCATATTCGCTCATTCGGGATTAATAAAAAAATCCAGTGCGTACTGAACATGAATGAATATAACTACTGTTAGTGCAAAAGGTCGTAACGTAGACATTGAGTGTTTTACAGGAAAGTGGAAAAACTAATTGTTTCGTTATGAGCTATTGGTATAATTTCATAATTTATTGCCCTCAGCTATTTTTCCTCGTAGCAGAATGCTTATATCAGTTGCAGGATACAAACTGTCACCTTTAGCACAAATAGAATTAAAAGTCGAAAATGTTTATATACGACCTTTTTCACTAACAGTAGTAATATATACTTAATCGGCATGTTTCCACTCCAAGAATGGATGATAAAAAACATCCATAAGAAAAAGTTAACTTTTTGATTTTTTAGAGTTAACGAGACCAATAGTCAGAAAAAATATTTAAGATGAAATTTAAAAATATATGTAAAAATAACACAGAAACTCGATACCACGACGACCTAGTTGAACTTCAATAGAAATAAACACAATCACTAATAATATTATTCATTTTTGTAAATTCAGAGTAAAAATTAATTTAAATTAAAAAAATTACATGAAATCTAAGTAGCGCCTGTATGTGCTATGCCAGTAACGTTTGAAATCGACGAAACAATACAGTATAAATTAACTCTTTGAATAAAATTTAAAATTTTATAGCCCCATAAAAATATCGTGTTAACCTAACTTCCACTTCATATGATCAGTGCCTTTCACATTTCACTGCCACTATATTGTTGACAATTATGTATATTAATTTTAATTATTAAATAGAATCGAATGAAATTCATATAAAGTAATTTCTACACTATTTTCCAAAATTCCTCCAAGTTTGTCTCAAATTGAACACGCAGTTTTCAAACTATAGGCATTTCAAGTAATACGTTTACTGATCCGAAAGCAAAAGTATATTTTTTAGGACTAGTGGATAGAATTTGATGAAATTCATACCTAATTTTTTACTGTTTACCAATCCCTAACTTCCCTCCAAATTTGAGCCAAATGGAACATGCGGTTTTAGAGATATAGACGCATCAAGAAAAACACGCATATTTAAGAGAAATTAATGGACAAAATTCAATAAAATTGAGATCACGTTATTTTTTCACCAACACCTACCTTTTATCCAACTTTGAGCCAAATCGAACGAGCCTTTTATTCATCTTGAGCTATATGCCCCGCCCATCTTAATCTCCGTACCTTCATATGATGAGATATTGATTGACCAGTTTCTATAATGTTTATCATAGCACGCTCTTAATTTGAGATATCCCGTGGATAAATCATTCTAAATAAAAATAAAGTTTTTTTTAAAGATAAAAAAATACTGGTCGGCATTATACAGTTCAGACTGTCGATAGATAGCTCAGCGCTCTTTTTCTTTGTTTGTTCATAAAAACAATGAAGATATGAAGAAAGAGGAGATGCTACTGCTTTGCATGGCCTGGCACTGACCCACAAGGTACGTCCTCCTCAACGACCTTGGCTCACATCTGTTCTTGGAGTCTGAAGAGAACCCAGCTGAGGAGGCTCTCGTGTTCGGAACAGGTTTGGGTAGCTAGTTCCCATAATCTGGTGGATAGTTGAGAAATCACCTGGATGTTGTTGGCTAGATGGAACAAAACTTAGTTTCATAGTCACATAGTAAACAATTATTATTATTAACTTGTGAAACCATATTATTCTACAATAGCCAAGCTAGGCTATTTTGTATAGGGAACCCCCCAAAAACAAATAAAAATTTCTATCTACCTAGTAAACAGTTATACATATGCCGACACTTATATTAGGAATTATAAAATATGGATTTCATAATTTCAAACCATTTAGTTGGAAATAGAAAACAAGAAAAGTGAAAAAGAATAATTATCATAATTTTACTAAATGATATTATTGTATAGTATGTTTGAAATTATATCAAAACACTCAACATAAAATTATTTTTTTTTATTTTTTATTTTATTTCTTTATGACATTTACAACTGTATTACATAAATACAACAAGTAAATTTGGACATAATTGATATAATGACATGAATACAATTGCTAAGTAACTACCCAATGGTAGCATTCTAATGATATGACTACTAGGAGATCACGGGGCCATCTTCTTTACAGACGCCTCGGAGGGTTATCAGGAATTGAAGAGGAAGCAAGGTTAGAAACGAGAGGTTTGGGATGATTCTGAAGTTTATAATGGAAGGATAGGTATCTGGATTGGGCCAGACCTGAAACATAAGGAACATTAAGATCTTTATGGATAATTTTATTAGTGACAAAGTAAGGAGCATTGAGGATTTTACGAAGGATTTTGGATTGTAAGGATTGGATGCGAGAGGAATTCGATGGTTTAGTGGAGCCCCATAGCTCAACTCCGTAAGTCCAAATAGGTCTTATTATAGTCAAGTATATGAGTCTTTTGTAATTAATGGGAAGTTTAGAGCGTTTGTCTAGTAAGTGCTGAAGTAATCGGAAACGTCGAGCGGTTTCTTGTCGTTTCAGTCTAGTATGAGGATTCCAAGTTAGTCGTTTGTCCAGGTGGAGTCCTAGGTATCGGATTTGCTCAACAGGGATAAGTGCAGTATTGTTAAAGGAAACTGTAGGACAGGAAGTCGTTGGTTTACGACAACATAAAAATAAACTTGAAAAGAGGCATTTCCACATCATTAACTGGAAATCTAACATTAACATTGTGTGATCTGTAAGAGGTAAATATGATAAAATCGATTAAGGTATTTCATTTTGGGAGAGGGGGAGAGCTTCAACCTGAAAGCTTCTTCTTTTTTTATTTTTAAACGACGATAATTATTTTGGAAGAAAATGAAAGAAACTACCTACTTATGCGAAATGGTGTCTAAGTGGTTCTTGAAGTCCTGTAAAAGTAATTACAATAACGGACAATAATACTTTTAGAGTAGTTTTTAAAAATGTTTTTTTCTTAAGACATGCTAATATTTTACAATTTTGAGGATAGAGGGGAGCTTCAATCCGAAAGTCCCCCCACCACCCTGTTGATTCGCCTGTGGTAGGGGCAATTAAGATGCTCGGAAGGTTGCCAGGTCGGATATTGAACGAATACCACAGGTTAATGAAACGTTTATGGAAAGGTAGTTAAGATAATAAATATCGTAAAGTCTGATCTTGACGTTCATGAGGTTTCATTATTGTTCAGCGAAGATATGGAGGCAAGAATCTAGCTGTTCTACGATGCTATTTTTTTTTAAACATCATTTTCGTTTTCCTTTTTTTTCTTCAAAATTAATTTCCTTACATTTTGGCCGATCTCTTAATTCGTTAAATTACTATAAATAGACCAAAACATCCATACAATATAAAATAGAATGAAGATAATATAGGATATTCCAACCTGATTATAAATTACCAGCCTTCATCTTTAATATGAATAGAAAAATTATACTAATACTAGGTTGATTTTTTATTGTTACAAATTCTAACAAAAGTCTACAGCCATAAGACTGATCAAGAAAACCTCTTTCTACCGACTGATTTTAAGGCCTTTGGAAATGATTAAAAAAGTTTATATTTATAGTAAAGTTTAATAGATTATAGAAAAAATGAAAGAGTATATAATAATAATTTTGTAGATGTAACCGAAAACATTTATATATTATATATATATATATATATATATATATATATATATATATATTTATAACTATAATTACTTTGTAAAAAAACTATGTGAAATTTTGTATCAGTGATTCTTGAAGTCCAATTAATTGTAATTACACAAATAATATTACTTTTACAGACAATTTTTAATATTTTTTTCATGTAAATATGGTTATATAGCCATTTATCATGTATATTATATGTGTATATAATCTCCTCTATATGTATATTATCTTTTATTTTCTCCAATCATTCATTCATTCATAGGATTTAGATTATTTAGGACTTGTATAATGTTTACAATACTATTATTGTATTTTTTGAACATACTAAGGTACATATGTAAATCATTTAAAGTAAATATTTATCCACTCTTTTATTATTATTTTTTCATTAATACAATGGCATGGAAACAAAAGTTATTTGTCGCTCATTTCAAATTTTATTTATAATGCCATAGCTTATTGTTTATAGCAACTATTTTGCAGTATTAGGACCTTATTGCTCATATTATGTCTTTACTATATCTGTACAGTTATGTAAATACTTCTTTTATTTTATTGTTTTTTTATAGAATGCATTTTGGCCAGATGTAATATTAATTTTATGTACAATATTGTTATTCTCAAGGGACTTCGTCCCAGAATAAAGTCAATTCTTCAATTCTATTCTATATTTTACTTTTTTTGGGGGGAGGGGGGAGGGGAGACGGAGAGGAGAGCTCAGCCCGAAAGCTCCCCTCCAGTAGATCCAGCAGTGACAAATGACTTGTACTCATAATTAAATATAACAATTATTTTTAAAAACATCAATAATAGAACTAATATCAGAGATTAATGGTAATCTACGACATTGAATTTTGCTTTGTTTCAAAAAGAAAATTGGAGACATATACTATTGGGGAATACAAAAAAAACTTAAAATACAATGATAATTACTTCAGAAGAAAAATAAAGAAATTAACTACATGTATGAAACGATTCTTGAAGGTCTAATAAAAAACAAACAATGTATTTATATTTTTCAATAGATCAAAAATTCTAACGAAAATTAATATAAAATTATTCGAATAATTTTCATTTCTTCTATTTCACTGGTCAAAGAAACATAACTAGAAATTGTTCTGTTCGAGAGAAGAGAGAGTGAAAGGTGTTAAACATTATTTCTCAAGGAAGGGTTATTACACTCAGCCAAACCTTTTAGCTTATGAACTTTGCACAGATGAGATGAAACATCTTATTAAGGAACACGAAACCAGGCGATTGTGCAAAACCATAACCACGTCTAGTTAAAAAAATAATCAAACTATCCGAACACGTGCAATTAACGAGGCCTACCTCTGGTGATTCATACTGCATAATTAATCTTTCAGAATAGGCAAGATATGTTTTACCAAAAATGAAATACACAGTTCAGAAATTCTAAAAATTGCATAGAAGTAATAAATTATTTAGCAGAATATATCACTATATAAATAAATAAAATTTATAACCATAATGTCTTTTAAATTTCTTCATCGCTTTTTTCACTATCCACTGATTAATAGGTCAGCAAAATCATTTTTATTAATGGATACACATATGCCAGCGATACAAAAGTTATAATAAATTTCTTAATAATAATATATAAATTATATAATATTCATAGAGCTCTTGTTGCCTATCTAAAAACAAATAAAAGAAATAAAATAATATCATGCAAAAGGTTTTTTAGAAAATGCAAGAAAAATAATTTTAAAAATTTTTGTTCTATGTATATATTGTGTTTCATATAAAAATATTTAAAATTGTAATAATAGGGTGAACGCACCAGTTATGGACAGATTGGACTTTAAATGTAAATAATAAGCTTTCTTGGTTTATAGGTTTCAGTTTTGTCTAGATTGAAGAACAATACCCTCTATAGACAACTGTATGAACAGAGTTCCCAAAAGAAAATTTTAAAATGCCTATCATTGTTGTTTCTATAGTGCTTTTGAGATCAGTGTGTTTAATACCTTCCTATTAACAGTTTTGCTAAGAGTAAGTTGAATATTTATGTTATCTTATCTTTATCATTAACCTTATAATTAAATAAAGCTTTTAGAATTTTCTGAGGGATCTCCATTGCTGGTACCGACCCCATGTCCATTACTAGAACAATTGAATTTCGGATTGTCCATCACTAGTGCAAAAAGTTTTTTTTTTTTTTAAATGGAGATTGTATCTGCATAACTGAATAATTTTTCAATTTTAAAGTGTTAAATAGAAAAAGTAGATCCTAGAGATTCTTAATGTACAACGGAGAAATAATTACGACGCCATAAGCCAGAAAGATTATCATTAATCTCTGATATTAATTCTATTATTGATAAATATATTTAAATATTTTTAAAAATAATTGTTATATTTAATTAAGAAAAACATTTTCTTAGCTACGTCTATCACTGGTGCGCTTATCGTAGTATAATATTATAGAGTTTGAAATCATTTATATACCTGAGATTTCCCTAAATTCAGTCTTGCACCTCCCCCTTTATATGAAAGCTGCGTACGCCTTGATAATATTATCTTGCAAGGAAAATAGTCCGAAACCAGTCACAATTCTATTTATTTATTTTTCGAAAACAATGAGAAACAAGGTATATATGAAGGATCAAGGTAAAGAAAGATCTTAAAAATTTGGTAATAGACTAAAGAATAAGATAAGCTCTAACAAATAGACAACGTCCGAACTGAGCTATTCAGACAAAAGTTTAAAAAAAAAAAAAATAAAGACATGTAATTTTTCCTTAACAAGAAGTAAAAAAAAAAAAAAATAATTCTATAATCTCTACCAGGTAATTCATAATGATCAAAAGAATTTCTTTAATGTTCATGTGTAGTAGGATTAAAAAAACCAAGACTATTTATTCTTGGTCAGCGCTTAAACTAAGATTAATTGGCAAAGAAAACATCATTGCTTTAAATGGTCAACTATAGTTTTCGAAGAATGAATCATAGAAATTTCCCTGGAAGATGATGTGCCTCATTAGTGGCCATGACTGTGGTATAGCACGATCGGACGAAGGAACTAGTCGTTAGTTACGCAATTGTTTCTCCTTATATATTTATATGGTTCCTAATCGTGAAGGAAAACTCATGATATATATATATATATATACCTAGTGAGCTTGTGTTTCAGAAAAAGTCAAGTATGCACTTGGATGGATGGCCACTTCGCTCGGAGATCAACTTCGCTCCGAATTTTCAGTCAACGCCAACCTCCCTCTCCCCCGTGTATGATGCCGTCAGTTATTAGTCGAAGAAACACTCACCATAAAAAAAAAACTTGATAAATATGAAATCAGGATGTTTCTTTTATGATGTTAAATAATTACACCAGGTCCAAATTCCGCTGGTTGACTCTGAATCCGTACTCGAGAATTTGAACTGCTTCGATGGACGAAACCATTCCAAATCGTAGCAACATAACGTTGAATGATCTCTCTTGGCTCCGCAATTCTACAAAATGGAATGTCTGCATTAAAAAGGCACGTTGCACTATCGTATGAAATACATACCCACCAAAGGCGGATCTAGGAGGGGAGGGGGGGCTTTCGGGCTAAAGCCTCTTCCCAAAATGGTAAAATATAGCCATGTTTTACAAAAAAAAAATATTAAAAACTATCTCTTAAAGTATTCTATTAAAAACACCATTTCATATAGGTAATTAATTTCTTTCTTTTTTTCTAATTAATTATCGTTATATGTATATGAAAAAAAAATCTTTCGGGCTGAAGCCCCCCCAATTAAATCCTGGATCCGCTAGTGACCCAGTGATACCCACTAGGTGAATATAGTAATATCGTTAAGAAAATGTGAAACCGCTATGATTAGATATTTTATATTAGCGTAAATTGTATGCAAAAAACAATTTTTAATTTTCTCTAACAAGGATATTTGCGAAACAGTTTAGGTTCTATATTTATTAGAATTTGTAATCAGTAGCGGATTTTCTTTTAATAACTTTCTTATTATCTAGAATAATTTCTTTTTATTGAAGAAGAAAAATAAAAATAAATGACCACTATATGAAATTATGTTAAAAAAAAAATTAATTATAGAAACAATAATGCTTCTACAGACAAATTTCATATATTTTTTTCTGAATTCGTACTTCTATTTAGTAGCAGTATATATATATACATTTATAATTTAAAAAGAAATATTTTGTGATTGTTTAAGTATTTAGCTAGATCAATCACCAATAAATATGGGTCAATAAAAAAATATTTTTCCAATTTGGAGGGGGAGGGCTTGAGCCCAAATCTTCTCTCTTTCCCCCTCCCCTCCCCAATAGAATCGCCACTCCTTTTCTGACAGAATGAAGTTCACCTTTTTTACTTTATCAGCGTTAACACATGTCTTGAGGCGATTTGTTATAACCTGTGAGTTCAGAAAGCTCTTAGTTCAGAAATAGTTAATTTTTTTGATCTTCAGAAAATTACCAGGTTTTACAGGTGATATATGATGACAATTATTTTTTAAATTTATATGTAAATACATGAACATACCTATAGTAAAATCCTATATACATAACAAATGCAACACAGTCAGTGCCCTAGGGAGCCCATAAAATAAATAATTTTCAAGAAGTAGAAGACAGAAAGGACGGTAGCACATTTGCTAGATGCGTTGCGACCCAGTTGAAAATTAACGTAAAATAAAAAGAGATGTTTTTGCTCCTTCAGAAAAGTTAAGGGGGTTCACAGTTCTGCCGAAGATATATTCACGTTTTATAATATCAAAATCCAAAGAAGACACATAAGCGAACAAATCCACATATAATATAATATAATATAATAATAGGATGTGTAAATACATTTTCTGTGATCGTGTTTATATACCGTGGTATTACTTTCTCCGTGTGTTGAGTTTCCTACAAAGATGACGAATCAGTTTTTGCTCATCAACCTCGATAAGGTACCACTTCGCTGAATTTCGAAAGTTTGTTTATAAATAATTCATGCGAACAAGAATAATAAGACATGTTTATCTGAAGAATTTGAATCCTATGGAAGCCTTAATTTTATCCAGGAGGAGAAAACGAAAACAAATACCAACCTCTTATTCAAAAATAATAACACTGGAAGGTAGCCAAATTGTGTAAGCAGTAACAACATAAGTTTGTTAATATAAGAAATTAAATAATGAAAATAATAAATATAAAAATATAACCTTTGTAAATTTATAAGGAGATTTACAATTACTGTCTAGTGCCAGGATTTCGCTAATAGGTCAGCATGACGTCCAGAAAACGTCATAAACCACAACATACAAAAAAATACAATGCATATGGTAATATTATTCTAATCTTTTTTTGTCTCCCTTCCTTGCCAAATAGGCTACACTGGATTTCAGAGAATTTAATCATTTTATAAAATCTACAGAAACTTTGTTAGGACGTCCCATCAAACATCCGCCGAATTGGTCACTACAATAGGAGTTCGGCAGGGAGACATAGGGAGCCCTCTATATTTCATCATCCTCATGGGTGATGTTATTAAGGAAGGTAAGAAGAAAACCAAGGAGACATCACTTAGATATTGAAAATTACAACCAGTGAACGGTTCATCGTTTGCTTTTGCTGTTAACATTATGCTAATAGATGACAGTAAAGAAAAGTTACAGGCAAATTTAGATGTCTGGACATCTGGTCATTAGCACTTCCAAGACTAAGTGTATGCTGTTTTTCAGGAATAAGAAGCATTTTGGGATTCGCATTCATGAGGATATGATACAGCAGGTTCATACGGTCAAGTATTTGGATGTTACGATGGGGAAGATCAGAGACGAAATTAATACGAGAGTTGCCATTTCAGGAAGGATGTTCTCTGCCATCAATAAGAAATTTTTTAAGTAAGAGAGAAGTGGCAAAATACACAAAAGTACCCGTCTATCGCTCGACGTTCGTCCCTATCCTCACTTATGCAGGCGAATTCTGGGCCTTAAAGCAACTTTATCGCAGCCTCCTCAAAAGGATGGAAATGAGGTATCTGAGGAAAAAAGAGGGAAAGACCAAGAGTGACCGGATAGGTAACACAACGATATATTATATCGTATATTATATACTCCTCGTGTACTGTTCATCATATAGAGTATGTGTCTGAGTCCCTAGTGGATATATGGGAATAATTTTTTGTTTTCATTGGACCATAACTGTTTTATTTTTATTTTTTTGAGTGATCTAAATACATTAACAATCACAATATGTTTTCTTTTTCAATTATAAATCATATAAAACTACTAAAATTGAA
Source organism: Nezara viridula (assembly GCA_928085145.1). Taxonomy (NCBI): domain Eukaryota; kingdom Metazoa; phylum Arthropoda; class Insecta; order Hemiptera; family Pentatomidae; genus Nezara; species Nezara viridula. The sequence continues at coordinate 46,460,834 of OV725081.1, forward strand.
AGAACGCATTAAAAAAGTAAAAAAGCATCCATAAAAATATTATTATTTCTGCAGCATAACCATTTAAATATCATTTCATAAGTTTATTCTTTTCTTACAGAGTGATTACCGTTATAGAAAGACAAAGGTAACTAAAAAAAAAACCCTCCCTTCAAAATAAAAATTAAATCTTGAATTCGATACTGGTTGGAGTGATGTAAAATATCTGTTGGATCAGTATTTTTTCAGGCTATGAAAGTAAGATGTACTAGCCTAGACTTAGATTTATTATTCTTACAAAAAATAATAGTTAACGATTTACTGCTATTTGAGAGAAATAAGACTGTTAAAGAAAATTCCAATAATAAACTTATATTATTTTTTACCCTATTAATCTCATGATATTTAAGTCATTATTTTAATTATTTTTTTTTTACTCTTTTATTCAGACAATAATAATCAATAAAGCCTTTTTGTTGTGTTAACAGGAAATGTTTCTGTTATAAAGATCGGAAAATAATAAATATAAAATGTTCACTAATATTAAAAGTAGCCAGGAACCAGTTGGTTATATTTAAAAATACTAAAATTTAAAAACATCTTGGTAAAAGATTTTTAAGAATCATCTAGAAATACTCCAAGAATCGTGGTAGGATATTTTAATGCACACAGAATCTCTTGTAAACCTTGAGAAATATTTTAAGATGTGGTCGTAGATTTCAAGACCTAAAATAAAATATAAAACCGACCATGTTTTTGTCTTTTTTTTTTAATAGGAAGCGATAAATAGTTTTTAAATTTGTGTAATCAACAACTAAAGGATACTAAACTAAAATTATATCAAATAAAAGAATGTATCTTTGCTAAAAAACTATTTTAACAAAGTTCTTCTACGGTCCCATCAGCTGCGATGGTGGTGTAATGGTGAGCATAGTTGCCTTCCAAGCAGTTGATCCGGGTTCGATTCCCGGCCATCGCACTTACTTTTTATTTTATTCACCGTTGTTTAAATTTATTTTTGTATAGTTTGATATTTTGGTTTATTTTATAAATTGTTCCATTTATTTAGTTTTAAATATAATTGTTGATCGGGCCTAATTAAAGTTTTCGTTTTATTTTATTTTTCGTTTTCTATTATAATTTGTTTTATTTAATTATTATTTTTTTATATCGTTGTTTTAATTTATTTTATTTGATGTTTTTGTTTTATTTTATTAATTGTTCCGTTTATTTATTTTTAAATATAATTGCTAATCAAACCTAATTAAATTACTGTTTTAATTTATTAGACGTTTTATATTTTAATTTATTTTATTTATTTATTGTAAAAAAAATATTAAATGTAGATTGTATGATTCATGCATATGAAATATTGCTTTGTATAAGACATGCAGTAAATCAACGACCTTCTCACAGACATACCGTGTGAAATAAATAAAATAAGAAATAATAAAAAAAATGGCTTAATTATCATAATTGTTAATATAATTTTAAAGCTTCATCAAAATTGCGCCATTTTGTAATAAATTGATAAGATAAGTGAACAGTATGACTATATGTAAAAAAAAAAAAATAAAATAAAATAATGACTTAAATGTCATGAGATTAAGTGGTAAAAAATAATATAAGTTTATTATTGGAATTTTATTTAACAAAGTCTTATTGTCTTATTTCTCTCAAATAACAGCAAATCATTAACTATTATTCTTTGTAAGAATAATAAATCTAGGTCAAGGCTAGGACATCTTAATTTCATAGCCTGAAAAAATACTGATCCAACAGATATTTTACATCAGTCCAACCAATATCGAATTTAGGATTTAATTTTTATTTTGGAGGGAGGGTTTTTTTTTAGTTATTTTGTTTTTCTATAACGGTAATCACTCTGGAAGAAAAAAATTTATGAAATGATATTTAAGTGGTTCTTGCATGGCTGTTATAAAAAAAAATTGCAGAAACAATAATGCTTTTCATGGATGCATTTTTATTTATTTATTTTTTGACACGTTCTTAAAATTTTTATGTTAAAAAGAAAACATATTGTGATTGTTAATTTATTTAGATCACTCAAAATAAAAATAAAACATTTATGGCCCAATGAAAACAAAAAGTTATGTGTATATATATATATATATATATATATATATATATATATATATATATATATATATATATATATATATATATATATATATATACATACTATACATATACATATACATAAATAAGCTACAGACTTGAGAGTTTGGGCAAGTTTCTAAACTCGGCCCTGATTTCATTGACGGATTTCTTCAAGCGATTGAATCCAGTAATGATGAACAGCTATTTTATATTGTTAGGTTATTTTATATTGTTATAGCAATTTATATTGTTTAGGAACGTGGATTCTAGTGAAATGTTAATACTCCTGGAATGTTACGAAACATATGAAAAAAAATAGTGTAAGGAAATAACTACTTCTGAATTGAAGCTACAGACCTGAGAGTTTTTTTTTTTAATAAAGAAATAAATGTAGGTAGAAAATAAACTGAATTTAAATATATAAATAAACAACAACAATGAGGTTTTATCCAGTGGATCCATTGATCCCACGGAGTCACCGGCGATTCAATGGTTAAATAAAGGAACACCATGAATTTCATCCCTTGTTGCCATTAGTGAGTTCAGTAATGGTTTGATAGATTTCTGATCCATTCGATGAGCTCAGCGATGAGTGTAGGAACTTGTTCGTTTATTTTTGGAATCTTCATTTATATTACAAAAGACTAAACATTATACAAATTTGAGTAAATACTTTACTTACGCACGAGTTGACTGGTATAGGAAGGAGATTAGTAATGTTTAATAGATTATTATTAAAATGCTAAAATACTTTTTAATCAACAAGATACTGTCAGTATTAGAAAAAAACAACAGTATGCTAACTGATACAGTCCCGCAATCACACTTCAATGTCGCCTAGGATATCATGTCTGTTCCAGTCGTGAGATTGCTTCATCCGTGATTAATTATCAGCCGGTTCCACATGATTTAGATCATTCATGGAACGGTTCATTTAGTCCTCTCAACTCTTATAATGAAATCAGAACGGGTTTTTTTTATTCTCAATCTCGTTCGGGACATTTTGAAACCGTATAATATTTCACCATTGGTATAATTTAAGTCTGGGTTTACTACTTCGAAAACTCAAACGGAGAATGCCTGATTTGTGAAAATTTACGATTCTAAAAGAAAATGTCACATAATTTTCATTTTTTATAATTATAAAGAAAAAAGAAAAATGTATGCTCATCATCAGGAAGTGGTTATTCACGTGATTTAGAAGAAGACTAGAGCGATTCAAAAATTTCATTTAAATAGTGTTTGTGAGTGAATAACTACATCCCAAAAAACAATGAATTAGAATTGATTTATGAATTATTTCATTCTTCTTCAACACATTATAGTGTTATTCATTCATTTAAATAAAAAAAGATAATTTATATTTTCGAATTAATCTTTGGATGCCCAAAAATTGTTTATCTTATTATTTGATTTTTCTTTTGTTTTTCGAAATATCCCACTCAATTGTCAATGAGCAGTAATAAAGCTATAACTGTTTACGATTTCTCATTCATAGAACATATAAGAAGTAAAAAAAAAAAAAAAATGATGGCATGATAATAAATCAAATTGAAAGTAAAATTAAAAGTTGTTTGATAGTAAATTAATAAATAAGATAGATATATTAAAATTTTAAAATTTAGAACTTAAAAATTTTAACCATATAAGTTAAAATATATTTGTACTCTTTTTCATAAACCGTATTATAACTTAAATAAAATATCGAAAAATACAAAATGGAAATTGGCTACAATAATCACAAAGAAAATAAACATCATGAAGGTGAATAATAATTACGTATGTATTTTACAATTATAAAATTATAGCTGATACCATATAAATTAATTCCATCTTTTTTCGTATCACTTGAAGTAAGTGTTGTTTTTAATTGATTTGATAAATAATGGAATCATTCATGCAGTTCAGGATAAGAAGATGATTCTCATTATTAAAATATATTTTAGATAAGTTAAATATAAAATATAAATTCATCTATAATCACAAACGGATAATAAAAATTTTAAACACTTATAAAGGTTAAGAATAACTATAAAAAGAAAAAAATAATAGTTTCTAATTAATATTCATTCGAAAACAAATTACCTAAGTATTTGCATTACACTTCATTTCCGAAGCTAAAAAAAACAAACTAAAATAAACATAAGAGGTATGTCAGATTGAAAGAGATGCCCTTTCTTCTAATTTATGTGGAACGAGTCTGCGACTTTCTACAGATAGAGCTCAATTTTGTAGAAAGGACAACATGGATTTGAACGATTAGGTCAGAGAAAATTCAAAATTTCACATTATAATAACTATTTTATGTAGTCTACAGACAAAGTGAAGAGATGAATGAATTGGACAAGCACCTAGTTAAAGTTATTAAGAATCGTTATAAATTGTTATTTGAAAATCCAACGTGCTTCATAAACAGGAAGAATTTTTAATTTCTTAAATTAAATCATTCAATTATAGAAACTTTATAAACTCCGCAAGCGGCCACCGTTAGTTTTTTAGGGATCTTCATTAACTTAGCCCTAGATTTAATCAAAATGTTATTATTTAGGTTTATATAATTTAAAAAAATTAATAACATTAAGTTGAATATATGTATATAGGTGTATATTTATTTATAAATAAAAATAGCAACAGTAAAATATAAACAATTACTACGGCTTCTAATAATAATTATAATTTATAGCATAATTAGAAAAAAATTATGTTTAAACCTAAGCATAATAGATGAAATGTTAGTAAAAATAAATTATTGTATTTTCTAGTAACATAATTAAGATATTTGTTTTTATTTAAAATTCTTCGGGCACTCCATTTATTCTCCATAATTACTCAGTTCCGGAATACATCCCAGTAATTCTAAGAAACAAAAAATAAACCTTTCAAACGACCCCGACATATGCAAATCTTGGATATATTCTAACGAACTATTCAGAATCACCATATATTCAGCTTAAAGAAGAAAACTGACCGCAATCGATTCCGCGGTGAATGAAGTGTAAACCACCTTCTCAAGACTGACATTGAATGCATCATAAATATTAATAGAGATCATTCCAGTTTTTTTTTACATACTTTTGCAATGTTTCAACCCAGTAAAAGCAGCTCCAATGTTGTCCTTCCACAAACAATAGCCATGTTACGTCCCTCACGAACAGTGTGTGCTCATTTACTAGAGTCCTCATGCATTTTTACACGTTGACATACTTTCCACATGGATCATGTACTTGTTGATGTATATTACTAAATCTTGACTATGCCACAACATATGTTGAACCTTTATTATTTTGTGTCCCTCAGGATGAAATAATTGTTTAATAACAAATAAAATTTCAAATTAAAAAAATAAAATACTTAACATTATAATCAGTGATTTTCCTTCAATCATCGACGTTTAAAAGAGAAACCAAATAAGACTTACGTTTTATAAAAATTTAAAAAAAAGGAAATAATAAAATATATATTTCGACTGAGAGCCGTAAAAGATTAAATGATATTAAAAATTGCTTTTTATTTATTGTTAAATAAATGTGTTTTCTTTCTTTAGTGTACCTAATATCAATGGCCAAGATAATTCTAGCTTAAAATGGATTGGATTACTTTGATGCCTCTCTAGAATTATTTCTGTAAAATTATTGTCAGGAAAAATCACAATTATGAAACATTAAGGTGTTTGTAACCAAATCAGTAGACAATATACTTCATTAAATTAAACTCTATGACTTTATTAATTTTTGAAATAATTTTATTTTCTATTTTATTATATATATATATATATATATATATATATATATATATATATATATATATATATATATATGTTTGATTTGGTTGAATATTATGGATCAAGAGGTTGCTATGCTTGCAATACCCTTTAGTGCAATTCTAAGTGAGTTAGAATAGGAATTATAAAACAGATTAACATTATTTCCATTCGAAGTGGGAATGTCAAGATTTTTTTTTTTCAAAGCTATCAATGGAACCAATATCCGTGAATTAAATCTTAGCTCAAATATTCGGTTCCTGGGGTTTATAGATTGTATTATGGATGGTGATTACTATGGTACAATCAGCAGTTGGTACCGCTATATTACTTAAATACATACATTTACATGTCATGACTTGATTAATGATTAGTGTTCAGAAAAATCTACCTTAATATTTCATTAAACGGTACACGATGTATGCACTTCCGAAGTATAATTATAGCAATATTGAACACTGCACTTAGCTGACATGCAAGGGATCGGCGAAGGCCAACGGCCTCGGTGCACTTAACTGCAAAAGAAAGAGAAGCAAGAACACGATAGAAAAAGGGAAAAGGAAAAAAAAAACGAGTAGGAAAACGTGAATCCGGCTAATGCTCTGAAATGGGAGAGACTTTAACGGGTGTGACCTTTAGCCACAATGAGGCAGCCGGTGACGTCAGCCCTCGTTCCCGGATCCCCGCCATAGAGCTAAATTTATATTGCAGAGACAGTGACGTCATTAGGTCACTAATCCCGATATCTTTCGTCGCTGGTGAGATATCCCCTCTTTGATAAGACTCTGGACGGGCCCGTTTCTCAATACTTCCCATAATTCGGGTCATCCCGGAGATCTCATTGGACCATCATTGAAAGACGACCATAAAGATCTCTTATTGAGAAAGACCAGAGGTTCTTGACCTATATTTCAAATTAAGCCCTATTAATAATAGACCGATTATTAATAAAAAAATATGTAAAGCAAGATCATCGAATATAAAATATAGTATTTCATTTACCTTTAAAAGAAATCTACACATTTTATATACAGCAAAAGTTAATGATTATTTGCAATTTAAGAATTATCAGATGACTCATTTAACCTTTAAATATAAATATATATCTATAAAAATATAAATACATCACCCTTCAAGTCGGAAAAAGTCGAAGTTGATAAGAAGCTGAATGACTTATAAAAATAGTTAAATTTCTTTTTTTATTTTTATTTATTCATGATATTTACAACTATATTAAATTAAAAATACATCTAGCAAATGTTTACACAGTATACAATCATATGAAAACCCTTATTGAGAAACTACTCATTGGTAGCACTCTATAGTTAAAAATAAAAAAGAATAATAAATTTTACGAGGGATCAGTTCTCAGTTGATATCTGCTACTACCCGTTCTTTAGGTCTTCGATTTATCTTTCATAGAAGAATGACTTATTGACCAACATATTGGACTTTATTTATAACATATGAAAGTTAGTATTTTTTTTTTTGTTTTGTTATTTATCTGATATCGATACTGCAATTTAAAGGGAAACTAAAATATATACATGATTAACTTATATTTTAACAGGCGTTGATGGTAATCTAGGGTAGGCATAATTCCTACAAACAAATAACAAACAAGCAAACATATATTTTATACTTATTAAATCAATACGGACATGTTGTTCCCTCATACGCTGTATGGCCATAGGACCAAGATACAAAAACTACATTTTTCCAATTAAAAATATAACATATTTCGATAAAATATAAAAAGCTTTACCAACATAATATGAGGGAGTTACTAAATTAGTTTCGGATGAGAGATATCTTTTTCGGTCTGGCTATTTCTTTACCCCATACCTCACAAGCCATCATTTTCTAGACGTTAAGGCAATCTGTTGGTTGTCAATTCTGAGAATAAATATTTAAAAAAAATGATACCCTATACTTATCATAATTAATTCTCTTAAATTTTATTGTCTACCATAATAACATACAGTTTTATTTCCACAGTTCAGTTTACTGTTCTGAATATTAAAATTAGAAATTAATATGAATGGAATAATCGTGACCAGATCTGGTATGAGGAAGCTAGTACCTAGTGTTAACATCGCTTGAAATTCATGCAATCAATACAATAGCTCTTCGTACTATTCAATAGGATCGTGAATTATCACGAATATGTAACACTTTAGTGTAAATAACTCGTCGTAAAAATGTCTTTTAAATAATAGTACATCATAATTTTTTTTTTCATATCCAGAATTTACAATTATTATAATAGTATAAATTATGACTTGTTACAATTGATGCGCCTAATACATTTTTCTGTAACATTGTTTTATAAACCAATTATACTTTAAATAAACAGTCACGGAGAATGTGTTAAAAGTTGGAGTAGAAACATTTTAATAATTTTATAAATATATATGTGAGTGTGTGTGTGTGTGTATAAATATATATGCATTTTTGCAAACAAATTTGTGAACTCATTTGTAACTCTACGATAGGTGTAACCAATCAATCTGATACATTGTCGCGGACATTGATAGTTGAGTTTCAGTCACAACTTGGTGCATGAACATAAACTGGACCAATCATCTCAGCTGTTCGATAACGTAACCAATCACCATCAAATTTACATTTAATTACTTATATAAATATTTAATTACATGAGAATTATTCACTGTGACAGTTGTCTGCTTTGACAATACTATTTAAAATAGATTAATATATTTACATATATCTAAATATGAAACCAGTTCGTGTTATAAACTAATTCAGTATATTAAATTAAATTCAAAATATTTAAATCATTGAACAATCTTTGAGAAGAGCATCCTTGATCTAGGCAAAACTAAGTCCAAAACGTCGGCAGACAAAACTAAATTAAGACTGTCTAAGAATACTTTTTCATCTTTGATCGCATCCTCACCAACTATCCTTACTAATTGATCTACGGTCAACAATATCTCCACCATTATAAAATAACGTTGATTTGAGAGAAGGTTAAACGTCACAAGATGGAAAAACGGTTGTCATGACGATTTGTTTTGTTCTTTGCCGGTCGGCGCAGAATTAATCGTTAAGGGCGTTGGCTTGTCACAAGACTGACTAATAGTGAAGCATATTTGAATTTTTGTCTTCCTGAACTTTTGTTTTGCTTTTTTTGCCGACCTCTCGGGTGTGACCTAATATTAAAGTGAAGGCTGACTATATTTTAAAATAAAAATAAAATAAATTTATCAGAGTGATTTAAAATGAAAAGTTAACTGTTTTTATACTAAAAATACTATAATTATACTAAAAATAGAATAATGAGGAGAATAATAATTTGGGTGATCAGTCAATTTATCAAAATAGATAGATAGATAGATAGATAGAAAAATAATTTTATTCTGGGACACAGTCCCTTGAGAATAACAAAATAGAACAAAATTAAAAGATCACATCAGGCCAAAATAAAATCAATCGAAAAAAAGAAATAATGTAAAAAAAATATAAGGTAAACATTCTATATAAAAAAAAAACGAAACTATATACAAAACAATTAATACTATAACAAGGCACTTAAAGCTATTTGCACTAGTATACACTTTTAAGAAAATAATAAAGAATTAAAAAATAAAAATGTATCAATGAATCAATCAATGAATTTTTATGTATCAAATTCTCTATTAAAATCAGCTCGAATGGTTAGCAACTATCTGACTGTTCTTGGGATAGGAATTGGAATAGGAGGATTTTGAATTTGGATATGGATGGGGAATGTCGAATTTTGATAGGGTGGGAATTCCAGAAATTGACAGAGCGAACAACAAAGGAATTTTGGAATGAGGCAGAAATTGTCCGTCGAGAGATATGAGAAATATGGTGATTCCAAAGGAGGTTTTGATCAATGAAAAATCCTAAGTTTTTAACAGAGGAGTAGAAGGAGATTGGCTGGTCATTAAGGTGAAGGATGGGAAAGTCTGGATGGGATCTAAGAAGGGACTTGGAAGCAATGACAATGGCCTGAGTTTTGGCGGCATTTAACCTTAATCCATTATTATTGCTCGTTAATTTATAGGATGTAAAATGGAACATATTTTGTAGAAAGATCGCACAGAGCACGACAGTTGGAATTTTCCATTTTTAACATTTATATGAATATTATATTTTGTATCTATTTGCTTTATGATAATAAACACGTTTTCATTCATAAACTGTTTTCAAAAGAAACTAAAGCTTTTATCTTACAATAACTTAGGGTTTTATAGTTAAAGACGTTTAAAGGTTGACAAGGCAGTCGAAGCATTGTAGATGTAATGAGCAGTAAAATCCCTCTTTGAGGTCACATTTATGCTCTTCCAAAATAGAATCGGTTTTCGCAAGAACTTGACATTTGGCTAGAACGGGACGGGAGTGAAACCACTAATGCCTGCCCTTTGAAGGAGCGGGCCATCAGAAGAGCAGCCAGCATCTGCACTGATGGAAGACCATCCTAAGGTCGTCGCTATCGCAACAGCCGATTTGCGAGGGACCTTCGCGTCCTCCGCCGTAAAATTACGGAATCTATTTTTAGAAGTAAACGACCAGGATTGGAACATAAATAGTACTCAGCGAGCAGTAATATCTCCTCTTTGTTAACACCATCCGTAGTCATTTAATCTTCCAAGTTTGATCGTGTAGACATAATGTACGTTAAATCTTCACAGAGGATAGGATTAATACACCATGTATAGTTGCTAACAATCACCTAAAGGCAACATTGGCATTTGCTACCGAAACATTGTAACACTTATCCCCTTAATTGGTGATGAAAATATCCACAGATGCATTCACGCAACATATGCCTGTAACAAACTAAAATAGTTTACTATGCGAATTGGATTCACTGATATATAAACTAAACTAATATCCTTAAATATTAAATATATAGATGATAGTATTCTTATATTAAACGACTACCACAATGACGAATCTCATATAAGCAAGGAAATAAATAGGAAGTGTGAGGGTGATTCGTTACATTATCGATCAGCTGAGACAATTGATCCAAGTCATTTACTTGATCTATGACTAAAAGTTGTGGAAGACGGGTTAGTTCAGTGGATAAGGCACGGGACTCTAACCTCTTCTAAACACAGCTGATCATGAGCTCGAATACAGCCTGGATAGATAATCGTTTATTATATTATGTCAGCTGTAGATCGATCCTGGGATCGGTAGATCCTTCTGAAGCAGAATGCCTCTACGAAGCGGTTACCCTAAATCTAGTTCAATCGCTTATCAAACAACAACATCTATGACCCTACTGGTACTGGTACTGGTGAGGGGGACTTAGTCCAGCAAGTGGGCCTATTGGTCCTTTTTGCGCTCCAAAATTTGATACTACCAGTGGTTGTCTATTGCACCTCTATTCTGTCTCAAACCTTTCTGTTCTTCCAATGAAGTCCAAAAGGTTGGGCCATTTTATAGAGGCAGCTTTGCATACTTGGATTCTGTCTGTATATCTGAGTGACACAAATCGGTCACATTCCATTATGAAGTGGAGGGCAGTTTCAGGTGCACTTCTGCAGAGATTACAGAGTTCATCATCCATTATCCCACAGATCTTTAGGTGTCTTTTACGAGTTGGATTTCTTTTCTAGTTAGGCCCATCTATGACAATAACGAATTATGGAAACTAAAACCCTTTATGAACTGTAAAAAGATAAAGCATATCCTTTAATTTGGTACTTTTGCAACTCAGTAGCAATAATTAAATTCAATTGCTTGTATTAATGAATTTTCCACAATTGTGGTTCTCACTGCCTAAATATCATTTAGAATACTTTTCCATAGTTCTCAATCCATGGCTTGCTCTTCCCCTATACCATTTCCTGCCAGGCTTTCTTCCACCTCGTGTTTTCACTTTGCATTAGCTCATACTTTTTTTTTCCTTCTTTCTTCTACTTCCATTTCCATACTTATTTTTGAAAACCTTTCTGCAGACATTCGTTCACCGTGTCCAAACCATTTTAGGTAATCGTTTTTCTTTTTTTTTTCAATATCTCCTAGAACGTTCTTTTTCACTTCTATCAGTTCCAGAATTCTTTTATTTTTAATTGTTTCCTTCCTGAATAGATTTTCTTGTTCTTCTTCTCCAAAATTCCATTTCCACTGCTAGTGATCTTTTTCGCTATCTGGCATTAATGACCTATCCATGGCATATGTCGATATAGTCTCGAATATAGATTTATACCTCAGCCTTTTTGTATTAGGCTGTAAACTAATTTACTTATGTATATTAAGGAGTGCTATAAAAGTGTTATACATTATTATAACACAACATAAAAATAATATTATTATTGAAACTGGGTAATGGAAAGATTCGCAAGATATAATCATATCTTAGATTATTCTGTTACCTTTACCTTCAGATCCTATAACCTCTTGAGACCTTGCTCTTGACACCTGAGGTTCGTCATCGTACTGATCTAATCAGACTGCAAGGTCCTTCAGTTGGATCATGATAAATGCAGCGTAATGCTCGATGTTCCTCGCCATTTTGTGGAAATGGATCAGAACCTGTCTTATGAAAATACCCATCAAATTTATAAACTATCCAAAATTTTGACAATAATATCACGATTAATAAAATAAAAATTAAGTCCGTTATAAACTTCATAGTTCCCGAGTCAGGGAGTGGTGTACCCAGTTGATGGCTTGCAATAAGTGAAGGTTTTTTTATTTATTTTATTTGTTCTCTCATCTACTTAAGTGAAATAATTTTTTTTTGTGACTTTGTGTTGTACTTTCACTGATGAATCTATCTATAAGAAAAGATAGCTTTCGTACATATCTGTGATTGCTGTAATTTCCAAGGAAGTATGCTTACTACGAATATTTTTTTTAACAAAAACTTGAAATTATTTTTTGAAAATGTCTTCACTTAACGGAATGAAGATACGGGGATGTGCCCATTTATGAAAATCATCGCTGGGCAATGCCGAATTTAAAATACCAGTTTCCTTCGGTAAAAGAAACCCTTAATATATATTTTTTTAAAAGTCTTGTTACAATGTTAATATATAAGAGTCAATAGAATAATTATTTTAACTTTTTATGAAAGTACGAAAAGATAAATTGAATGAAAAATACCTTAAATGAAAAATATTTTGATTATATAAAATTACAGCAAGTCTGGTGCCATCACAAGCAATACAAAAAGAGAAATTAATAATATAAATTAGTATACAAATATAGAATTAAGTCGGAAAATGTTCTTTTAACTTTTTAATTTAAATAATTTTTTTTAAATAAACTAAATAAATAAATTTTTATTTAAATAAACAAGTAAAAGATAAAAAGATCTGATCTTTTTTATTGTTATACAGCCCAATGTATAGTAGAATTTATTATTAAGAAGGTGTGAAATTTTATTAAATTTATTTTCTGTTAAGAAGAATATATTATATTAATACAATAATAATTTTTGAATATATTAAGAAAAATATATTGTTTTGAAACATTTTCAATGATAGCCAGTCAAAGAATTTTATGGTATTATTGAATTATTTTGTACTTTAGGAGACTGAATAATCTAGAAATAGGCGTTATCACATTTTATTGTCATTGTATTTAATAATGTTCGAGGGACAACTAGGGTAAGCTTGCCAGTGATGGCCATAGCTAGGGAAATTTTGGTATTTTTTGGCTTAAGCCGCAGTAATTATTATAGTTATAAACTTCTCCATTGGACATTTAAGATCTCTAGAATCTCCTTTTACAATTTAAAATTGAAGAATATTCTGTTATGCAGGTATAATGTCCATTTAAAAAACAACTTTTTAGACTAGTGATGGAAAACCCGAAATTCAATTGTTCTAGTAATTGATAGGTGGTCAGTACCAGTAATAGATATACCTCAGAAAAATTCGAAAACCTTAATTTAACTATAAATATAATATGGGTGATGAATATTCAGGACGCAGTATTTTTTAATGTTTTTTATTTTTGCCAACGTTTCAACGTGCCACGTTTGGATTGAAAAGTTGGCAAAAATAAAAAAAATTAAAAAAGACTGCGTCCTGAATATGTATCACCCATGATATGTAGAACGTTCGACTAACTTCCTTCAAGTATAAATGTAACGTTAAAGATAACATAAAATTTCAACTTAATTTTAGCAAAACTGTTACGAGGAAGGTATGAAACACACTGATCTCAAGAGCACTATAGAAACAACATTGATAGGAACTTTTGGGATCTTTGTTCGTCCAGTGGGAACTTTTAAATCAACAAGCAAGCTTATTATTTACATTTCAAGTCCCTAATTGTTTCCCCTAATCTTATTTTTGGGTTAGGGGTCAAAATATAACTAACCGTTATATCTGATCCCTAGGTCCGAAATAGGATAAAGTTAAGTACTCTGTATTTGAAATAATCTCACTTTTATTTTACTGCAAACTTTTAACAGAGATTTTAGATCTTTAGACTTTTAGACTTTTTATTTATACTTCAACAATATGTGAAACTATAAAATAAATATCACTTTTGATTCACTAACATATTGCTATCTTTTCCCCATCTTTCATATTGAAACGAAGTACAAGTAAGAATAAAAGATAAGTATTATGTGTTTTTTTATCAGTAATTAAAACCATTTAAAAACATGTGTTCTCCACCAAACTTATCATTAAATAAATTTAGTGATATCAACATAAACTGTTTATTTAAGCTTAAAATCATAATTTTAAAGAGTTCTGGCGTTTATTTCATAATAGCATACTTTTATATAAATATATATATAGTTGGTAGTTCTCAAGAAAAGTACTATAGAATTAACCAGAATGCATTTTAAATAAAATGTCGACATGTTGTTACGTTCTAAGTAGGCTTAAAAAATTAACAGTTATGATGACAATATATTAAAATTGGACTGCAAAATCATCGGAGGCCTAACCAGTCAGACGCGAACTTACGCAACTCGGACAACCGGCATTAAAGACTTTCACTACTCTTGATCTTGAAGATAAAGTTAAGAGGCTATTAGCTGCACCGGCCGCAGGCTACAGGGGCATTTCTGGATATGATACTGGAAGAGAAATTCGTTTTAATAATCAATAAAAAGGAAACAAAAAGTGACAACTTTAATTAAAGTTAATTATTACATATATTTGACAGTTGTTTAAAAATAAGTGAAAAAAAATTGAATTTCCAGCAAATGATAGTTTTTATTTTTAATTAATCTTATTCTTTGTTTATGCATTCTTATTAACGAATTGGCATCTACAGATATCAACCTATAAATCAACTATAAACAAGATTAACGCAAATTAAGTAACTCTGCAATTGTTTTAGAATGACTTTTAAAAAAAAAAATAAAAAAACTACAGTGTGTGCTTATGACCACACGATGGAAGTGAAAACATCATCAAGATGGGATTAATATTATTTTTTCAGACCATGCACAGGCGGATTTATGGGGAGGGGAAGGACTTTCGGGCTGAAGACGCCTCCCTTCCCCGAAAATGGTAAAATATAACCATGTTATATAGAAAAAAATATTAAACTATCTACTACTACTATCTGTTAAAGTATTATTGTTCTTGTAATTACATTGAATAGGACTTCAAGAATCACTTAAACACCATGTCATAAAGGTAGTTAGTTTCTTTTTTTTTTCAAATTAATTATCGTTACACATATGAAAAAAAAGCTTTCGGGTAGAAGCCCTTCCCAAAATTAAATCCTAGATCTGCTAGTGAGACCATGTAGATCTTATGCCGCCTTAACAAGCCTGCTCCATCTCTCCCTGTCTTGAGGTATTTCTTTCCATTTATCTGCACGGAGCTCTATAACATCTTTGTTGATTCTATCTATCCATATGCTTTTTGGCCTTCCACGTGGTCTTTTGTATTCTATTGAGGCATTCATGGTTACGTAGAGGCTTCCATGTGGATTGTTATAAATTACATTCCCACCCATCTTAACCTCCATACCTTAATATCATGGGATATTGATTAATCGGTTTCTGTAAGCAGTTTTTTATTGGTATTTCTTCTCCACATGTTAGTAGTTTGATCCCAGATCGCGTCGGTTACCGTGCAGAGAGTTTTTCTCTCAAATCTTTTAATACTTTTTTCTAGGGTGCTGTTAATTGTTCAGGTCTCAAAGCCATATATTGGAACTGATTTTATCATAGCATTGTATACCCTTAATTGGGATTAATAATATGAAATATAAATATTTTGTTTGTTCGATTCATTCACGAAGTACTAACATTTAAAATTCTAATTGTGTATAAATATGAATACATACGTATACAATGAGACGTCAATTAGTATAAGACAATTATGCAATATTGGTACTTTTTTAAAAATAGAACTTCTGTAAGGGGATCTGTAATTTCACGAAACACGTTACAACAGAAAATCGAATAGAAACATTTTAGTCTAAGTGTTCAAAATAGTCGTTATTATTCCATTTTAGCCTCTCTAACACGGCGTCTCGTCAAGATATAATTTTGAATAATGTCTGATTACAAAGAGGATGAATTTCTGAACATTTCCCTTGCTTACTGTATGCAGATCCGATTTTTAGTTTCTGAGCTATTTTAATCCAAATACAAAAATTAGTTGATCCGAACCGACTCCACCCGATTATAAATTACATAGTGTTTACTAATGTATTTAATGATTAAAAAACCTCTAAGAAGAAGTTAAGTATAAGACTACAGAATTTTTTTTTATTTTAGTAAAGCTTTTGATTTTACTCCCGATGATGATAAAAATGGCCCTAACTCATAAGATTTCGGATGTATAAGTTAGAAACTATCCTAAGCGCCTGTCAATGGAAATATGTATACGAAAGATGTAGATAAAATTTAATAAATTGACAAGGGACTATCTTAGTCCTAATATCTAACTACTAACTATCTAATAAAGGGACTACCTACCTAGATGCACCTACTAATTCGTATAAGTAGTATATTAGTACTTACTAATTCGTACAATCCCTTGGAAATTTCATAAATTCTGATTAATGGTAATAAGCACAGGCGGATCTACGGGAGGGGGAGACTTTCGGGCTGAAGCCTCCCCCACCTCCCCAAAAAGGTAAAATATAAACATGTTTTATAGAAAAAAATATTAAAAATTATTTCTTAAAGTATTATTGTTCATGTAATTACATTATATTTAACAGAAATTCAAGAACCATTTAAACATATTTCATAAAGGTAGTTAATTTCTTCCCTTTAAAAAAAAAATAATTATAGTTATAAATATAGAAAAAAAATCTTTTTGGCTGAAGCCTCCCTCCCCCCAAAATTAAATCCTGGATCCGCTAGTGGTAATATGTGTTAAGCCCGATTCATGGATTGGAGATCAGCCACAGTTACAGATAACCTTGATGCCTGAAAAAAAATACCACAGATTTTCAATTCTGAGAACACAGTTGTTAGCCTCTCCTATATGCACACAAACTTTTCTAGCTTTTATACCAGTTGCAGGAAAAATGAAAGGAAATAAACCAGCTGATTCTTGTTGAACAAATAAGCATTGTGTCTGGTTACGAAAGTTCAAACGGAATGGAAGAAAGATTATCCAATATTATAATACAACCGCAACCTAGTTGACTTGTCTTCACGTTAAATCAATATTTTTTGTATTTGCACTTTTTTCATAATTTTATGAATATGCTTGTTTTTTTTTTTTTAAGTTTTTGATTGACTGAAATTATATAATATTTCACAAAATAATGAACTACTAGCTTTATTTGTTTTGAAATGGTTTTAAATAGTTAATTTAATTTAAAACATCGTGTTGTTAGAAAGTATCAGTGTATTGATACCTACATTTCGTGTTAAAACAGGTAACTAAAATCGTGGCAATTTGATAAGTGAAAAATAGTTTCATCAAACATGAAAATTAACAACGTTAATACGGGAGTGGACAGATATATAGTCCGTGGTACAGATCCCTTTTTATAGAATTATTAACATTCGCCAGAAACTTTGTAAATAGTTTCATCTCATCGTAACCTACAACTATATTATTTACGATAACTCTTGGAATTGGGGCGTTTTCAATCTGGATGAAGGCAAACTTTGTCTATTTAATTAAGTACTAAAAACTCATAAATACTTATTTGCTTTCAACTTGGATCGTAAGGATAATTTGATCAAAAATTGATAAAAAAAGTGGCATACAAAATTATTGGGTCATTTACCCTCTATAACCTCGATATTTTGAAAATTTGGGGGTGTAGGTGACGCAAAACGGCTCAATAATTTTTAAAGTAACCTTTTTTTTTCAATTTTGTGATCAAATTATCTTACGATCCAAGTATAAAGCAAATGGTTATTTATGAGTTTTTAGTACCTAATTAAATAGGCAAAGTTTTCCCCCCTCCAGATTGAAAACGCCCCAATTCCAAGAGGTTCAGTAAATAAAATAATTGTAGGTTACAATGAGATGAAACTATTTACAAAGTTTCAGGCGGATGTTAATAATTTGATAAAAAGGGGTCTGTACCACGGACTATCACATAATATTTCACAAAATAATAAACTACTAGTTTTAGCTGTTTTGGAATAGTTTTAAATAGTTAATTTGACTTAAAACATCGTGTTGTTAGAAATTATCAGTGTATTGGTACCTACATATCGTGTTAAAACAGGAAACATAAGTCTTGCTAATTTGATGTGTTACGAATTATAAAAGTATAAAATTTAAAAAGTGTGAAAAATAGTTCCGTCAGACATGACAATTAACAAATATAACTGAGGGCAAACATACGAATGCTAATTACAACATAAAACAATCATTTTATTTGTATATTTATTATAAATATAATGGACAAATTAAATAATATTTATAAAATTTTTTGTTTATTTAAATGAATAATCTCTTTAACTATATCGTCATGTATATATATTGTGATCCTTTTTCATGTACTTATCAATAATATATCTGTCAGTAAAAAAAAAAAAAAAATGTAGGAAATTTCCATTAAACTCTGACAACTTCATCCATACTGTGTAATTTAATGGTAATAATATAAGCGTCCTTTACTAATAAACAAAGAGAATAAGATTACTAAAATCAATAAACAGCCCAAAAAGAGACATAAATTAATTAGTTGAGTGTGGGTTGATGGTTGACTGTCGTGAATTATGAAGAGAAGGATGGTTGGGGTGATCAGTCAGAAATAAATAGGCAAATGTAAATAATAAAAATATTTCATAGCAAATATTAAAATAAATATTATTATTTATTTTCGCCTTTTTATTTCTGACTGATCACCCCAGCCATCCTTCTCTTCATAAATTAATTAGAATATAAATAAAAAAATCGATTCATGAGTTTCCGACAAACAGGTCAACAATTAACTTGCCAATGTTTTGCTAATTTAGGCATCATTATCAGGACAGAGAAACATTTATTTCTTTTTTCTTTCTGCATCTTTTTTTTTTCTGTCCCGATGACGCATGAATGGGCGAAACATTGGTAGATTAACTGTTCACCTGTATGTCAGAGACTGATTGCTTTATTCTTTGGATTTTTCACTAGATTTATATCATAAAAAGAATAAGTTGTATAAATTCTTACAATGATCATGCTCATTATAACACGTTAACAATGGTTATGACCATATTTCAAATGACGTCATGTCCATACTCCGCTACAAACTGCTAACGTTAGTGTGTATTGCTCATTCCAAAGACCTTTAAATGACAAAATGCCGGATTTAGTAACTGCCAAGTCAGACACCAACATCCCCCCCCCACTTCCTTGCGACACACTACATCGTGTTGACATTAACCAGCCCGGGACTGGGAAACTCGTCTACATGTTTGTCGGGTTATCCAAATGTTTCCTGTAGAGTAAGAGAACCTTTCGTAGTTGCAATATCACTGGAATGATCATTAAAGAGCGAAACATTATCCAATTCAATCATCTACGATTGAAATGTTATGATTTTTTTAAACTATTTTTTTTTTTATTAAAGTCTCACACTTAACTTTTGTTAAAATTTTAAATTTTGTTATAATATTTTATTGTTACAATTACTCAAACTGATAATCTACACTCTATTCTTGTCTTCTACAGGATGATTTTGAGATAGATCAAACTTTGTAAAGATTCTTATAAACGATCACTAGCGGATACAGGATTTAATTTTGGGGGAGGAGCTTCAGCCCCAAAGCTTTTTTTTTTCATAAAAATAACGATAATTACTTTGGAAAAAAAGAAAATAACTAACTACCTATATGAAATGGTTTTTAAAAGATTCCTTTAAATGTAATTACACGAACAATAATACTTTAAGAGATAATTTTTTAATATTTTTTTTTCCATGAAACATGGTTATATTTTACCATTTTAGGAGGGGGGAGGGGCTTCAGCATGAATACCCCCTCCCTGTAGATCCGTTCGTGCAAAAGATTAAAGCTACTCAGTTTTTGTCTAAATGTTGAGAATCGAATCTGAGAATGAAACTAAATCTTTGCACTTACTTAAACCCGTACACTTATTAATAAAGCCTACCAATTTTCTAATAAACAATATTGCATTATGCACTTACAGAGCCCGATGTTATTAGACTAAATGTACGTCTTAGGTTGGCCAGCGCCTAAGGATTCTTCATGAACGATTTTATAATAACTTACTAGGAAATGACAGACTAAATCAATAAATAGTAATGATTGGTATTTTAAAAAATAAGAGACAATAAAAAAAGGTGATGTATGGGAGATCTTCTAAGGTCAATGGTAACTAATTCCTATCCAGTAAGAGGTGATGCTAGATAAAGTCCCTTCAATAGACGGATTTAACAATATAGTCCGTGGTACAGACTCCTTTTTATCAAATTATTAACATCTGGCTGAAACTTCGTATATAGATAGTTTCCTATCATCGTAACCTAGAAATATTTTATTTGCGAAAATTCTCGGAATTGGGGCGTTTTCAATCTGGTGGTCGGCAAACTTTGTTTATTTAATTAGGTACTAAAAACTCGTAAATACCCATATGCTTTCCACTTGAAGTGTAAGATAACTTCTATACATAGTTGGGAAAAAAGGTGGCCTTCAAAAATATTGAGCCGTTTGAGACGTGATCTACACCCCGAAATTGTCAAAATAACGAGTTTATATAGGCCAAACGGCTCAATATTTTTGTAGGCCACCTTTTTTTTATTGATTTTGTGATCAAATTATCTTACCAACCAAGTTGAAAGCTAATGTGTATTTACGAGTTTTTAATACATAATTAAATATACAAAGTTTGCCGACCTCTAGATTGAAAATGCCCTAATTCCGAGAATTTTCGTAAATAAAATATTTGTAGGTAACGATGAGATGAAGCTATTTACGAAGTTTCAGCCGAATGGTAATAATTTGCTAAATCGGGGTCTGTACCAATAGGTTGGATATGAAAAGACAATTTACTACATATAAAATCAACATTATGAAATAGATTTATCTGCCTATTTCTATAGACGATCCACAATGTAATTGGTAATTAAATTCAAACCCTAAATTTAAGACCTTCAGGGCACATACAAAGAAAAATAAAGAGTAAATTTTCCTTATACAAATAAAACATATCGGGGAAGACAATGGTTTAGAGTCACAGTCAACATTGTAAATAAGTATGAATGTGCTTTAAGAATGAATATATATTGGTTTCATTAATGCTAATAAATTAGATTGGAAATCATGTAGGCGGAGAAGTAGGCGGTGTTTAAATGTTTAAAGTATGCTGACATTTTCTGAAGGAAAGGCAGAGAGATCCGAGGTAGGCAAAAGGAGGTGTAGTATGGTTTTCAGTTTTCTTGGAGAGTTCCAAAGATAAATCTAAACAAACAATTCATTAGTCTCTTCAGTCTAATGACTTAGACAGACATGACGATATATCAAAGTCAGGAGAACATAAGAGAGGAAACTAGAAGATCTTAATTCATAGTTTCATGGATGTATCTTCGTGGTACAAATATGAGTAATGTATCTCCAATACGGATGTCCAAAAATATGCGTGATTCTAATTTTTGAAAAATAGAATAATGTGGATAAAAAGATTTCTAGCTGAATATGATATTGAATGAAACTAACTTCAAAATTGGAATTTATTACCTGGAATCTCACGATGTAACATTTATTGCAGATATCAATAAGAAACATACCAATAGAAATCGAAAACAAGGACCTTTTGTCTACTTCAAGGGCGACAGAGCTATTGCAACTATTTGATTTGTTATATTAGAGTTTTTATTGCCGTTGTATCTCTGAAGGTCGTAAACAGCTTACGCTAATTCAAATCAGCAAACGTTCCCAGTTGAGCAATGATCATGGAACGCGGAAAGAGGCTAAATTACACGACATGAAAATCGGCTCATCAAAACAAGGATCGGAAGATAATGATCTGTCATGAACTTGCGAGGCCTACAATTATGCGCTAGGCCTCTACCCCTGCATTCATGAGGGGAGCGAGACCATTAGCAGAGCGGCGGGTATCGAGGAGGCTGTGGGTATCGAGAAGGCTGCTGGCTTTCTCGCCGGTCGGAACAGGATCTTCCGCATCGCAGTTATGGAGATGATGGTTAGCTCATTAATGGCGAGAGGATCTGCTTCGTACCGTAAAATAAGATGATCCTTGGGCAATATGTATTTCGCCAATAACTGGTTTAACCAATCCGGCATTCAAATTGTTACAAGAAAAACTATTAAACGGTCTATAACATTAATAATTGAAAGATATATATAAATATATATATACATACAGCTATTATATAAATAAAAGCTAATTGAGGAAAGACATCCAGCAAGAGGAAAAAGCGTTGCACGGATATAATTCACATGCGAGCGAAAGTTATCTCATCCAGTTGCTTTTCAATACTTTCTTATTTTATGGCATGTGTAACTATCTTTTATATACATACATTTTTTTCCAAACTATGAATATATTTTTTTCTGAAACAAGTATTTTTAATATATACATTATTTCCCACCTGTTGATATCTACAAATCGGTATGTGGAACTACTATTAATTTATTTGCAGTTAAAAATTATTTTTATCAAATTAGATTTAAGAAATGTATATGGGTAAGGGTGTTCTGTAAAGCCAATGTTATTATTGACTTAGTGGTTGACACCAGGCCTAAATTATAATTTTTTTTTACTTAAGAGTGAATAACACTTGCCAATCTATGGTATTAACAACAAGTGAATGAATAAATATAAACTCATTGAACAAGGGAGAGTAGTACCTCATGGCATGATATTCAGACCAATGTTAGTAGAAGTCTATCATTCAGCTCATCTTCAGTCTTATACAGGTGTTACCTTGACTTGCAGTGATGGCTGTGACAATATCATTTGTGAATGTGTACATATAATTTGTTATGGAATTGTTTGTAGCTGGTCTTTTTATGTTCGTAAAAATCTGCATGTGAAGGTATCGACTTAAGTTGGGGTGTGCTCAACTTTTTTTCCAAATTTATTAAAAAGTTTTGATTTTGAAATGTGAATCCCATCTTACTCCCCGATCCAGTTCCGAAACAAGGTAGTCTGCTATCTGCCCGTGGAATCGATGGGTAGTCAAGGTAAACAGAAGAGCTCGAAACATACCATAAGTTTTTAATTGTTAGTGGTTTTTATTTGTTCTATTATAGGATCCATGGAGCTTATGGAAAACTGCTGTTTCACTTTCAGAATAGCTAACTAACAAACGAATGCTAAGTAAAAGTGATTTATTTGTTTATGAAAATGTTTTTTTTAATTTAAACGCTGGATGAGACGAACTAGTCAGCCCATACATTAAGCTATTGTTACAACTTGTAAAACTTACGTAGAGGTTGTCGTACTGTACCCACTGGAGTAACAGTTTCAAGATTCATTTAAAAGGACAGCGACGAAATAAATATTAACTGAGCCATGTGGAATTTTCGCAATTGTTTAATTATCTGCTATTTCTTAACTCCTTGCTCTAATTTAGATTCCATTAATGATTGAAAGTAAAATTACTGAACCGTTAAAACAAAGGAAAAGTAAACTATCGGCGATTTGGCAATAATATAAGTTACGACACCTATCTAGGAAACTCCCTTAGGCCATTATTTCAGTTAAGCCTGCGCTTCTAGTTCGGGTTCTCAGAGAGCCTTCACTGCACTATCGGGGTCGACGCTTATGGAGCAGAACAGGATTGGCTGGTTGCAACCACACTAACCGAATTTATTTGTTTATTAAAACTATTCCAGAATCGGATGATTTGAACAGATATTTTGTTTTTAAGTAGATACAAGGAAGACCAAGGGTACCTATGCTCCCTCATCCCCTCGCCCCCGGTGCACGGTTAATGGTGCATAATTCCCAAAAAATCGTATTGCTATCTTCTTTTTAAAATAATCATAAAGAAATACAGAATTAAAAAAAAATGTTCATATACAATTACAATTGCTGTGGTCTGTTTCAATTTCTTTTCCCTTTGTTCCTAATTTGAAAGTTACTCCAAAATTGAAATTCTTCCAAAATATAGTACCCTCCAAAAATCCAGAACCCCGTCAAAGTATGCACTCACAAAAATTATGGAGATTTGATGTTTTCGTAATGCCATAATTTGAAGCATGAGTTAAGTAATCTAAATTATAGACCACATTTTTCCTTCAGATGTGGATTTTCCTTCTCAGTCTTTTATTTCAAACGCACTTCCTCAGATGCAGAAATCGACCTTTATTATTTATTTATTAAAAGTCCGATAAATATTATTGTATATACTTCAACATATATTTTACGAAATGACATTTTTCACGCGATACATTTTTTTTTTCTTTTCGAATCCTGATGAAAGTATTTAAATTTCAAGGATGAACAGGCGTTGTATTCTATTTTAGGAAGCAAGCGGTTGATGTCCCCATCAGTATGCACAAATAAAACACGTCCTCCGTGATTTTTTTTATTGCGATTTCAAAATGTCAAGAGCTCAGACCAACCAAAATAAAAATAACTAAGATCAAAATATTTGGCTTGGATAAGACGGTGCCGGAACTAGAATTTCCCAAAAGGGGCTGGCTAAATTTTTCCATTATTTCTTACACCCGTCCTCTTCATCCGTAATATTCATCAGTTTTATGATTGCACTTTTGATTAGTTTTATAACTCATTTTATTGACTGAATTAAGATTAGCGACGACACTGGTGGTGTTGTCCAAACGCGAGACTGAGACGAGTCTTGGTCTTGCAAACTCAGTCTTTTTCATGGTCTTGGTCTTGCGCAAGAGTCTCGCAACAGTTTTGCAGTTACTACTATAGAGATATTACTGTAATTTCTTAGATAGGAGAAACCTAACTAAGCCCGAATGAAAAATTAGAGGAGTTAAATGCAAAAATATATTGGTTATACCAATTATTTACATGTAGAGACTAAGATTGTCAAGTATTTTGCCTTGATTTTTATTCAAAACATCGATTTTTTTACCAGTCCTGGTCTTGGTCTTGCAACAGTTAGGGGGCCTTGGTCTTGGTCTTGCAAAGTGCAACTGATTTTGGGGAACACTAGTGGTGGGGAGAGGAAAAGGGGTAATGCAAGACTCTTTCTACCCCTCGATATTTTAGAAGAGGGGACAGTTGCCCAAATATTTCGCAGTTATTTATTTAAATTAATTTACATGAAGTACAATAAATCGTATAGATAATAATTATATTACTAGTTGCAGTACCGTGCGACCAATTCTCTTAATACATTGGTCAGTAAACAAATGGTGGTATATTAGGGAAATAAGTAAATTCAATGCATTGTAGTAAGGAGCGACTATTTTTTTATCCCTGGTCGATTACAAAGAATCGTTCCAAATAAAAAGCCAAAAAATGTGGACAAAATGGTCCAATTTGGATGGGTTGTAAATATTTTATATAAGTGCGAATCAGTTTTAGAAGAATTTTATTTTTTTGTTGAATTTTTATTTTTTTGTATTTACCTTTAACTTGCAGACGGGTTTACACGAAATTACAGCTTAATTCTACCACAAGGGGCAAGTGTCTTATTTGTAGTTCCGGTCCTACAAACACTTATCAAAGAAAATGACTAGCAAACCAATCACGAACGTCTAATTAATTATATTCTTAAAAACCGCCAGGATACGAATTGTCGAGTGAGATGCGTTAATTATCGGTCTTGACAAGGCAACCTCTAGATAATGACCGAAGCTATTAATTGCCTTATCCCAGAGAGAGGTTACGAGATAGCGCCTTGTTTCCTCACTACCTGGCTCTTAGACAGGCACTTGGCTAAACCTCCAGGAGATAGACCATCAGGAGGCAACTGAGGACGAAACTGTGGGGCAACTGAGCCATGTGAGGCAATACATTGTTAATAATATTAAATTACATGCGTTGTGGGCGATATGGGGAAAATATGCTAACAGAATTGTATATTTATAATCTAGTCGGTTTAAGTATGGTACTACAAGTCTTATGCAATGTCATGATCATTGAAATCTAATTTACAGATCTTAAGTATGACTGTTTTTAAAATTTTTTTCTTGTTTGTTTGTTTTATATATTTATTCATTTATATGTATTTATTATTATTATATTTTATTATTTGTTTCCTTATAAGTATTTCTCTATTATTTTATTTCACTTCAAGTTACATTTCTATTGTTTTCATTACAGTTTTGTCTTTGTAAAATCTTTTTATTTTATTTGCTTATCTATTTTTTTTAATTTTAATTTTTTTTACATATAGTAGGAATGTGCCTCACTCAGCTATAATATCCAGTGCCCTTAAGTGTGACAAAATATATTATTTCCTAAAATAAAAAGATTTAAAAAAAAAGAAATAAAGATCAATGGAATTCAAAAGAATCTGGCTGGAGACAAATTCAATTTTAATTTTTATCGTATTTTTTCATGAAAATAATTGTCTTCTGTACTGTATCTAAGGAGGCGAAGGTGCATTTTAAATCGCTTTTATATAGTCTGGAGGTGGCTGATATATGTATATTGGATTGTCTGGAAGAAGTAATGCAAGTTTATGGTTTTATAATAAAATAAATGCAAAATTATTTGTATTAATCAAAATACGCTCCATTAATCTCGATACTTTTCCACCAACGGATTGGTAACTTTTCCATTATCTTTGAATATCATATTCAATCGCTATTATGGTCAAATTAAGAAAATACATTTTCTAACGAATTTCGAATAACGAAAATACTTTCCTTTTAAAAATTGGCCCAAATTTTTGAACAATTGTAATCAATAGGCACATTATCTGAAGAATAGGGCGAATGAGGTTTGTGTTTGTTTCGGCGTATAAGTGCCAGTTCAAACTTCATTAGGAAGATTTTTTAGGCGGTCGTAAAATTCATGAAACGTAATTTTCAATCTGTTTTACCTTTCTAATTTGCCTTGAGATGGTCGATTTGCTAACTGAAAGTTCACAAACAGTTCTTGTGGGATCCTTCCACCAAATATCTCAGACATCCTTATCAAGCAAGAAGTCCTTCCACGACTTTCTTCGCCTTTAAGGTTGAAGTCTCCCTTTCGATGTGTCCAACCACCATTGAATGGTCCTCTCACTTATATTGCCATCTCCCAAGACTTCCTTAAGATTTAAACGAAGTTATGCGAAAAACACGCTTTTATCGCCCTAAAACCTCATATATATTTGGCCCAACCATATATTAAAACCCAACCATATATTTGGCGAATCAACGATATATTTCAACTGAATTATTTTAACTAGTGAAATGCTACATAAGATAGAAACTTTTTTTTTTTTTTGAAGAGTGTTAATAGATGTTGAGATCCATGCAGTGTCTGATACCGCCTGGATATCCAAGTATATTTAAATTTCTAATGAATTATGAATTGTAATTTACAAATTAAAATTCCTTTATATTTATTTAAAAAAAAAAAAAATCGATGTATCACTATAACCCATAGGGCTCAGTACTAAGTAAGGAAGCACTGTTTCTTGGTTCAAGGTAGTGCAAAGAGGTGATTTAAACGAGATCACACTTGCCGCCAGGTTTTCCCCCTCAATTAATCAATTGATAAATTGAGAAATTCCACTTTACAGAGGCCTAAAATATTACCTATCGTCTGCCAGACTCGAACTTGGGATCTGTAGCTTTGGAAGTTAATTTATCTTCACCCCATTCGATACATTGCAGAAGAATATTATATTGGTTGGAAAAAACGGCAAAAATCAAAACTAAATTTGTTTCAGTCCACTTCCTTTTCACCTCCATTCATCACTATGTCATATTTCAATAATCTTGGCATTACATAAGACTTTTAGTAGCACATTTAAACCGACTATATGAGGAATGCCATGCATTAAGTGGCGGCATGAGCGTTGCCTAAATGTCAGGCGATGCAAAGCGCTAACAGTGATTGATCGACGAACTGGCAGTATCACAGTTGATTCATTAATAATAATTTTCTGCCTTTAGCCATTGTATCGAGTGACTGGTTGACTTTTGGTTATATAACAATCATCGAGAGCAGATGGAGTCCTACATATCGACCTCAACTTAACCAATCACGTCGATCAATCTAGTTATCCATTCAAAAATTTAATTAACTGTTGTGTATATAAGTCAGGCCAACTGTATTCACTTATTTAACTAAACTAAGGATACCTGTAAAAGAATATTTAGTTGGATTTGGATTACCTAAAACATATTGAAAATTTTATAATGCGATGAATTAAACAATATATCAGATAACCTAATGGCCAACGAAGTGAAGCATTCAGGACTTTTGCTCTATGCGGCCTTATTAACTAGTCAGAAATACTGGCATTCAAGTAAACAAATCTCATTCAAAATCTATCATAATTAAAATGCATTCAGTGGCAGAAGAAACACACATTATAAAAACCTCGAGTTCTTATGAATATGCATTTTATTAATTAATTAAAACTATTGTTCGCTCATTGATCGAAAATCGACAAAACACTGCAGTACCATTTGCGTACTTCTGAACCATCGTTATTTTTTGTCCAAGAAATATTTGAATCCCTTTTTTCTTTCGGTCGGTAAAAATCGTTTCATTTCGTATAAAATTAACATATAAATTTATCATAATAGAGAGGTCTACTAAAAATAAAAACCGAAAGATGCAATAAAATAATCTTATCAGACATGATTATTTCCGACTTCAAAGTTTTTTTTTGTTTTGTTTTTTATTTCGTTTAGGAATCCTGCCCTCAAATTCTGATAGGTTTAGTGAACCAAAAATTGTGTACTTTTTGAGTAAGTTCTGTTAAATTAAAGTTAAATTTAAATAAAAAAGTTAAATAAAGTTCTGAACCTACCGTTACATTTTTTCAGCCCTTTTTAGTGGAGATCGTTGTATATATAATTTAAAAGAGCTCAAAGGAGAAGATTTTAGCCAAAGTTTCATTAATACCGTTGAAGCCGTTTTGGCGAAATAGTCTACAGTGACACACGTTTTTCTTTAGACATTTTGAAAACAAACACCGGCTGATAATGAAATGTAGATAAAAACAATTCTAGATTTGATTGATTTGGCTGTATCATAATTTCAAAGCAATCGGTGAAAAACTTTCAGAGATTATCGGTTATGAAGAAACAAACATATACACACCTTATATATATA